>OX387313.1:12772034-13156652 GCA_947562085.1 Eudonia lacustrata | reverse complement strand
AGGTCGTGGGTGGTTGGGATAAAGCCAGTTCAGTTATTTTAACTACCTACCCGAGAACACCGTGGGGGTATATGAGATTATAATTAAAATAAATGGGCGCCAGGGTCGTATAATCGACCCGGACCTGGAGACGACGATGACGATTGAGAACGTTTCTGGTCGAACTCGAAGATCCTTATTGAATTATACATCAACCTACCAATCTGTGGTTGTGTGGTATGGTTCACAGACCAAACAAATATATTGTAAATTAAAAAAATTAAAAGTGGGTTTTATAAAATTTAAATAAATAAAAAAAAAACCGTCCACGCCTGCCCATCCGCTAGGCGGAGTCAGCCGTGTCGCTGCTTATGACCAGCCGAGGAGACGGGTCTCGCGTCCAGGCTACAGACTCGTAGCCGGCTCTGAATCCTGGCGGCGAGACGATTCAACTCGGGGTCCTGTAATTGACAATACGGGGCCTTAGCACTAAATAGTCAGTATCGATGATAGAATCCTGTCCCGCAGCCAACTCTGTCTCAAACTCCGAGCAGCAACCCTTCAGAATTAGGGCTGGCTATTCAACGCTATATCAAGCTATCGCTACCACATTCAACTAGAATAAAATGGTTCAACTATGCTACCAGATCTGGCCAAACAATGAGTTTTATTTCAGGGGTAGTACCACGCACAGCAATAACTGGCGGTGTTTTACTAACCATGTGGTTCACTTGTTTACACGAATAATATTATAGGTCACTCATAGTGCAAGGATGATTTTAAGGGATGGATAACAATGTTCCTAAGTTAATCGGTTATCAAGTAGGAACTTACGCGTTGCCGTAAGGGGCGGCCAGCACGTGTCGGCAAGTAGCGGCGAACAGCGATAACCAGGAACAGGCTGTCTCTAAAGCGTGCACGAAATCCTGCAACGAAACTACCACTGTTCATCACGTTCACAAAACCTTCTTACCGATGAGGCCTTCCAAATCACTTCACTTGAATTCATCACAAGTTCCTACCGAAATAAAAGCACTGCAGCAGCCTCGGGCGTGAAGAGAATGATCGCGTCGCTTCACCGCCAAGCTGGTGCAGTTTCGTATGTCAGGCCAGAAATTTGCCCTTAAAATCGGGAGAATTATGAATCACAATAACTTTTCGACAATTTACCTTTCAGATATTTAACTACAACAACATGTCAAATATGACGTTTTCAGGACTCGTTCTGAAACTGAAATCCACAGAGACTAATCACATAATAATAACCCCCCTGAACTCAACGTTTAGCCACTAGAAAACGGTAACTTTCAGGCACCTACACTATGTTGACGCTAACAAACATAACCACTAACTTATAATAACGCATACATAATTATCTTTATAAACGCAGGACAATAAAACCATTACTCAAATTTAATTCTAGTGGATAATTACCCCAATCAATATTTAGGCTAAATTCTTTTCTTCGCCTGGTCACACCACTCCTGCTCGAAAGTGTTGCCAGAACGATTTAAAGATTTTTAAGTTTCTAGAACTTTCCATATAGGCAACTTCCGTTTCCGTTTTTTACGGGATTTAATTAAATTACTTAACGTAAAAATCTCAAATACTAACTAATATAATAGTTTGTAATCCTAATTGCTTTTGCTACAATAAAATCAAAGTTTTATCATGAAATTCTTTTATAATTTGTTAAATGTTTCGATTTGCCACCCCTAGGCGTCGCTGCGGTCGCCGGTATGGTATTGTCTCTGGCAACTGTCAAAGTTTACTTGTAAACAAACAGCATCATATCTAATTTTCTGCTTTATTTAATTGTTTATTTAACTCAAGAGTGTACTAAAAGTAGCTTTATTAATTGTAAGTGCTAAATCAATTGTGGAGTGATGTGTCAGTTGAAGCTAAGAGTCTAAAATACGGAGATACACCTAAGTTTATTCAATAAACTAAAATGATCCCAATGAATCATCCGATCAAATCAATATCTAGGAAAACTAATGTTTACAGGTAATTCTATTATCTTAATTCCATTATCTAACTACGGCAAACCTATCTGTGATTTAACAAGGGCATTATAGGTTAAAATTTACAACGTAACAAATGGACATGGAGAAGACGAAAGTTATGTCGAACTCACGTGTCGTACCCACTCCTCTGAAAGTTGGGAACTCTGCCCTTGAAGTTGTGGACGATTATGTTTACCTGGGACAAGCGGTCCAGTTAGGTAGGTCCAACTTTAGCAAAGAGGTCAATCGTCGAATCCAATTAGGCTGGGCAGCGTTCGGTAAGCTACGAAATATCTTCTCGTCCGATATATCGCAGTGTCTCAAGACGAAAGTCTTTGACCAGTGTGTGTTGCCAGTGATGACATACGGGACTAAGACGTGGTCGCTCATTAATGGGCCTCATAAAAAGGCTCAAATCACTAAAAGAGCAATGGAGAGGGCTATGCTCGGTGTTTCTCTGCGTGATCGAATCAGAAATGAGGAGATCCGCAGAAGAACTAAGGTCACCAACATAGCCCGAAGAGTTGCTAAGCTCAAGTGGCAGTGGGTAGGGCACATTGCTCGCAGGACTGATGGCCGCTGGGGCGGGATAGTCCTGGAGTGGCGACCGCGTACCGGAAAGCGCAGTGTGGGCAGACCTCCAACAAGGTGGACCGACGATCTGGTGAAGGTCACGGGAAGCCGCTGGATGCGAGCAGCACAAAACCGGTCGTTGTGGAGATCCTTGAGGGAGGCCTTTGTCCAGCAGTGGACGTCTTTTGGCTGAGATGATGATGATGATATAGTTGTTTTAGCAGTCGGGTTTATTGTTTTCATTTAATAATTTGTTTTATTTCAAACTTTTTACCCATCGATTTAAAAATACCATTGAAAATGGTTATCAGATGCAAATCGCCTGAGACGTATTTTTGGCCATAGCTCCAAGGATTTTGGGAGGATCGAGATGGGAAAGTACTAAGAGTTGAGGAATTTATAGAGGCACGTGTGAGCGTTTAAATTTTGAAAATCGGCTGGTAATTTATTTGTAATTTTGAAAAATGTTGAGCGTTTAAATTTTGAAAATCGGCTGGTAATTTATTTGTAATTTTGAAAAATGTAAAAAAGTCGGGATTTTGGGGGGTGTTTGTTTACTAAATTGTAAGTAATTCGGAGAAAAAACAGACTTAAGAAAAAATGAAAAAAGGGTCCTACAAAAGTTTTGCTACAAAATGGCGAAAAATAATTGAAAATCGGTTAATAATTTGTGACCTGTAGGTGATCCCTTTAGATTTGGTATTGTAGAAAAACGGATATTTCCGTGTATAAAAAGTGATGTAGCTTCTATGATTATTGATCGATCGATCGATCGTCATGGTAATGGTGTTAAAAGATGCAGATGCAGGCGAGAAGTTCATTCGAGTTGGAAATCTATTTATTTAAAACATAAAAGATTTTTAATATTTATATGGTCACTATAAGATGTTGTTAGGTTAGCTAATTACGTAATAACACTGACAAGATTGGACATATCTTAAAGCGAGCTTCAATCAACACTTACTTCAATCCGCCGAAGAAGATCAACCAATTTTTACGACCTGTCAAGTGCAACATACCCCTTCAAGATGCAGGCGTGTACAAACTGGACTGCGACTGTGGGCTCTCTCACAAACAAAGAGAAGTGTAGGAACCCACAAATACTCGTTAGAGAACAACGATTCAACCCTAGGATGATACGCGAGGCTATTGAAATTAAAAAACATCCTAATTTTAATAGAGAAGATGGTTGGAATCTACCACCAGCCTGGGATCCCATCATACAAAATATTAAATCCCAGCCCCGACACCATACTGCCAGACCAAAAGATACTGTAAGCTCTTTCTGCGTAAAACGGAACGCACCTGATTAAATTTAAATGAGGGTATACAAGCTACCAACTAATTATGAGATGACCAACACCTCAGTCTCCCTGTGACCACGGACCCTTCAAAGGGTTCGAAACGTCAGGATAAACATTAAATAAGTAATGTGTAAAATAAACGCGAGTTGATCCGTAAAAGTTGTTTTATTTCAATGTGTAGTGTTCGCGTAAACTTTAGAAAACAATATGTGAAAACGGTATATTTCAAATTTCATTCAATTTGAACCAGTCGTTTAAGAATTATAACTAGTCAAAGTTTCTTAATTTTGTCACTCAATCACTCACCGACTGACTGACTGACTGACCGATCATCGAAACTATAAGGCACTTCTAGCAGACATAAAAGCTTCAAATTCGAGTAGTATTTTCGAGTTCAGAATAATGTTAATAGTGTAAAATAAAGAAGTTTTTAAAAAAAGTTTTTTATTGAATTAATCAATTTCATCACATATTTTCACCATCACTAGATTCATCTGCTTCATTTTCTACATCATGGCGTATTATAATACTATCTAATAAAATAGCCGATGGAGTAAGGTTCTCTTGAAATCTTCCCCACCTAAATACCATATTATGGACATTACGTGCGAGCAGCACTTCAAAGTTCTTCTTCCAACAATACAACTGCAGTAATGGGATTGTAAAGCTTCTCTGCCCTGTCTGTCTGGATTATAGAATAATAGAATTATGTAAAATAAATTCCTGACTGTCTATGCCGAGACTGGATTTGGCCTCTCAGAAGCCATGGGCTAGTAGCTGTTATATTAAATCTGCTTAGGTCTTGCAGGTTCTCCTCTTTGCATACCTCTTTCCTGTAGACACCATTTTCTTTTTTGTGTTCCCTGTAGTAACTTCAGGCCTACCCGCTACCTATTTTATTAGACAGTATTATAATACGCCATGACGTAGATAACGAAGCAGATGAATCAAGTGATTTTGAAAATATGTGATGAAATTGATTAATTTAATAAAAAACTTTTTTATAAACTTCTTTTATTTTAACAATTCTCTAGTTTTGCTTTATTTAACACTATTAACATTATTCTGAACTCGAAAGGAAGGTTAAATTACCACAAAAATATTCTACATATGCTTGAACTTTTATAAAACAATGACTTTTTTTTAAACTTCTACCCCTAATAACTCTGCCCGGACTGAGGTTAGCAACATACAGGTCATAATAAGAATTTGTCTTTAGATTATTTTGAACTAAAAAAACAAGGTTGCGTTAATGGCCGCGCCAAAAAAAAGGAGTCACCTTTCATATAAAATCTGTACACATTCATAATAATATATTATTCAAGCCAGTGCAGGCGACTTATTTCCACACGCATTTGTCTGCAATATAGTAATTTTTTTTAGTAATTTACCCAATAATAAACTTTTCTTAATTAAAATATGTTTAGCGTGCGTTTTGAATTTAGTATCTGTCAACGCAGTTATATCATCAGGTATTTTATTGTAAAATCGAATGGAGTTTCCTAGAATTTACTACTTTTGCCGAATCTGAGCCGGTACACATAATTTATTCTGGTTCCTAGTACTGAAACCGTGAACATCGCTTTTCTTGGTATAAAGGTGTAAAGTTAAAATATCAGTAGATCTTTAAATAAATTCTTTATGGAATCATGAGGTTTTAACTGGTATGACGTAATACTATGGAAGTAAGCAAAATAAACCAGCCTAGCAGTATCTTGATTAGTTATTTTGTAACATTTTTAACAGCAAAGGCAGTTGAACTAAGCCTTTTTGCTAGACCCTCAATATGAGAACCCCACTGTATCTAAAAAGTCTATATTTATACCAAGAAAAGAAGTATTATTATAGATAATAATAATAAAAATGTCCGGTATAACTGTTCACCACAGGAACGAAACTGGTGTCGGTAAACCAAACCATAGGTGCAGGCTGACCACATTGATGCTTGTCTAATAATGCTTATGTTGAAGACATTTTGATAGCTTAATCTATAAAGAAAATACAGTTTGCATGAGAAAATTACTTTTAAAATATTTAATAATTTAAAATATTTATATATTAATTTATTTATTAATTTAATATATTTTTTATATCAGATTTTCCAGTTTCTATATTACTATGCAAGGTAAACTTTAATTAAGTACGAAATGTCAGAAGTATCACAACTATTTTAATACCAAATCGAAAAATCTCCAAAAAGCATGAGCAGACTTATGAGATAAATGATAAGACCTGCAGGGCTAAGATGAACGCCGCGACATATGTCATGGACGAGACGAGAAAACTGCCGCGCAATTTATGAACGCAGTAAAGAACATGTGAAAAGTTTCGAGAAATAGATCGTAATATCAGCATCTCAAATGTCACAATCATAAACACAGTAAGTGGTACTTACTGCGTTCATAAATTGTGCGGCAGAAATTTTGTCGACTTCGATTCATTTGTTGTTTACCCTAACATGTACACCACGACAGAGAAATATCTCGTTATGACATCGGCTTGTCGATCCGATAAACCAATGTTGCCGTTTAGAGACTTTAACTCCATTAAAACGGTTTTCATTCCTTTCCATAGCTTTTCACTCGTTCTTTTCTTCATGAACGCAACCTTTTTTTAGGGACGCTGCAATCGCTAGTCTATTTGATGCCGATTGTTGTCAGTTACTTTGAAATTTTTTAATAAATTTAACTAGTGAGTTTTAGATTAAATATGAATACAATAACGCCTACGACATCGTGTGCCAAGAAAATGTAAGTAAAGTGTAATGTAAAGGTCACTACATGTTCTCAATCTCAAAGATTAAACAAATTCTTCATCATCAGCTCATTTAACACCCCACTGCTGGGGCACGAGTCTTCCCTATGAATGGATAGGGAGAACGGGCCATAAACCACCACGCGGGCCCAGTGCGGATTGGTGGTTGTTAACGACTGCTAATACAGCTAGGGCCCAACGGCTTAACGTGCCTTCCAAAGCACGGAGGAGCTCGAAATGATAAATTTTTGGTCACCCATCCGATGACCGGCCTTTGCGAAAGTTGCTTAACCTTAGCACTCGCAGACCGGGCGAGTTAACCACTGCGCCATCGAGCTCCCCTCAACAGATTCTTATTTTATGCGACGATTCAGGAATCGAAGCATTAATTATCCTCCAGTGTTGTAAGAAAAATACAAACAAAAATATAAGGATATACCGTTAATAAATAGTTAAAACAAGGCACTGTCATGATGAAAATGAAAATAAAAATAAAAATTTACTTAAGTCGCGGATAGTCTTCAGTGAGATACTATGGCGATAAACATGTCGATTTTAAGTGTCAGAATTCGACAAAATTAGTGCGCTCATGTTAGAGTCTGTCGACAAAAACAACAACAATCACTACGAATCACGATTTGACAGAACGAGTTAAGTTTGGTGGGCTGCCATGGTAACACCCATAGACATACAGACATATCTCTATTCTGCCGCACAATTATGAACGCAATAAGTACCACTTACTGTGTTTATGATTGTGATATTTGAGGTGCTGACTTTACGATCTATTTTCTCGAAACTGTTCACATGTTATTTACTGCGTTCTTAAATTGCGCGGCAGTATTCTGTACGAGATAATGCGATGACAAATTATGTTGCGGCGTTCCCCGACGACTAATGAATCCACATCGACAAATTTTCTCGTCTCGTCCACGACATATGTCGCGGCGTACATCTTAGCCCTGCAGGGTGCCAAGTGCGAGTTTCATTCGCTATTCGATCACGTTAACGAAAACGACAATTTGTATGGCAAAACAAATCTCTTCAAGGCTCTTCTATGCATGCCGCCAGGAGACGCTGCTTTAATGCCATACTAATTTTCGTTTTCGTAAACGTAATCGAATGAACACGGATATGTATATTCCGTATCAAAATGATCAAAACATATTTTATTGAGATCAAAGAATATTTGTACCGTGTCTTGAACTTTTTTATTCAAGAAATAAGAAACTTAAAACTTATTTGATGAGATTTATTTTTCCTAACCACCATGGCGTTTAATCATTTTGTTGCTGAATGTTTACATTTAGGCCCATCCACTTATCAAATAAATAAAATAAAATAAACATTACTTACCATCATGGTCCATCCCAATGCCACTATCTGTATTACCGCCTTCTATTTCACTCAATGACGGTTCCTTCATGCTTATGGTGTTAGGTTCATGCTGCAAATTTCATGAAATTATACAACATTGTTCATAAATTGTTTATTTTTTAATCCAATAAAATGGTAAATAATCTCAGTGAGTACATAATATGAAAGTTAGTAGGTCTTTGTTGATTAATTAATAGTCTTGTACTTTAAATTTAATTGCAAATTTTATTTGTAGTAATTTTCTTGAAAATTCCACAGTAACAAGGTATTGATTTGGAGTAATGTGGCTTTGTATCGTATTATTCAACTATATAAACTAGTATAAACTAGTATAAAGTATAAACTACTAGTATAAACGTCATAAATCCATAACGTTTGTCGTTGTTAGTTCCGGTTACGGATATTGTGGAGCCCTGTAATAATGTCCATACTCGTCCAAAAGAGGAAGATACAGCCAACCATATGAACATTAATAAATATTGAAATAAAATATACCAAAATGCGATACCTGATTACTTAACATTGAGCTATTAGAATCCTCCTCGTCGGAACTTAACGTCAATATAACCGGCTCTGGGTCTGGCTGTTTCCCTCTAGGTTTTCTCACTCTCGGTGGCTTTTTCTCCTGAACGGGCTGCTCAATAAATAAAACCTAGTATTACAATTTTAAAAATTAAATTAATGGTCACGAGCAAAAATACGTACACAATTATAACTCTAATAAGAGTCAAATTGTATACATATTAGTGCTTGTGAGCATTATACAGTACACACACTGAATAAACAAAATTCCAATATTTTTGCAATTAGTATTACTCACAGTTTTATTATTAACAGTCTTCATTGTTGTTTTTAATAAGTTTAGCTTAATCCCTTCACCACAAATGCTGAAAAGGAGTTGTATCATTAGATAACATTATCAAATAAAAACTGTCAAATCTTTAGAAAGAAATTTAGTGAACAACTTACTTTTGCTTTTCTAAAACAGTTTTCTCCGGTTCTTTTTTCTTTTGTTCTATTTTCTTACTTGCTATTGGAACACTTTTAGGTTCTTCAGTAAATACACGTTTACATCTAAAAATAAAAGTAAAATTATCAATTTAGAACAAAAAGTGAGACTTTAATTAAGATTTAATTGTTAAAAAAAGGTTGTGAGTAGGTAATATTTGAAATATAGATTTGTTAGTGTTATATGAGGGTTATATTATCTTCATAAATACAGTTAACTTTATGACATAGTCAACAATTTATGTCCCATCATCATCAGTCTATAAATGTTCCACCTGAGCCTACCCATATCTTGGTGGGGTGTCTAATTGGCAGACGTATCTCAACTTAAGCGCAACATTAATAACCAGAAGTAATTATCGGTCTAAGCTTACCTTTGACACCGAGTAAAGTCGAATCCTGTGTACCCGCACGACTTACACAGAGCCAGCATGCCGTCAACGTAGCGAGGCGGGGGCGACCGCTGCCCCGAAGAGTCGGGACTGTTGCTTACTGGAAATAGGTAAAGTATTTTGATAATCAGTATAATAATAAGTAATTAAAAATATAAGGTAAGAATTTAAGTAATGTTGGATACGATAGAATGAAGAAAAATTTAAAATAATGTTTTATTTAAAGGTAATTTAATTCTATTAAAAAATATCCGATCAGTGCGTAGAGGACGTAATACTGTACGTATTCACGCTCAATAAACTATCGACCTTGTGAAGTCACGTAACTCTGTTTCAGAGCCTTTTTACTTAATCATTGCAGTATACTGGCTATTCGAAATCGTAACAAAGTGAAGCAACATACCATTATCAGGACATAGGGACTTCTCAGGAGTCGACATCTCACTACTTTGTGGCTGCTGCATTACGCTTGGAGAACTTCTACTACTTATATCGCCGATTAACATCTGCAACAAAAATACATAACAAATAATAACGAATATTTTATATATAAACTTAAATAAATTACTATTGACTAGCATCAACAACAAACTACCAATTTTAAATGCATGTTTGGCACAAATTGAAATAATGCCATAAAAATGAACCTTAAAACACTAAAATCTAAATAACTGGGCACAACTAAAATCAAAGTCGAAAACGCTGCATAGTGAAAAAACACTTACGGGGTGGTTTTCTAACATTTCTTCTATTCTCATAGTTGACCCGACCGAAACAAAATAATCTATTTCACTACTAGTATTCTGCATACATTGAATATGCGTGTCTTCTGAAAACGGTACATTAACCTGTAACAAAACAAGAAGTATATGAAAACTTATAATATAATGTACTAAAAGATTTATTTACAACTAGCACTTTTCCTGCGACTTCGTTCACGTTGATTTCGTATTTTTCCGTTCAAAATTTAATACTTTGATTCCTAAATAACGAAATAAAAACATTATAGGATCTTTTTTTATCAAAATAAAAATATAGCTTATATTACCACAAGAAATGTAGCATTCTATTAGTAAAGTATTTTTTGGAATTGAACCAGTACCACAAGAAATCTAGCATTCTATCAGTCAAATATTTTTTGGAATTGAACCAGTATTTCCAAAGATTACCCCCTCCACAAACAAAAACATTCTCACAAGCTTTACGTCTTTATTTATAGTATAGATAAATATTTAAGAAAATCTACAAATAAATCATAAGACAATAATTTCGTCATTTTATTGAATTGTGAACGAGTACCTATTTAAAATAAGAACAAATAAGAATTTAAGTACCTGTTCTAAAACTTCTTGAAGAGTACAACTTTCTTTAGGAAGTGTGAAAGTTATTAGCCTCTGCTCTCCATTTTGAAGGAAAATTAACATCTTAGCTGATTGAGGTTCTGGCTGCTGTTGTTCCGAAGGGCCACTTGGGACTTCGTTACTTTCTGTTAAGTAGAAATAAAACATGAATTAAAATTATAAAGGAAATAGCTCATGATTTTCCCACTGCTGGGCAAAGGCCGCCATCATTGAAATCAGGTCATCACTACAATTGATGGGTAATGGCTTAATCACCACGCTTGTCAAATGCGGGTTGATGAGCACAAACCCGGGCTACGCATCGAAAAATACGAAACATACTTTGTCCAATATGGTAATTGAACTCGGGACCTACGGGTATCGGGCCAAGCGCTTTACTGAGGAGTGAGGCGTAAAATTATAAAATAGATTATTATTTAAATATAATAAAATTTAAAAATAATAATGATATTTAATATTTGTAAGTCCTTACCATGTGGTAAAGTAGGTTGCGTTTGCATAGGTGGTACTCTTTGAACGGGTCTTGGCTGTTCTTTACTTCTAACTAATGTTTGTCGCCCAGTTTCTCTGTAATTATATTTAACAGTTTAAGAAAAATATACAAAAATATATGATATGAGAAGCTTCGGCAAAGATCCTCCGTGCTTCAGAAAGCAGGTTACGATTGTGAAGGAGTTAGCAGGAGGCTGTTTTAAGTTAGATTCAAAGTGCTATTATTAATAACATATTGATATTCTAAACTTTATTAAGACAATACCAAAATTGATTTTAATACGAAGCATTTGTTTCTACACATTAACACATGCTAGACCGGTCGACCTGGGGCCCGACCGTAAGCAATCGGTTAGGCGGCCGATCATACATGATTTTACCTTATCAATGCATGGATAAATCACTACGCGAGCTCAGTGCGGATTGATGGTTGTTAAGCCGAGACCAACAGCTTTACGTGCCTTCCGAAGCACAGGGTCTCGAGATGATAAATCCGATGACCGGCCTTTACGAAAGTCGCTTAACTTTAGCAACTGAAGACCGGGCGCGTTAACCATTGCGCCATGGAGCTCCTCATTTATAAACAGTAGTATCTTCAGATTGAAACCACATGCTTTCACTACATTACATCAAGGCGACGCATTGGAAATTTACGTGGTGGGATCTTGATTTTTTCCCAACAATTACAAAACATATGAAAGTGATATTTGATAGTCCAAGCTCCCGTTGCATGAAACCCTACCTCACAAGGTGGCAGAGCAGAAATGTAATATAGTGATAGATACTACTTAGGAACACTGGATTTTAGTAGGTTGCCATCGCATATCCTGGAAGAACTCTTATTTTTTTACGTCATCGTATCGCTATTTTGATCGAAATTTACATCATAAGGTGGCAGATCGAAACGTTTACTCATCGAAAGAGACACATTTGGAGATAACAACCCGCATAGGTTGCCAGGCCAAACCCTGGCAGGTTTCAAGATCAGCCATGTTTTATGAGCCCCAAAAATGGGGTCAATTACCTCATCAGGTGGCACGATGAAACTGATGCAGATCGATTGCCCTAGACGTGCCGTTCATGAATATATAGGGTTGCCTGCCTTCAGCTTGGCAGTTTTTCTGATCAGCCACCTCAAACAATGTATTTCAAAATCTTGGAATAAAGAGAAATTCTTGTATAGATGCTATGATTCAGGGTATAATTTCATAAAAATCTTGATATTAAATTAAAGTCGACGTACTAACAGACTTGCGTCTTATGGTGTTAAAATAATAGGGTAAATGTACCAGTTTTGGTCATTGCTCATTGGTATTATCTTCAAATATTGAAAAAAGTGATGTTGCTTTTACGTTTAACGTGATATAGTTTGACGGGCATTTTTGTGCTGCATCACAATATTTATTATGTAGAAATAATATGAAATAATGAATCATTAATCACCTGTGATTTTTATAAGTACAGTCTATTTTACAAAGTTATTCTTCATCAGAAGATGAATCACAATTTATATCAGATTCATCTGATTCATTTTTATTAATACTAATTATGTCGTTGACGTGTAGTGGAGTGGGATCTCCTTCATACCACAAAATATCATAGTTGTTATTACTATTTAGAGCCCATCCGCATTCAATAGGATCATATAATAAACAAGATGTTTTTGTAGCATTGCGCCACATTGTGCTCACAAGCAGTGTCCTTAGTAAATGTTGTTTTAAACTTTTCCAACATGGCGGTAGAGTTGCAGCATTGAAATTTGTAATTTTTTTCATAAATTTGCGTTATATTCCCATATTTTTTTGTCAACATTTCGAAACGAGCCTGATTCACGTCACTTTTTGGCGAAGAATATAACTTGCATGTAAACTTTTGAATTATTTGTATCTTTTCTTTGTTTTCAATGTCCTCTGGACTATTTAAAGATGCAAAAAATTTCTAAAATCATGGTCGGCCTCGATTAAATCAAAAGCATTAATTTTTCCTTTCCCTTTGAAGGAGGATATGTAATCACAACCTGTGTAGGCGTGTGCAGCTGGTGTAAGGCTTTGCACATCTCAGGTCCCAGCTTATGCGCTAATTCGGTACAGCTATAAGCTGATTGAAGGTGGGTGTATTATATACCCAAATTTGTGAACAATTTGTAATTTGGTGAATGTTTCCTATTATAATTACCAAGATATCTGTGTCCGAGCAATTAACCAGAACTCTGGATTGAGGTTTAAATATTAATTGTTTTTGTAACATAACATTTACATAATATTTTTTGTATAATTATTATAAATTTAGCTCACAAGCCGCAGGAGAAGGCTTCTCCTGGCCGGACTTTTTGTGGCTAACTCCCCAATTGATGACTACAATGCACAGCCACCAACAATTCTTAACTATGGCCACACAATGCCTGATATTAAAATCAGACAGTGTGATGTACGTGCGGAGCTGCAGTCAATCGATGTTCGGAAAGCTAATGGCCCTGATGGCCCTAATCCCAGCAATAGTTTTAAAAATGTGTGCAGCGGAGTTGTCCCCCTTTTAACTCGTCTTTACCGTCTCTCGCTTTCTTCAGGTTGTGTGCCGGAATCTTGGAGAGATGCTAATGTGCAACCGGTTCCGAAAAAAGGAGATCGGTCAGATCCGACTAATTACCGCCTAATAGCCGTTACTTCAGTTTTGTGTAAAGTCATGGAGCGGATTCTAAACAAACAGCTTATCCGCTACCTAGAAGAACACCCCTTAATTCACGATCGCCAATACGGGTTTCGGCCGAAACGGTCAACGGGTGATCTTCTAGCGTTCGTTACACATCTCTGGGGTGAGGCTATTGTTAAGCGTGGCGAGTCGGTGACTGTTGGCCTTGATATACCCAAGGCTTTTGATCGGGTCTGGCACAAAGCCCTTCTGTCCAAGCTCCCGGTATACGGTCTGCCTGCTCAGTTCTGCAACTGGGTCGCTGGCTTCCTACATGAGCGTAGAATCCGTGTACTCACAGACGGATGTGCTTCGCGGTTCATGTCAGTGAACGCTGGTGATTATCATTATTATTATTACTTTTGTTATCTTTTGTCAATAATAAATCACCGTACTTCATGCCCTGACCATTGCGAGTACCTTTGAGAGTGCCTTTGTACACTTTTGAAACGTTTTATGACAAAATGTCATAAGTTTTTCTTTCTTTTTTGCATAAAAAATACACAATCATTTGTTAGAGCTTAAATGTGGTACTTTATCCTACAAAAATAACAATTTATACATTATTATTTTGTAGACAAATTGAGATCAATCACTCAAAATTTACGTCACGCTTCTAACAAGTCAGCAAAGCAAACAAAACTTTTTCTTTTTAGACTTAGACCGTAAATAGGTACAATAGGATTTTTTAAATCTTGTTTGTTTTGATTTTTTTTGCTGCATACGTCTCATTAAAATATAATGCGAAAGTGTGTTTGTCTGTCTGAATCTGTTTGTTACTTCTTTAAGCAAAAACTAGAGAACAGATTTGGATGAAACTTTACAGTGTTATAGCTTAGACACAAGAATACCACATATGGTAGGTACATTTTACCACGGGAAAAGCCGCGGGGCAGAAAGCTAGTACAAACATAAAAATAAACTCTACTCATAAAAATCACAGGTGATTAATGATTCATTATTTCATATTATTTCTACATAATAAATATTGTGATGCAGCACAAAAATGCCCGTCAAACTATATCACATTAAACGTAAAAGCAACATCACTTTTTCCAATATTTGAAGATAATACCAATGAGCAATGACCAAAACTGGTACATTTACCCTATTATTTCAACACCATAAGGCGCAAGTCTGTTAGTACGTCGACTTTAATTTAATATCACGATTTTTATGAAATTATACCCTGAATCATAGCATCTATACAAGAATTTCTCTTTATTCCAAGATTTTGAAATACATTGTTTGAGGTGGCTGATCAGAAAAACTGCCAAGCTGAAGGCAGGCAACCCTATATATTCATGAACGGCACGTCTAGGGCAATCGATCTGCATCAGTTTCATCGTGCCACCTGATGAGGTAATTGACCCCATTTTTGGGGCTCATAAAACATGGCTGATCTTGAAACCTGCCAGGGTTTGGCCTGGCAACCTATGCGGGTTGTTATCTCCAAATGTGTCTCTTTCGATGAGTAAACGTTTCGATCTGCCACCTTATGATGTAAATTTCGATCAAAATAGCGATACGATGACGTAAAAAAATAAAGAGTTCTTCCAGGATATGTGATGGCAACCTACTAAAATCCAGTGTTCCTAAGTAGTATCTATCACTATATTACATTTCTGCTCTGCCACCTTGTGAGGTAGGGTTTCATGCAACGGGAGCTTAGACTATGATGACATGATTTTTCATTTAATTACTTCATTTTGCTAGTTGCAGAAACACGATTAGTTAACTTTTATAACAGAGAAAAAAATCATCTTTTAAAAAATAGATTTGCATTTTACAGGCAAACCAGCCGATTTAAGCATCTAAATTTATCGCCTTAAAACATATTAGTACCTGGCCTGTTGTTGCACCGGCCCTCGTGCCGGCTGCTGCATCCTCTTAAACTCAGCTAAGGTGATCCTTTGTCCATTCGTCAAAGTGACCAATTGCCTTTCCTCCTCCAGGGAATCAGGTTCCATCAACAATTGGCTCAACGTCTGCGGATGTTGTAGATGCGGCTGTTGTTGTTCATAAGCTACTTGCTGCTGATAAGCTTGTGGGCTGAAGGTTAGCTGCGGATGTTGTTGAACCGGGGTGTGGGTCTGCCTCATAGGCGGGGGCGTATGGAACTGTTGGGGTGTGTTCATGTTTTCGTTGACGGTATGTTTGGTTAATATTGCTGCGGTAATGCTCTCTTCTAGGTCGTCCATGTCGTTCGCGTTGTTGGGTTGGACTACGACCTTTTTCACTTGCTGTTGGATCTGTTGGGGGTGGGGAGAAGCTCTCTGCTGGGGTGGTAGCGGGGGCTGAGGTAACGGGCCGTTGCTCTGGCTAGTCTGAGGTATTGTGTGTTGGGCCATTTGAGATGCTAAGTTTTGCGTGACGATCGTGCCTTGTTGAGTTATGACGCGCGTAGAGGTGTTTTGGTTTTGCTGGTTTAGGAGGATTTGTTGCTGTAAATGTAAAATATTAAAATGTTAGCATCACTCGATTTCTATTTATACTTTTTTGCATAGGTTTTTATTACTAACTGCATATAGCATAGACATCAGTCAGTCAGACAGTAGTCTGTTAACTTGATGAAGAGCCGAAAACAGACTCAGATTACGAAAATTAAGACCACGGAAAGTTCTCAGAATTTTTGAGACGAACATTGTGTTCAAATTAACGTGCAAGTTATAATACATCTGAATATTTACCTGGTGGGGGGTGAGTTTGAGTTGGTTTAATTGCTGTTGGTGAACTTGCTGATGAAGCTGCTGACCTAGAGACGGTGGTTGCAATTGGTGTTGAGGTTGCTGTAAAAGTAAAGTATACATAAATTACATAAATTTCACCTCTTTAAAAAAAATCCAGTTATGTTACCTTCACGGAATATAAAAGCCAGTGGATTTAATTAAACTAAAGAGGTTGATCTCATTTATATACTCTGGTCTACAAATCCGGGTAATCCGGCTGTTCGGGCTAGTGACCGTTGTTGTGACGTTTAAGCATTCACAGACTTCCTCGGCGGTGTTTTCTGTTTCGGACCGTTGCCAGGGTGAACGCCCGGCAGAATATCTGACGGTGGTCACGGTTCAACCATATTTACAGGATGGTTTTTAGTAGGCGGCAATGCTCTTTACACAGGTTTAAAAAATGGTGTCCTTTGTTGTTTTGTATAGGCACGATTCAATTAACTTTCCATGTAAGCGTAAACACAGTGGAGGGGCGTGAACTATAAGATTAGACGATTTCTACACGAGTGTTTTTGCCTATAGCAACGGTAGCCTTGGGTTGAGTATGAGCGGGGAAGCGCCACCCTTGCCCTGGGCACCGCTGCTGTACGCGCCCCGCACCCAGTCTGCTCCCTCATTAGAGGCTGTCCGTAACCTACGTGAGTGTACTTACCTGCAGTAGAGGCGTTCTTGGCCGCGGCGTGTAGGTTGAGAACGCGCGGGTAAGCGGGGTACGCCACTACTGTACCACGTCCCGCACCCAGCCTGTTACTCCCAAGCATGCGGCCTCATTAGAGGCTGTCCCTAAGCTACGTAAATGTATTTGCCTGCAGCAACGGCGTTCTTGGCCGCGGCGGACGGGACTGGCCTCCCTGGCCTAGCGACTGTACCACGCCCTGCGCCCAGCCTGTTATACCTAAGCGTGCTGCTTCATTAGTCTGTCCCTAAGCTGCCCGCTATACACTACTTTAAAGTAACACAAGCAGTGGTACACTGCGAGTTGTGCTCTTAGTGCAACGAGAAGTGAGCGAGCTTGCAGCTCCGGTGACCTATCTGGATATTAGGTAGTGGACTATACGTGTCCACGGGGCGACTAGCTTAAGACACTAGTCTTAAAAGTACTGGATGAAGGATGCGTACCGGCGTGTTCTGATCTGGCGTTATGACCTGACGTAGATGGTCTTTTGTGCTTGCGCAAGGTTATTCTGACACCTACTTTGTAACCGGAAGGTTGGTAGGGGGTGTCAGTATAAACTTTAAAGTAGTGTATAGCGGGTTGTCCCTAAGCTGCGTGTGTACTTGCCTGCAGCAACAGCGTCCTTGCCAACGGTGGAAGGGCCTGACCTCCCTTGCTCCACGCGCCGCGATTGTACCCCGCTCTGCACCCAGCCTGTTATACCGAAGCTTGTTGCTTCATTAAACGCTATCCCTAAGCTACGTGTCTGCTTGCCTGTAGCAATGGCGTCCTTGGCCGCGGCGGGCGATGCTGGCCGTGAGGGGGAGGGTTGTGTAAGCGGGGGGAAGCGGGCCTGGCCGCCCGGGCCCCGCGCGCTGCGACCGTACCACGCCCCGCGCCTAGTCCCGGAGAGCCTACTACAGGCGATCCAGCTTGGCCCTGGAAGTGACAATTTAAAAATCAGTCACAAATAGATAAAAACAAAATATCCTCAGTTTGAATATATAATATTAAAGAATCGAATGTGAGTGAGAGATCTTTAGTTTAACTTCTGAATACTGTTAGGGTTATATTATAAAGTTTAAAGACTAAAAGCAAAAGAGCAGTAAAAGTACTTCTGTATATACTATTTAAAAAAATACAAGGTGTCAAAATCGGATGCTGTTGAAAAGACCCCATTCTGGATAAGAAAAATAACATTATTTTCTAGCAAACACATTTAGGAACAATCCGTTATTTTGTTGAATGAAGATTGAATTTAAGAAAATTACAAGGAGGCTTCGGATTTTTTAAATATAATAATAATAATAATAATAAATAGGATTAGGTTTTTATTATGTTTTATTGTTTTTATATTAAAATATTGTAAAAATCTAATTCTAAGAAAGAAAATAAATAAAGAGAATAATAATAAAAACATTGTGGTGATAGATTGATTAGCGCGCCGCACGATGATTGTTGATATCACCATTCCCCATGACGAGAACCTCGTGAAAGCTGAGAAAGAGAAACAAATCAAATATCTCGACTTAGCACACGAGGTTGTCGACATGTGGAATGTGGATTCAGCTGTCATCGTGCCGATTGTTGTTACAGCCAACGGCCTGATGGCCAAGTGCCTTGATCAACATCTCATGAGGCTCTCGTTAGGCGGCTGGATCAAGGGCCTGATTCAGAAGGCAGTTCTCCTCGATACGGCACGCATTGTGAGGACTCTCCTGTCTCTGGAGCCCTAACCACCTGTAGCTTGGACCCTGGTCACGATGCCGGCAGACCTCTACTTTTTTATATTTTTAAATGTTTTGTATTTTTTTTTAGAAAATATTTAAAAATGTAAAGTAATATGTGAAAAAATAAATAAAGGAAATAATAATAATAATAGTTTATTGCGGATAGACAATATTAAAATGCTTATTTTTTTTAGCTGATACAAATAGTTAAGTTAACAGAAGCATGCTTTGCTATTGTGGTGGTACCTGTGCAGTCTGTGGGTTCGAGAGTCTAGCCGGGGCCTGCAAAGGCGAAGCCGCCATGGGAGACCGGGCTGCAGGCCTGCGAGGCCTCACAGTTCGCACTGGGGTTCTTACAAGTGTTACACTGCCAGGATTACTGATGGCCTGATTCAGCTGTCTTGGCGGTGCTTGACGAGTAGGCGTACCCTAAAAGGAAGAACACCAACTCAATAAAACTGACTATGGACTCAGTTAGAAAACTCTAAAATTACAGTCATATGAAAACGAGCAGAGTAAGCCATTTAAGTAATTTGGTTATTTGAAGCAAGGCATTATTAATTCATATACTAAATTGTAAGTACACTTGTTATAACTACAAAGCATAAAGGTGACTTTTACGGAGACCCATGAGGGTCTCCGTATTATGATGACATAATAAGCACAATTATAACATTAATTTCCCCTTTAATTTTAACCAATTGACAGAGATGTAAATATATTTAAAATGTCCTCTTTATAATATTAGTTTAAAATATGTTTATGAAAGTTTGGTGCTTTGTCATAGTTTATTTGTCGCGAAATAATCAAATAAACGTTACTTAAAATACAAAACTAAAACATTTATTTTTTCAAAAACAGTCTAATATAACCAGTCAAATTACTTTAAAAAACTTCCAACCTATGCAATAAGATATAAAGTTAAAAGTCTATTGAGCAAATTTGACAGTTCAACTTTGGTGACATCAGGACGAATTTGGTGGTCTGTGTGTACCTTAAACTTTTATATAAGGTAGGTAGTTATTGAATAAATTCAATATGATCTAATTAAAAACTCACAGCTTGATTGATATAGGCAGCGTGCATCACGACTTGTTGGTGCGGTATCTGTTGCGACTGCATGTGCTGATGTTGTTGTTGTTGTTGTTGTTGTTGTTGTTGCAAGTGTTGCAACTGTTGCTGCTGGAGTTGTTGTAGATGTATCTGTTGCTGATGTTGTTGTTGAAGATGCTGGATGAGTTGTGGGGAAGCCCGGGAGAGTTGCTGCTGTTGTTGCTGAGAAAAAAGCAGCATCTAATTGTTATCAAACTTTGAAATTTTGTTTGATGATGGTTTTAATAACAAATCTTGACTTTCATCTCCCATGCCATGAGGGTAAGTGATGATTAGGTCGAAGGTACTCTCTCATTCTAAGCTTTCGAGAGACGGAACATAACAAATGTGATGTCATTGTTGTTATAGCAACAATACTCAGATAAGATGGTAGTAGACTTAGCAAGGTGAGTACCTACCTCGTCTGATGGTCTGAGCAAAAAAACTTTTAAAAGAACTACTATCGAGGGTTTTGCACACTTTTCTCGATAAAAGATTGCATTCAGAACCAGTGACTATTTAAATGAGAGTAAACTTAAATAAAAACTTTGTTTTTACTAGCCAAATGAAGGCTTTTGCCAAATTGCATAGTAGGCATTCCCATTAATTTCACAACGAATAGCGTGTAGCGATAAGAAGATACCGAGACACCACAACGACTCTTATTTGTGGTGAAATAAATAAGATTATCATAATCGGCCCGTATCAGTCCACTGCTAGTCATATGCCTCACCTAATGCAGAGAGAACCGGATCTGAATAAGTAAAAATCAGTTAATAGCAACTAACAGTTTGTTGAGGGGCATGTTGAGGCGGCGGCGGTGGCGGGGGAGGCGGCTGCGGCGGCGGCTGTTGACCGGGGTGAATCACTGTGGGCTGGGATAGCACGTGCGCTGGGCTCACCAACTGCGTTATACGGGCAACATTTTACACTAAACACTAGTTACATACATTTATTTACATTACTTAAGTAATATCATGCCACAAAACGGAATTAATACTACATAAATTACATTTTCTGGTAAATAAGCATTCTTTTATAACAATGTGATATTTAAATTTATTTTTATGCATGTAAATCACAGATTTCTTGTGATTTATGTTGTTTTACGTTTTCTGCCTATTTAGATAAAACTATATGGTTTTCTCATATTAGTAATGTACGTCACCATCACCTATTTATTATTTATCGTTTATAATAATAACACATAAAATCCTAAACAAGTCTTGTCCACAGATAAACAGATAGTAAGGTCCATTAAAACGCAGCGAAATTACAGGTATTTATTAAAACTGCAATATCAATCCTACTTCATAGTAAGGCTTTCGCTTTTGATGGAGCCATTTGCAAAATTACTTGCAACTATAACGCCATTATAACATTTTGTCCCGTTTACAAACCTGACAAAATGTTTAGTTCTTAAGAAAATCATTAAAAAAATGCAGTGAAACATGAATTCTTCAAACCGCAATGTTTTGCTAGTCCTAATTTATACGATAGTTTGAATGTAAAAAAGAAATAGCAATTATTTCTTTCTCCATTTTGATTTGGCCTAGAAGACTGGAAGCGGCGCTTTCATTCGCTGACCAAACCTTTACAGACTATTCCTCTTTTATAATGTTCTGAAAAGTAACAAAGTAACAAGATTTTTTAACTATTTGATCAGAGCCGATATATCAGATCTCTTTGTGACAAAATATAATAAAGACTTCCGAAATATCTCAATTTTTTTTACATTTTATATATAATTTAGTTTCCTAGCTAGTATTTAATAACTACCGCCACCGCCAACGACGAACTCTGGCCTTGGCAACATGTATAACACGCGCACATTGCGGACTGACGAAAAGATTTTGGAACTAGAGGAAGAATTAAGCAAGATACGGTGGGACATATTTGGATTATCTGAAGTCCGAAGAGAGGGGGAGGACTCGATAATCCTCAAGTCTGGTAACTTACTCTATTTCCGGGAGGGCGAACAACTGTCCCAAGGAGTTGTCGGGTTCATCGTCCTTAAGTCCCTCGTGAACAACGTTGTCGAGACCAGGAGTGTGTCGCCTAGGGTAGCGTACCTTATACTCAGAATAACCAAACGGTATTCGTTGAAGGTCATACAGGTTTATGCTCCTACTACGACACACCCTGACGATGAGGTGGAGGCTACGTATGAGGACATCTCTAGAGCCATACAAGCCTCCAAAACTCATTACACCGTTGTCATGGGAGATTTTAACGCAAAACTGGGCAAACAAAGCGGCGATGAGATAAGAGTTGGACGATTTGGGGTTGGTAATCGGAACTCACGGGGCCAACTGCTGGCAGACTTTCTGAAAAGGGAGGGACTCTTTATGATGAATTCCTTTTTCAGGAAGGCTGCACACCGCAAGTGGACCTGGACGAGTCCCGATGGTGCAACAAAAAACGAGATTGACTTTATTATGTCGACGAGGAAACAAATATTCAATGATGTCACTGTGAGCAATGCGTTTAAAACTGGCAGCGATCACCGGTTGGTAAGAGGCACATTGAATATCAACGTTAAGCTGAAAAGACGTCGATTGATAAGGTCTACGCTCCGTCCTGCACCCATCCAAATCCAAAACCCCGAAAGCTTTCAGCTATGGAATTGCAGAATCGCTTCGAGTGCCTAAATGATTGCGAAAATGTGGACGAATACAGCAACAGGTTTGTGGAAACTGTCCAAACGGTTGGGTCCAAGTTCTTTAAAACCCACCATACAAAAGGAACCAAAAAGTTCTCAGACCATACCCTAAAGCTAATGGAAGAGCGGCGCGCAATGGTTCTGCTTTCCTCAGGTGATGCGTCTCAGTTTCGGCGGCTAAATAGGCAGATCTCTAAGTCTATGACTCGCGACACGCGCCGATTTAATACTGACCGTATTAAAGAGGCCATTGAGTGGAACAAAGGCTCAAAAGTGTTCGCAAGAGATCTGGGTATTGGGAAGTGCCAACTGACGACGCTGAAAACCGATGACGGCAGAACTGTCACAACCAGGTCCGATGATATGGGAGAGGTCGAAAAGTTATATGGGCAGCTTTACACATCCACACGGCCATCTGTACAAAGCTTAGCTAAAGACCCTAGAGCTTAGTTAACCCGGCACTATACCGAAGACATCCCGGACATCAGCCTGTACGAGATTAGTATGGCTCTCAAACAGCTCAAAAACGGCAGGGCACCAGGTGCTGACGGAATTACGGCCGATCTACTGTAAGCAGGCGGAAGAACGGTACTCGTAGCTCTTCAGAAGCTATTTAATTCCGTCGTACTAGGGGGCAGAACGCCAGAGACGTGGCACGAAGGTATGGTGGTACTGTTCTTCAAAAAGGGCGACAAAACCCTGCTAAAGAACTACAGGCCCATCTCACTTCTAAGCCACGTCTACAAGCTGTTTTCGAGAGTCATAACGAATCGTTTCGCACGCAGGTTTGATGACTTCCAGCCTATCGAACAAGCCGGTTTCCGAAAAGGCTTTAGCACCATAGACCACATACATACGCTGCGGCAGGTTATACAGAAGACCGAGGAGTATAACCAGCCTCTTTGCTTAGCGTTTCTGGACCATGAAAAAGCCTTCGATTCGATTGAAACATGGGCCGTGCTACAGTCTCTCCAGCGGTGCCAAATTGACTAACGGGTCATCGAAGTGTTGAAGTGTTTGTATGATAGCGCCACTATGTCAGTCCGTCTTCAGGACCAGAACTCGAAACCTATCCAGTTGCAGCGAGGAGTGAGACAGGGAGATGTGATATCTCCGAAACTGTTCACTGCTGCACTGGAAGATGTTTTCAAGCTTCTGGACTGGAAAGGACTCGGCATCAACGACAACGGTGTATACATCATTCACCTTCGATTTGCTGACGATATAGTGGTGGTGGTGGTGGCTGAGACCCTGGAAGACCTCGGCACAATGCTCGGTGACCTCAACAGAGTCGAAGACGAAAGTTATGTCGAACTCACGTGTCGTACCCGCTCCTCTGAAAGTTGGGGACTCTGCCCTTGAAGTTGTGGACGATTATGTTTACCTGGGACAAACGGTACAGCTAGGTAGGTCCAACTTCAGCAAAGAGGTCAATCGTCGAATCCAATTAGGCTGGGCAGCGTTCGGTAAGCTACGAAATATCTTTACGTCCAATATACCGAATATACCGCAGTGTCTCAAGACGAAAGTCTTTGACCAGTGTGTGTTGCTAGTGATGACATACGGGACTGAGACGTGGTCGCTCACTATGGGCCTCATAAAAAGGCTCAAGGTCACTCAAAGAGCAATGGAGAGAGCTATGCTCGGGGTTTCTCTGCGTGATCGAATCAGAAATGATGAAAGGCAGTGGGCAGGGCACATTGCTCGCAGGACTGATGGCCGCTGGGGCGGAATAGTCCTTGAGTGGCGACCGCGTACCGGAAAGCGCAGTGTGGGCAGGCCTCCAACAAGGTGGACCGACGATCTGGTGAAGGTCGCAGGAAGCCGCTGGATACGAGCAGCACAAAACCGGTCGTTGTGGAGATCCTTGGGGGAGGCCTTTGTCCAGCAGTGGATGTTTTTTGGCTGAGATGATGATTTAATAACTAGAGTAGCAGTTCCTATGATGGGAGAGATATATTTCTATTTAAGTTACATTAAAGAATATCAAAAACACAAATGTTGAAAAAATTTCCACGAGCAGGGTTTGAACCTGCACCCTTCTGACATACCGGGTCAGGTGCTCTTCCAATTGAGCTATCGTGGTTCTAGTCAGCCCGCCGAAATTATTCAACACTATTTACTTTTTACTTTGAAAGCCAAAGGCGCCCATTCAATGTTAACAACTACCGTCATTAACATCCGATCATAATATTTTTACAAATACTAAAGATCAGTTAAGAAGTAGGCAAGCTATTTATAAATGTTTATATAATTTTTAACGCAAATTTTGTTGCGAACAAATTACAAAAACACAAATGTTGAAAAAATTTGCACCTTTGAAGAGCACCTGACCCGGTGCCTACTTCTTAACTGATCTTTAGTATTTGTAAAAATATTATGATCGGATGTTAATGACGGTAGTTGTTAACATTGAATGGGCGCCTTTGGCTTTCAAAATAAAAAGTAAATAGTGTTGAATAATTTCGGTGGGCTGGTTAGAACCACGATAGCTCAATTGGAAGAGCACCTGACCCGGTATGTCAGAAGGGTGCAGGTTCAACCCTGCTCGTGGAAATTTTTTCAACATTTGTGTTTTTGTAATTTGTTCGCAACAAAATTTGCGTTAATAATTATATAAACATTTAAAGGATATCGACAAAATTAAGAGATGGGATGTCTTTGAAATTAATTTCGACCTAAGGTACCCGAATTAACTTTATTACAAAGAAAGTCTAAAATCAATCATACTAATAAATCAAAATCAATTTATTCACCCAAAATGTTACAGTTTAGTGTTCAGTTTGTAATCGCGGATGTTTACCAACTTGCACAATTACCAATCTGCTGTTAGGTAACCAGTAGTTAACTTGACATTATTTATGCTTCGGAGCATGTTAAGCATTAGTCATGGTTGTTTTTTGGATGATGGGAGTAATTAAAACTTTCAACAGGCAATGAAAGCATGTCTTGATCTCCTTGTGTGCGATAATTTACTCATAGCCATAAAACGATGAATAATTGTTTTCGTTAATGTAACTGTTTCTGGATTAAAGTTATGGATACTTCGCCTGAAGTAGCAGCTTAAGCTGTGACGCTTCTTCAGTCCGACTTAAGCCAGAGAAACGTGAGTACACAACTCCACATATGCTGTTCCGCTGTTCAAAGATTGTACCACAGGTTCCTAGAGACTGGGGGATATGTTCGCCGTTTACGTGGACCATGATTTCGGGTAACAACAGAACTACAGGATCGATTTATGGTCACGACCAGTTTGAGAAATCGTCACCTAACTTCGGTTCAGATCCAGGAACAGCTTCGAGACTTTTACGGAGATGCTGTTAGTGCTCGTACTGTGAGGAGAAGGCTTGCAGAACGTGGACTAAGACCGCATAAGCCAGCCAATGGGCCCAAACTAGAGCGTGCTCACCGAAAGTCGCGCCTTCAGTTTGCGCGCCAAGTTTTCGCTGGACGCAAAAGCAATGGAGCCAGGTGATCTTTAGTGACGAGACAAAGACCAATCTTCATGGTAACGATGGAAGGAGGAAGGTCTACCGAAGGCAGGCAGAACGTTTCGTGTAGTGTTGCATAGAAGAAAAAGTAAGTTATGGCATGGCGGTGAGTCGACGACAGTCTGGGGAGGCATTTCCGCCGAAGGCAAAACTGCACTTGAGTTGAGTTGAGTTTATGTCTGAAAATTTATTTTTATGCATGACAATGCCAGAGCCCACACAGCAGGAAACGTCTGAAACTACCTCCAAGACGTTGGTATCACCGTAATGGATTGGCCTGAACCCAATTGAGCACCTGTGGGACGAGTTAAAGAGACGCGTTCGGGCTCGTCATCCAGCCCCACAAACATTACAGGAACTCAAAACTGCCATCGAAGAAGAATGGGAGAATATCGCTCAATATGCGATTTTAACATTGATTAATTCGATGCCGAATCGCATGAATGCTGTCATTAATGCTTTAGGAGGCAATACAAGTTATCGAATAAAAAGATTTTTCTAACTACACCATTTTTTTCTCCAACAACAAATGTCTAGTCTGTAGAAAGGCAAAATCAACACTTAGGTCACTTAAGTTTACTTTTAGGGTTCCGTAGTCAACAAGGAACCCTTATTGTTTCGCCATGTCCGTCTGTCTGTCTGTCTCCAGCCTAGCTCATAGACTCTTAGTACTAGAAATCTGTAATTTGGCATGGATATACATATTAATCACGCCAACAAAGTGGTGAAATAAAATGTACTACTTGGCGCAGTACAAATTTCTCATTGGGAACTACTAAAATAACGTTGTCAGGTGTGTGAAACCGGTAGTATCCGCATTTACTATGATGGGCTACGGAACCCTACACTGCGAGTGGCCCGACACGCACTTGGCCGGTTTTTTTAAATTCAAATTCAGAACAACAGCACATAAGCCTAATGTTGAATATGCCAGCTACAAAACTGCATGAAAACTTTTTGGTCAATCATACATTTTTTTAAATGCTAGGTGGCTTGATTAAGGAGTCCGGGAGTGTATATAATTAAGTTATAGACTATTAGGCATTTAATTTTGTATTGTAATATTATTCTTACTCTTCCCATACATTTAATGATTTTGTAATCTCCTTTTTAGGGTTCTGTACCCAAAGGATAATAAAAGGACCCTATTACTAAGACTCCGCCGTCCGTCCGTCTGTCTGTCACCAGGCTGTATCTCATTAACCGTGATAGTTAGACAGTTGAAATTTTCACAGATTTAAAAACGGAATAAAATAAATATTTAAGGGGGCTCCCATACAACAAACGTGACTTTTTTGCTCGATATTGATAACGGCAACAGGTAGACGCTTGAAAGAAATATTCAAAGAATATTTAGTTATATATTCACTTCTGCACAATTTGTACACACTATTGGCAATAAATGATATTTCTATTTCTATTACAATTACAACAGAAAAATTCTATCAGTCCCATATTGTTACTGAATCTTAGTCTCAGACCAACAGACTAGGTGTAGGTATGTAAATACCTATATAACTAAATTAATTAGTATTACAAAAGATTCACTATAACATATCTAGCCTACATCAATAGCATATAAACACAAATTTAAGAGTTCCTGTATCAGTGCAAGAAGTGCAAAAGAGAGAACAGTTTCAATAATATCATTCTTAAAGACTAAAAAAATATAAGACGATTTAAGACAATATGGCACATCATCTCGTTTCATGAAGAGAACAAGATGTTAAACAGAAAAGACAGAACACAAACCCTGTAAAGGCACTATAACTATAATGATAAAATAGTAATTAAATATCTATGAATTTTAAGAGTTTAATACTGGAACTATACATTCAAAAAAATTTTTTAGGAGTTTTGGAAAAGTATTTTAAAAACTTTATCACTGTTTCTTACAACCAGTTACAACTGATAAATTACTATTTTCCTTAACACCTTATGTATCACAACCAAATATTAGATAATTATTTTTTTAAATATTTTTTAGTGCATCATTTAACTGAACTGCGAGTTAAATAAGAGATACCCATTTTGAACTATAGTTTTCTACAACTGTTTTTTTGTAGTTTAATATTTCCAATAGTCTCAATAGCCACAAAAAAGTATAATTGTTTTAAGGTCATCTTGATGATTACTTTATCGAATTAGGGTTTTTGTTCTTGATTCTAGTAAAATCTATTGTTCAGAGCTGTAAGTACACTATTACAGAAAACCAAGTCTTTTTTTACACAGAAAAGTAATGAGATTATTTACAGGCAGCATTATGTTACAACCACACCCACAGTATGCATTACAGAAAATAACATAGAAATAAAAGGAAAAGAAATAACAGTTAATAATTACAATAAGATTTGGCCACAATTGTTAAAAAATATCTAAAGATAAGAACTGAACCAAACTAAGTATTGTACATACTCAATCAAATCAGTCATCTATGTAGGTAAGCAAAATGCTTACAGAATCCAAAAATATCAAAGACTTTTCAATTAACTTAGTGATTGTGACATGACCAATATCTTGTTGTTAGTAATAGCCATGGTATTAATTACATTGTTAGAGTTCCAAGCAATGTTATTGACTATTAATTGTGAAAACAAGATGTCAAGATTCTTTTTAATGGAGGCACATTAAATAAACAAAGCAAAGAAAAATTATATAATTAAAAAGTGAAGAAGATGAAAAAAGACTTATAAATATCTTCTATTGCTGATTAAGTAAGAAATTTTTAGAAGTGTCTTATATTATGTGTTAGTCACTTTAATACAGAAAAAAGGTATGCTCTTATAATTATAAGTTAAGTTTGTAGTCACTTATTGTGTTTACAAAAATAAACTATATATCTGTATCAAACTATTAATTGAAAATTTTAAAAATAGTTAAAACTATTGAAATTGCTCTTCAAAAATATAAATGTAGGTATGTCCAAAATGAACAGAAAATTTTAAATTATATTTCATGCCAAGCATAAATTAAATTAATTCTACTGTTATGATCTATCATTTCCTTATGTGCATTATATATAATATAATAGCTTATGGACTATGTAATACACAATGATTTAGTCAGCTAACATACATGTTGTGGGCGTTGTGGAGATGACTGTTGCATCAAAGATGCATCAATGATCTGTTGGGCCTGTTGCAACACAACCTGAGCATCCACAGGTAAATCGGAAGTGTAGTAAACCTACAAATAAATACTCCTTATAGTGAACCTTACAATCATTTCATTAGCTTTCAAATCCCAAGAAAAGATATTAATGAGCAGCTATCAAGCTTGTACAATTTTCAGCCAATTTAAGAAGAAAGTAACATAATTGAGCTGCAATATCAGACATTTCACTCTTTCTATTATTCTTATAACAGCTTATAAGATGTGTTTTTAGAGTCTCTGCACTTACCTGATGTCTATGTAAGGCTTGTTGTTGGTGTTGCTGCTGCTGCTGTTGTTGTTGAGCTTGTTGTTGTTGCTGGAAATCTTGTCGAGGAGGCGGAAGTGGCGGGGGTTCATGTCGGATGATGTATTGTTGCTGATATTGCAATCCATCTCCAACTACAAGTTGTGGTTGGACTCCTTCACTCACTATGATATCATTAGGCTGGTCTGCTTGTTGAACCACAACCTTTACCAAAAAGAAAAATATTTGACAAAATAACAACAGTCACTCAGCATAAGTGTACATTTGAAGAATATTGACTATATATAGCATATTTATCATTAACAGACTTACTCTCTTGGTACAATATTATATCATTAAGTAGATATAGAGTTTATTAGATTGTTTCCTAATTTTTTTATCAATTATATTGTTATTACAAATTGAGTAAATAAATACAAGTTTTTTCTGACCTGTCGTTGAGCATACTGTTCTTCTTGGTTAACTATGATTCCATCCAAGCATATATTTGGGCAATATCTTTGTAAGTCTTCTAGTGTAAGCGATGGCCCTTGTCCTACTATTTGGTAAAATTGAGCCATTGCAAACACTCAGCCTAAAAATCAAAACATTATAAAAATAACTTATCAGCATAGCTTAAAATATAATCAAATATCATTAATGTTTACTCTACAGTGCATGTGGTATCCATCACTGGGTGTTGGTGGAACCTACTTTATATACACACAGAAATTATAAACACCAGATTCTCAAAAATTAATGCAATGTACCATAAAAAATAAGGAAAAAAGCAGAAGTAGCAAAACACCAATCACACATCAGATTTGTTTACAACTTATCAAAACTTCATTACAATATTACAAAACATAGGAGAACCCCCAATTCCAGTATGATTTCACGAGTAGCTATTATTTTAGAGAAGGATTATGCCAGGATGGGTTCTGGATCGAAGTTACGACGAACATCTATGTTACGATGACAGTTATTATTATGCCATATACCCTGAACACAGCACAACTCTACAATGACTCCGTGGATCACACGAAAATTTTAATGGCGACTGCTATTCGACCATCGACATTTTTCACTTATTCCTTTACATCGTTTTTACCACTATTTGAAATTAAAACTTGATAAACATTAGGAAAATACCATCGATACTGTTTGCCACAGTTTGACGAAATGGCTTCGACTCATTTGGACCAACCTAAATTCTACTGAAAGCGAATCTTTCATACACATTACAGTATAAATACTAATTTGTTCCTTACCAATATTTACTACGGACATTTTAAATGTCGTACATAAGCTTAATAAACGAATTTTAACATCAAAATGTAAATTTTAACTCAAACGCCAAATCTAGAAGCAATTTACATTATGGCGTGTGTGTCACTTTTTACGATTGTTTTTTTTTATCAAGGGTTGCGACATCAAATATCACTTAAATGTTACCAACTTGCCAGATAATAAAATGGGTTTTTTTTATCATAATTTGTGCGTCCGATTATTTCTTCATGGCAAAAAAACAAATCAATGGTTTTTAGATAGTAACTATACAACCGTTGTAAAGTGCCTTAATGCTTCTACATACAATGGTTAAAGGGGTCCGGCATAAAAAACTTTCGTGATAGATCGAATTTAACCATTGAAACTAAAGCGTCATTTTGGCACCAAACAAAATAAAATTTACATTCTACATTGTGGGATTTTAGTACTTTAAGTAAAATTTTAAATGAGGGGTACGTTGCGCGCTTTCCCCACGGGTTTCAGCAGAATATCAGTATTGTAAGCAGTGGTTGCAACCAAGGACTATTATTAAAATCCAAGTTGCAATGCAACAAAAAAACTGATTCGGGGCCCTTTGGTTGGTGTTGAGACTTCACACTCACACAACAAAAAATAGACGTCCTGAATGGGTAGTAGGTAAAAAAAATATTTAGACGATTCAAAAGCACTTTTCTAAAGTTTATTTGAATAAAAATATTTGACTTTGACTTAGAGTTAAACTCATGTTACATTAATTTGTATTTTTAGTTATTATTTCAGTTTCTCTTTTTTGTGACTTGTGTACGTTTTTTTTTTTAGAGAGTGCTGTTTGCTTCAGAAATGAAAATGCCGCATCACCGGGCTTTTTTGGGGGGCGGCCAGAAACTTAAAGGGTTCCTCAAGCCATGTGAAACGAAGCACCTTTGGAGGTTTTCTAGAGGAACGGCATCACGCACTAGTGTGTCCCGGTACCTTACTAGATTCTTCGAGGGATTCGGATCGGATCGGGAGAATTTGTGTATGTGTCGATAACCAATAAAAGCTCATTTATTCATTCGTTCATCAATCATAAATTTGCCCTTTCCTTTACTTTAACATTAATTACCTACTCTCTCAGAATTTAGTTCTTATAAACGACACTATTGACTGGTGTAAAAATACAGAATGTGTTCTGTTTCTAAAAATGGACTCGATTCGTGGTCAGGATAAATATTTTTTCTTAAATCGAATGATATTTATTTTCATTAAAATCGGGTCGAGACTCCATTGAGTATTCCTCAAATTTCGAAATTTTTATTTAAAATTCAAAATCATTTATTCAGTTTAGGCTACAAGTGAGTAGCTTTTATGAATGTCACTATTCCATCGGTTGGTAAGTCTACACACACTACCTCAATTTTTCTTTGGACTATTTTAAGCATGAAGCTGTAGATATAACTGGAGAGGCCTGTTGGTTGAAGCAGCCTTGTCCTCACTTGTTTGGTGGGTGGTAAATCAAATCTGCCGATAAATGAGTAAACTAAAATAAAGTTACCACTAATAAGTAAACTAAAATAAGATCACGCACGCAATTTGAACTAATAAAACTAATATAATCTTAGAATATATAATATTAAACGGAAATTTCAAAAACTTTTTAAATTTTTAAACGTATATTCATCAGTGTTGCCGTTTTAGTGACTTTGTCGCTAGAGTCTGACCAACGAAACGTGACGCGATCTATTTTCAAAAGTTTTATTATGGCAACAATTTTAAGCTGTCAAACGATTGTCAAAAGTATATAGCGTCTGTGAGTTCAGTAAGTCAATTCTGTTAGAAAACTGCAACTGCACGTTTACGCCTGTCATTTGTCGCGTGTAGGAGCAGTGCCGTGGAAATAGACGTATTCTATTAAAATTCTCTGCACCACAACTACACTACAACTGCGCGACTACTACACTATAGCTGCACGAATCCTGCAATAAAACTAAAGTTACGATACGCTAAATACGTAAAATGCTTATAATACGCTGTGCGAAAGTTGCTCAGGATCTACTTCAATAAACCTGCTCAAAAACTGCACCAATACTGCTGTCATTACTACACAAATGTCGAAATATTTTAATGGAATACGATTATTTTGCAGTAAACGTGCAGGTGTAGTTCAGTTTTGTTAGTGGAATACATATTTGCGTTACTTTTCCGTCCATGCAACACTACGACAGCAGCGCTGCATAACAGAATACCGAAACTTCAAAATTTGCTCATTTTGACACACGCGACGCTGCAGTGTAGTTGCAGTTATTTAGTAGAATCGGCCTACTGGTATGGTTTTTTGTTGATTTTGCTTGCAATCATGGCGAAACCGGTTAAAAGCATTGTAAGGAGGCTATTGTTTACTATGATAAACAAGTTTAGCGAGGTTAAAAGCAAAATAGAAGATAAACTTGCTGAAAAACAACGACAACTGAATGCAATCACGTCGCTTATAGTTTGGTTTTGTGTACTTGAATTTATCATTTAGATACTTTAGCATACCTTCTTTTATTGTTCTCGTCTATTATTTTACATTTACTCTGAAAAACTACTACAATCGTAAACTTTTGTAGGTTAATTCTGAATACTTACTTTTTCCTTTTATTCAAAATTAATTACCTACCTAAGTTGACTCTCCAACCAATTTTTGTTTATCTTACAGAAACTTCAAGTAATAGTGAGACAAAACTAAAAATTTAAAGAGATTGTCAAGAATATTACATCACTTGAACAAAAGGAAGTTTTATCTGGTGAAACGCAATATTTGGAAACAATATCGTCAATGACAGGTAAAAACCCATTTTCCAACAAATAACATCGTTCTATTCTACTTTGTAAGTTGGTTAATATTAATTATGTTATTTTTCGTTTAGAAATAAGTGTTTCAACTCTAAGAAGAATCAAAAAAGAAGGTTCATTAAATCAAGGAAAATGGAACACACCTGGAAAAAAGCGACCACATCCAAAAAATATATCTTTGGATAGATTTGATATTTCAGCAATTCGGAACAAAGTTAATGAATACTACTGTGTGAAAAAACAAGTACCTACACTAAGAAGTCTGCACAATGACCTTAAAGAAGCAATTGGTTTCAGTGGTGGTCGTGAGACTTTGAGAAAAATATTGCATGATAATGGTTTTGAATTTAAAAATAACCAAAATGAAAGGAGTTTGCTTGTGGAAAGGTTTGAAATTGCTGCATGAAGACATAGATATTTGAGACAAATTCATCAAAAGCGCCAAGAAGGAAAACCTATAATATACCTTGATGAAACATATGTGCATCAAAATTATAAAGTGAAAAAGTCTTGGCAAGGTCCTTCAACGAGTGGCGTAACAACAAAAATCTCATCTGGAAAGAGGTACATTATTGCTCATGCTGGCTCTGAAGAGGGTTTTGTGCCAGGTGCTTTGTTAATTTTCAGTAGGTACCATGTCCAAATCAGCTGATTATCACGATGACATGAACTCCACCAACTTCATGAAATGGGCAAATCAAAAGTTGATACCGAACTTAAATCGTCCATCTGTGATTGTTATGGACAATGCGAGTTACCATGTAACACAAGTAAATAAACCGCCTACAATGTCTAATGTCTGACATTAAGAAATTTCTGACATAAAGAAGATTTATAATAAATGTTGGCGAAGACAGCAGCACCAGTGAAGAATTTCATGTTTCTGACTCAATATCAGGTGTAGAGTTTTTAGAATCAGATTTTGATTATGATTCATGAAATTATGAATATTATTTTCTTTGAGTAAATGTAAAATATACATTAATACCTACTTGATTGTTCCTGATTTTTCATTTTCACAAATGCTTCTTCAAATTATTCTTAAGATTTATTCATATTTATTGATACTACAAAGTATGTGTTTGGTTGATCTAGAGTTTAATAAAAAAAATACAAGTATCAACGTCGCTTATTCAGAGTATAATGAGTGTTGACACCCCAAGAATTTTTGAATTTGCCGCCATTCTTTTTAGTCACGTTTCGTTGGTCAGACTCTAGATCTAGTGAATTTTTGACGAGTTTGGTGACATTTTTTTACAATTTAGTAACTAGAAAAAATCTAGTGCTTCTTTGTGAGATTTTGAACCTTATCGATGGATACTCAGTTCGTTTTGATACTCAGGATTTTCCACAAATATATTGTTAAAATCAAATAAAACTAGAAAAAAGTTGTCAGGGATTTTTCTTCTTGTTTTTCGTTTTAGTTTTGATTATCGCTTAGTTCGCATAGTATTCAAGTCTTAGAATGGATGCACCATTAAAGAAAAAATCGTATAGTCAAAAATACAGAAGTGAGTGGAACATCAAACTTCAACGCCAATGCCTTCCACATCGTCTCAGCATTCTTCCACTCAACTTGAACTTGACGAAACAATGAAAAAGACGAAGTTTTGGAACTCATTGAGTTTTGATCATTAATTGTTTTAATATTTTTTATTGTTTTTTATTACATTTAAATAAAACATTATTTTAGTGACTACAAGTGGATTTTTTTAAAACCTTTTTCTTAAATTCTAGTGAGTTTTTGACATGCATTTGGTGAGTTTCATTATTCCTAAACGGCAACACTGATATTCATACATAACATTATCCTGTTCCGTGAACTGTATGTAAAATCTACAATTTAAACCGAGTTCTACGGACCTAGTCATGTGGGCAATACTGGCCGCTATTAATTAAGGACTTCTTGGCGGGAAAGTAAAGTCATGTCTGCGGTTTTGTTTTATTTTCTAAGATTTGTGTTATGTCGAATATTAATGTGAAATAATGGTGGATTATTAACCGTTAAGTGTTCGTGAGTGTGCATGAGTGTTGGCAAATGAAACAAAACAGTGCAGCGGCACTTTTCAAATTCTCTCAAGAAGTCGCGTGAGGACTTAGTAAAGCCCCATAACTTTACTGAGATACTCAAGGGGTGGGGGGGGTATATCATTTCTCACCACAGACGTATAATAAGAAGCAGACCAACCATTATTTCACAACTACATACATGAGTATAAATTAATATTTCTACTTCTTTTTCTCCAACCACAAATTAATAAGACTATCTCGTTTCTTTTTACTGTTGCAACACTTCCACACACATAGACAAAATGCGACGTGAGGCAAAACGCCATCTTGATAAGCTACAAATAAGCGACAAATGTCATCCTAGACTTGTCATCAAGCGGCGTACAGGAGATTGCTTTTCGCTTATTTTTCGCTTATTTTTCGCGATCTAATAAAGTTTAAGAGCCAAAAGTACAAAAATAAAATGGTGAAATGTAGTGCACCTTTGTGCGGCAACTCCTCATGTAGAAAAACACCTGAAATTACTTTCCATCGGTAAGTTTTGTTGTGCCATATAATTTCCTATTGGGCTTTTCGTCACTGTGTGATTATTACTAATTTTTTGGCATTGTAGAAGCAGTGAATAATTGTTAAAAGTGCAAATCTTGTAAAAACTAAACGTAAATTACTAATTTTTTGGCATTGTAGAAGCAGTGAATAATTGTTAAAAGTGCAAATCTTGTAAAAACTAAACGTAAAGTAGTTTCTGGAAGATTATTGTGGTAACAATAGCTAATTAATTATTAACCCCAATCTCGTTTGACGTTTCATATACTTGTACAATTTTACAGGGCCTTATTAGGAATATTTTTGAAGATTGATTAAATTAAAGTATGCAATATATTATTTCTTTATGGATAAATTTTAATAATGAAATCGTTTTCAGGTTTCCAAAGGATGATTATTTTAAAAAATGCCTGGTTGAGTAATATGAAAAAGAACTTTGGCAGCCCAAATCATCTAGTGTGCTGTGTTCAAAGCATTTTGAAACTCATTTACTGGATCACAGTGGCTTCCGTACAGTTCTTGCTCCTAGTGCGATTCCAAGATTTTTGATTCATCGTACCGAGAAGAAGTAAGTGTCCACATATCTTTTTTACGTACCTACTTATCCAAATCATCTTGAGTTTAAAGAAATATTGAAATCTATTGAACTTTAAATTTAACTTTAACTTTTTATTTAATTTATCCTAGGCCTATGTCCAGCAGTGGACGTGTGTAGGCTGATGATGATGATGATGATGAAACCCTATCCTACCCCTTTAACCCCATTATGTGAGTTAATATAAATATAATATTTTTGTACAGTATTAAATGGTATAACATGAGGAAAATGGGTCTGAGCAGTCACTCAACTGCGTTACTTTGAAATATACAGAAAGTAATAAATTTATTTATTTTCAGAAACCTTCATCGTCATCTTCATCTTCAACCTTCGGTTTCGCAGTCAGGGTCACTGACTTCTCGACCACCAGGCGCGGCGGTCTTATCACTGGTTTTAAAAATTGTGTCATTATTAATTGAGTAATTATTATTTTATTAAAAAAAAATACAAGCAGAGTATGTTGTTGTTTTTATTTATTTTATTTTTAGAGTTTCGTACCCAAAGGGTAAAAGGGGAACCCTATTACTAAGACTCCGCTAATCTTCCGTCCGTCCGTCTGTCACCAGGCTGTATCTCATGAACCGTGATAGTTAGACAGCAGTTGAAATTCCTTGTCGCAAAACGAAGGACAGTCGCAAAACCGACAGACGAATTTTTCAAAGGCTGGGTATACATTAAGAGAAAACCCAAAAATATTCATGGTTAAAATAAAATCAAGAATTATACAAGTACTTATATCAAATTTTATTGTTTATTAAGTAGCCAATCCTTAATGAGAATTGTTTTTTTTTTAAATAACAAAGCTCAGTAATCATATTATTATCTTACTTATAAAAAAAAAACAAAAATTTATAATGTATAAGCCCCACATGTATCTCAACTTTATGGAGTCAGTTTTGCGACTCTGCTAGTCAGCCTGTAGGTCACGTCACGCAAATCCGACGTGATGTTCTCTTACCACTTTATATTAAAAAACATATTCTGGCGAAAACATTTACCAACGTTTGTTATCAAAGGTGAATAACGTTACACTAAGATATTGTTCATCTTGTAAGAACAGTCAAACACATATAATATATATAACCTGATAAGTAGAGAATGTGTCTCAAAATCAACCTAAGAAATCTTGACGGCCTTGGCCCTCACGTATCACACCTATTTGTCTCGAAAGGTATTTGACAACTACCTTTTTTAAAATGACTATTGGTGAATGTAAACGTCGATATTTCCATTTCAAAAACTAAAATAGTCTTCGTTATAAAAAATGGCAGTTTTAGGCGTGACAAAACCGACATGTCCAGTCGATACCATTTTTACGATTTTTTTAAATCAAACTATATTTAAATGAACTTATGACCTTAATTATTAATTACCGGTGACGATAGACAACTCAAAGTATTTTCAAACGACACCAAAAACTCATGTTACCCTAGTACAAAAAAAATCAGAATCACTAGTAATATCTAGGAACGTAAGTGGGGGACACGCCAAAAATTGACACCTTGGTGTTTAAAAATGGTCATTATTTAAATTATAACGCAAAGTAATAAAATTATTGTTTGGATTTAACTAGTTTACAATGTGCTTAATGATTTTAAAACATAAAAATATTAGCCAGATATAAATTTTAATTGTTATTAGACTTCAAACGCAGGGGACAGGCCAAAAGTGGGGGGTACACTTTTTTTTGGAAAACGCTCCCATACCTACCATAATAATAATATTTATCTACACTAATGTTGTAACATTCTACTTATGTTTCCAATACTTGACTTATAATTACTACTGTTATAGCGCAGACAACAAAACACTCAATTTAAGCAATTTCACATGATGGTATAATATCCACATCGATATCGTAAAATCTCATTATAACATCAATAAAACGCGACCAATTAACCTGGCGAGCCTTATGTCAAAATCCTCATACAAGTTGTATAAAATTTTGATATTAGGCTGGCTTTTGAAAATAGTTGGGTTATACGTGAAAACTTCGTCGAAACTACTAAACTTACATACACAAAACTCTTTGGTAAGATCTTGTGCCAATTAAATAAAAAAAGAACAGCGCGCGCTCGCTCCTGATTGGCCCTGCGCGCGCAGCTGCGCTCTCATTGGTTAGATTTTAATGGCGGCAAGTTCACTGTGACAATACACGTACGCGTGAATTTAATGTTTCGCAATGTGTTTTGTTTTTAAAATACAAATTAAAAGTTAAAAATGGACAGCGACGATGATATTTGTACGCCTCCGGATATTCTAGAATTGGCAACAAAAGTAACTTACAATCTTTTGCCAGAAAAATCTAGAAAATTATATGAAAAAGAATATAATAACTTTTTGGCATGGAAGATCGAAAAGAAAACTACATCATTTTCTGAAATGTCATTCTTGTGTATCTCAAAGACCTCTCCGACAAATTCAAGCCATCTTCTATGTGGGCTAAATATTCTATGCTCAAGTCCACACTGAGTTTAAACAACAATATTGATATCACGAAGTATTCAAAAGTCATAGCGTTCCTGAAACGCAGTTCAGAAGGACACAAGGAAAAAAAGTCCTTGACGTTTACATCAGGTCAAATAAAGATGTTCCTGAAAGATTCACCAGATATTTTGTATCTTTTTGAAAAGGTAAGTGTATTTTAGTTCTGTTATTTAATCTACCTAGTACTTACGTACTACACACGCAAGTTATCTAGACACTCCGTTTAAGCGCTTTGTGTATAAATTAGGTAGTAGGTACCTACACTTTACTACTTCATAAATCATAGTTTTTGCCTTGGCTATGTACCTCAAGCTTATTATATCGTTTATTGTTACAGGTTGCACTAATCTTCGGCATAATGGGGGCATGCCGAAGGCAAGAGCTATACAACATCCAGTTCGATGAAGTCTCTAACATAGACGACAGTACAATCATGGTGAAAGTTTCGAAAACAAAAACGAAAATAGATCGTTCTTTCGTTGTGACGGGCAACTGCTATGCCGTATGTAAAAAATACATGGAACTTCGACTCACCCCCTGTCGAAACCCTGCCTTTTACTTGAGCTATAGATCGGGGAAGTGCGTCGATCAAAGAACTGGTATTAATAAATTTGGTGCTCTGGGAAAAACTATCGCAAGTTTTTTGAATCTGCCTATCCCAGCGTTGTACACGGGGCATTGCTTCCGGCGCACCTCGGCGACCCTTCTCATAGATAGCGGTGGTGATTTGACCGCACTGAAACGACACGGGGGGTGGAAGTCTTCTACTGTGGCTGAAAGCTACATTGGTGAGTCTTTAATTAATAAAATTCAAGTCTCAAATACGATCTTGAACAGTATAGAAAACAAGACGAATGAAGTAATTATAAATATTCCAACTCCGTCTACGAGCTCTACTGCTTGCCCCGCGACCGCTACAGCTGCTGGATCAATAATTAACATTAACTTTCAAAATTGTACCATCCAAAATTTGAACAATTATTATAAATAAACTATTGTCAGCTTTTACTCTTGTTGTTTGACTAATTGCATTAGTGAAGATAAAGTAGTGTATGCAACTGCATATAACACGGGTATTAAAACACTCGTTACTATTATGAAATTCGCTGCGCTCGTTTCATAAACTCACACGTGTTTTAATACCCTTCATTATATGACAGTTGCATAAACTACTATTCTTGCTGTATCTGTCCAGATATTTTGGTGACGTAATAGAAATATACATATATTATAGCTCCGTCTGTGGTTGCTCGAAGATTACTATGGATAATAATCGTAATATTTCTCGCTATAATATATATTATAGCTACGTCTGTGACGGGCTTAAAGTTTTTATATTGATAATTTCACGTACTAAATAAGTAAAATGGTCCATAAACGTACAGTGCGTGGTTGTGGAAGTTACATGGTATCCAGGATGTGAAATAAAATATCAATTCATATACAACCTTATTTTTAGTTTATACGAAAACCGAAACACGAGTCAAATATTTTCATTTAAACAATCAGTATATACAAAATAAATTAAAATAATATCTTGACAACTCACGAAGTTACAAGCTTTTTGTGCTGTCCCGTTGTGTGTTTTTAGTAGGGTATAGGTACTATAATTGAGATTTTGTAAATATTATTTGGTCAAAATGTAACATGGTATAAAAAATATTGAAATCGATTCTATTACTGATTCTGAACAACAGGTTTCGTATAAACTAAAAATAACATTGTATATAAATAACAATTTTATAAAACTACCAGCTGTGCTCGCGACTTCGTCCGCGTGGAATAGTGACTTTCGGCAGCATTTTTAATTTTTTAAACTCTTGTTCCCGTTTTTGCAACATTTTTCACTGATGCTTCGCTCCTATTGGTCGCAGCGTGATGTTATATAGCCTAAAGCCTTCCTCGATAAATGTACTATCCAACACAAAAATATTTTTTCAGTTCGAACCAGTAGTTCCTGAGATTAGCGCGTTCAAACAAACTAACTCTTTAGCTTTATAATATTAAAAAAAATAAAAACAATATAGATATAGATTACTATAGGTACAAAGAATATCAAACGGTTTTCAACTAATTATTGGACTATAACCTCTTAAAGTGTTGAGTTAATTAAAGTGTTTTCCATACGTTAAATTAGTCTTGGGTTTAAGTTTCAATAAGTTTTAAAGTGAAATAAATTGATTTTTGTATTCATTCAAATTGGTTTGATAAATAGCATAGTAACAATGTCAGTAGGTACCTAGTGTAGTGTGACCATGAGGGGTACGTAGGTATTATAATGCCGAAATTTCATAATACCTACAACTAAAATCCCTACGTTTTTAACATCGAAAATCAAAATACCGAAAATACGAAATACCTATCTATACCCGATATACCGAAGTTCGATATGTCTATTTTCAAAAGACCGAAAGTTCAAAATACCGAAAATTAGAATATCGAAAGTAACTTTTTACAGCGAGGGTAGATTTACATTACGTATACTATTACGTACGTACGTACTACTCCTGTAGGTCACGTGATAGGTTAGATATTTAAGACTTTTGAATTTCGAGGTTATTTTTTTTATTAGACAACAAAAAGAGTTCCTTTTTTGTAATTTTTGCTTTAGGTTATTTTTTTTTATTAGACAACAGAAAGAGCTTCTTTTTGGAATTTTAGCTTTCTGTTCTCTAATAAAATAACCTCGAAATTAAATTTCTAACATATCACGTGACCTACAGGAGTAGTACGTACGTAAGTAATAGTGTGTATACGTAATGTTAATCTACCCTCGCTGTAAAAAGTTACTTTCGATATTCTAATTTTCGGTATTTTGAACTTTCGGTCTTTTGAACTTTCGATATTTTAAACTTCGGTCATATAAACATTCGGCATTTTAATATTCGACCTTCCATTCATAGGTCTTGTGAAATTCGGTATTTTGAACTTCGGCATTATAATACGTACCCACCATGAGAGAGTTCTTTGAGTTTCTTCATTTTGGGTGGAATTGGGAACGGTACTTAAAAATATGTACTAAGATTGTACAATTCAGTACCAATTTCTTTGTTCTCCTTTTATAGATTTTAGCGTATATGTATTGCTCAAGTACAAGTGTATAGATTTTATGTTAGTATCGTTATAGTTTACCAAATGTTAATTAATTAACTAAGGTTTAGTTGGTTTAAAAGTTAAGCATAATATTGTATTTTTTATGGAGCAAATATTGACTTTATTGCTGGTTCCCCATAATTTACCTACTGTTTTTTTAACCGGTGTGGTGGTAGAGCTACGATTAATAACATAATAGTACTGAGAGTGAGCTGACTTTTAAAAATATATTTTTAACTTTTATTCACTTTTAATAAATAATTTTAATTTTATATCAATTCTTGTTGTTTTTTATTACCACTTGTCATAGTATTTACATACTAAATAAAGTTCATTCTAATCAGAATGGCACAAAATGTAAACACGCAAACTTATAATTGAATCTTGTGTAGCACCCACAATCCCATACGCAATAAGCATGAATCGCAGGATTTGGAGTCACTTTACTTTCTTGGATTATGATTCCGGCATATAGTATAAAACCAACCCCTAAATAAGCTAATCAAAAAAATTAACCAAGTGATTCGTAGTACAGCCAACAGCAAAGGTACTAACTGATGATTGGTCAAGTTTCAAAATACAAAATCAGTATGTAAATCAAAACTTTTTAAACGCATATTGAAAAACCTTCGAGTGTCTACTAGTACCTGCAGACTTTGACTGTAGTTATGTAAAGAATACCGACTTACACATAGAAACATAACTTTGAAATCTAGTAAACATCATCTACTTTTGCTGTTGACTGTACTATAAGTCCTGCTTTTTTATAAATTAGTTACCCTATAAAAGGGAAGAAGATAGGTATAGGTATCCTCAGAATAATAACTAAAGCTATTATTGTTCTAAGTAGGTATCACCAGAAGAGTGAGATAGCTACATAATACTTGCTTTTTCAACCTAACAGGCCTCTCCAGTTAAATCTACAGCTTCATGATTTTAAAAACCCTAAGTCACAATATTGTGCCTAAATGAAGGAAATATTGTTTATATATGTATTACTTGTAAGAAAAATTACTTTGACACTGGCTAAATGTGCTAATCGCACGAAGCCATCAAAAAAAAAACCCTGAGGTCCCGCTCCCCATCATACAAAACAAAAACAAACTACCAAAAATTGCTAATAAGTTGGTATGGTTACGGTTTATGGCAAAAAAGGCACAAAAATCTTACAGTGACCTTTTCATAAACGAATTTTAATAAAACATCAATACAAATAATAGTTCAATCATTCAATTCAAATAATGCTGTGGTGCAATCGGTTTGAATCAATTGAAAGGATAGTCATGTCATCGTTACTTATTATTTGACTTCACGACTTCACTAGATTATTAGACTTGAAAAATCAGTCAGCGAAATAGAAATTAAATTGCAGTATTTTTTAAATCTGTGCTATAATTTTCATATTTGATATATCCTGCATTCTTAATAACTTGTCGTGAATATTGAATGCAATTAATTTAAAGAAATAAATTTGAAACTTTTCATACTTTTTGTATGACATTTGGTTGCTGCCGTCGTCCTCATTACTCGTGCAAATGGATGATTCTGTGATTTCTCCAGGTAATCCACAGCTCTTCAATGTTATATTTTGAGTGTTATTAAATCAAATTACTTATTTATCACACTTATTTTAGGTAATAAAATGGCAGACTCTGCGTCTGAAAGTGACTCGAGTTCTCTTGATGGCGGAGCAATGCTTCCACCAAGTACGATTTCTCGTGATCAGCTACAAAAAAGGATTGAATCTCTGCAGCAGCAAAACAGGTAATTTTTGAGTGCACCATATAGTTATGATCAGGGCTTTGGTTTATTTTTCAAAACATTGTTTATCAAAAATTTGTCTTATCATAAAAAGTTATTGTTGAGATTATCAACTTACTTGAATCCAACTGCACTTTTTCATTTTGATTAGTAAGATTGAAATCAATTTATTTAATATACACTAAAGCTAAATATTACTGTGATTTTATAGAAATATCTAGGTTCATAAATTAAGAATTACAATAATAATAAGATCTAAACTATTCCAATCCAATATTTTTAAGGTTATAATTTAAATAGTTCATTGGTAACAAAAAATATAGGTAGGTAGGTTATTTGTGAACATTTTGAATGATTCCTAGTTACTTTACTTTCTAAGTAAGAGCTTTTTGGGTAGGTATTTGTTTTACTACTATGTACTTACTTTTACTAGTATGACTCGATGGCTGAGTGGCTTAATGCTCTGCCTGATAGCCGGAAGTCCTGGGTTTAATTCCTTGGTTAGACAAAGCATGTTTATGTTTCAGATGTATGCATATAGCCCGTGTTTGGCAAACATGGTGATTTAGTCATTACACATAATTTCTAGTGATTTCAATGATGAAGGCTTTTACCTAGTAATGTGACAGTGTCACCTTCACCATCATCGTCATCAACCTATACTTAAGGCGACGCATTGGAAATGTACTTGGCGGGGATCTTCATTTTTCCCAACAATTACAAAACATATGAAAGTGATATTTGATGACATGATTTTTCATTTAATTGACTTCATTTTGCTAGTTGCAGAAACACGATTTGTCAACTTTTATAACAGAGAAAAAAATATCAAAGTAACCTCTTTTAAAACATAGATTTGCATTTTACAGGCTAACTAGACTTATTGTTTAGCGGTGCGTCGCCTTAATAGTCTACTGCTGGACCTAAACTTCTCCAAGTGATCGCCACCAAGCAAGATCCAAAAAAATATAGGACAGTATAAATATAGGCTATTTATTTACTTGTTTTAGGTTTGCAACTATTATACTGTCATTCCATGTTAAATTACAAAGTTATAAGAATATGAAAAAGTTAGGACAGTCTTTGTTAAGTAAAATCAAGGTTTTACCTATTAAATAGTTAATATAAAAAAAATACTGTTTTCTGTATAAAGTCAGTAAATGTGACCATAATTAATTTGGGTGTTTTCTTTCAGAGTATTAAAAGTGGAAGTAGACACATATAAACTCCGTGTAAAAGCTCTTCAAGAAGAGAATCGTGCTTTAAGGCAGGCTTCAGTTTCTATTGTGAGTTACAAATATTACGTAGACCTATAATATGTTTGGTAATACTTAAGTTATTGACTTAGGTATTAAAATCTAATGTCATTTAGTAATCCATAGAAATTGATGTAACCATATTGATTAACATTTCATTTTTCACAGCAAGCTAAAGCTGAACAAGAAGAAGAGTATATTTCAAACACATTATTAAAGAAGATACAAGCTTTGAAAAAAGAAAAAGAAACATTAGCTCATCACTATGAAAGAGAGGAAGAATGTCTTACAAATGACCTTTCGAGAAAATTGAATCAGGTAATTATTAAATTAGTTTCGAACCATGCTCTATTTAAGCATTTATACAATGGTTTTTGATATATTTGATAGGATAATTTTTTTATGGTAGAGGTTTCTTTACACCATGTGAGTAAGTTAAAATCAAAATTTCTTCATACAAATTGTATGGCGAATGCTACACGCACGATATTTATCGCGATATTTGGATCTCGATCCAGGATCACGATATTTGTCGACTGTGTAGTACTGTGTATCACCGGATCGTCAGATTTCTAAAAATCCAGTGATCCACGATCTATATCGAGTATCGCGCGATAGTTATCGAGCGTCTAGTCTTCGAGTTGATAATATTATATCGTCATTCTCTCAGTGTCAAACAAAGAAATGACCAAAAAATATATAATTTATTGGTTTGGTACAGAGGAAATTAATAAAACGTTTGGTAGTATCTTAATAAGGACCAGTCTACGGGTGTTATACGGCTTGTCAGCGATGGAGGAGGATGCACTTGAGCTGAACGAGATGGCATCCGTCAAGAGTCTGTCGAACAACCAGACTTATTTAAAAGAATTTATACTAGTATTAGAGACATTGCCTGAGGTGTGGGACAGCTCAAATGGTACTAACATAAATAAATTGAAAAAAAGCAAGGCATACGAACAGCTGCTGAGTGTTTACAAAAAAATAAAGTCAACTGCTACAATCAAAGATGTTATTGTCAAAATAAACTCTTTGAAATCGAATTTCAATAGCCTGCCTCATAAGGGCCTTTTTCCTGTCATGCGGATAGCCGGCCGCGTGCGGGCTGCCCGCATCCTATCATTTCATACATACTTTTCCTATCACGCGGGCAACACGCGCGCTACACGCATCGTCATCGTACGCATACAATCGCAAACAAAAATGAAAATTGATACAGAGAGACTTATTTTTGAAGTGCATTTTCGCCCTTTGTTGTGGAACAAGCAGGACGACCTTTACAACAACGGGGATGCAAGGGTGGCTGCTTGGCTGGAAAAAACAATGACTATTATGTATGGGGGTAGCTTGCCTTTCTTTTTATTAAATTCTTCTTCTTCTGACATTGAATTTGAACACTGCGTTTCATTTCTAAACTTATATTTGACCTTAATTTTTTAATTTTGATAAATTACATTAAACATTCTAGTAGGTGATCTAGTTTCAAGATAAGGATCTACTCTGAATTGTTTTTTATATTTTTTTATTTTTGAAAATATAAGCGATAATTACTTTTTTAACGTTCATCTCTGTGCACGAGTATACTCACAGGCGACACGCGCGACACTGCATCGGCGAACGAAATTTTTGTTCTGCGTGTGGCCCGGAGCTTATTATAAAAAATACGCATGACAGGAAAAAGGCATTAACTGTGTCTTGTTTTCTCAAATAAGGCGTAATCAACTCTAGGAGATTTTCAAAACGAGCATCAGACATACGGAAATAGTTTTCGTAATCTTCCATTTCTTCATATCCCTTAATCTGATTTAGTAAATTCAGATGCGTAAATTCATTTCGGTGCCGAAACCAATATTTGATCCATTTTTTTCTTCTTCGTCTATTTAATTTCAAAACCATTATGATAGCAACACAAGCTTTAGTTATACATATTATCATTACTCATTGCTGGCAGGCTGACATTGACTTTGTCCGTACGCGTCTACCCAGTGTGAGAAATTGAGACCGAATGACGCCGATATATATCGAGTGTGTAGCATCCTAGCCGATCCAAAATATTACTCGATATATAAAATCTTGCCGATGAATATCGAGCGTGTAGCATGCGCTCTATGATTATTTACTATGTAATGCCTATGTTAGGGTAACACTAAATTGTTATATCTAATGGATTGTTATCACTGTTTTTCGAAAGCATTTCAATATTTTGATGTCACTTTCAAAATCAGATATTTTGAATAGTATTGTTATTATGAGTGTTGGTTATAAAATCAAATCCTCTTTTTATTGAAATGAAATAAATTATCTTCTTTAAAGATGAATTAGAAATACTGTCAATATGTCTAACTATGCTATTATCAAATTAAAGAGTTAACCACCGCTGGGCCCAGACAGAATATCTTATCTTGTCTTATCTTATCTTAGTGGGGCCTGTCTCCATAAGGACTGGGAGAGGGGAACCTCCGTTCCCCTCTCCCAGTAGCACTTCAACTCATTGGGATCTTTTGTGCAATCCTATCCTTTCACTTTCTCTGTAAAGATAGATGCCATAAGTTTGGCAATGTCTTTGAAAGCAGAGCCTAAAGTCTTCTGGTGTCGGATTGGTCACTCTTAGAAGTACCATTATTTTCCTAGCCTGAGAGTTGCAGTTGCCTATAGATGCATTATGTGGAGCATTTGTTTTGTGACCTAGGCACTGATAGTTATACGGGCGTGTCTTCTACTGCCTCTGCAAATGAAATTACTCCATTCCAGGACATTATCGCCTTGAAAGGATTTGGAATGTCTCATACCCGGGTATATAGGCACGTAAAGCCATTAGGCCCGGCTGCTTTAGCAGTCGTTAACAACCACCAATCCGCACTGGGCCCGCATTGTGGTTTACGGCCCGCTCTTCCTATCCATCTATAGGGAAGGCTTGTGCCCCAGCAGTGGGGACATATAAAATGAGCTGATGATTATGATGATACCCGGGTTTTCTTTTGGTGCCGTGCCTGTTTTCGATGTAACTTTTAAGGCCTTGTTGATGTTACTTGGTGCAAGATCCACAAACGGCTCAAGACCAATGACTTTGTTCTTAAAATAGAAATTAATTTGTTTGTTGGCCAAATGGCATTTAAGGTGTTAGAAACAATAATTTACCTAATATAATGTGCGGACGTTATGTGAATAATAAACATGTATTATGTATTAATTTATTTTACTTTTGTTATAGTTACGTCAAGAAAAATGTCGCCTTGAACAGACACTTGAGCAGGAGCAAGAATGCTTGGTTAATAAACTAATGCGTAAAATTGAAAAACTCGAAGCTGAAACACTTGCAAAGCAGACTAATTTAGAAAGACTCCGTAGAGAAAAGGTAATTTTTAAACTATAAGCTTGATTATATCCTATTTAATTCCTTTAAACTTGGCAAAAAAAATAAACTTTTCCAATTATTAAATTACATTTAATCAATAAAATATTATTTCTTATAACATTCCTATGTGATTTCAAGGTTGAATTGGAAAATACATTAGAGCAAGAACAAGAAGCCCTAGTAAATAGGCTTTGGAAAAGAATGGACAAACTAGAGGCTGAGAAACGATCTTTGCAAATCAGGCTTGACCAACCGGTGTCAGACCCTGCAAGTCCTAGGTAAGCTATAAATCACTTCTGGGTACAGTCAACATCAAATTTAATCTGAGCAATAATGTGTAGGTTAAAAGAAAAGCTGATTCAGTTGTTAATTATAATTACAGTGTTTTTCACAAATACAATGACATATTTTACTAAAATGTTAAGATTTTTGTGCTAATTGAATAAATAAAAAAAAATGTAAATATTAAAAAAATTCATGATAATATAGGTACCTTTTCAATATGGTGGTTACATATAAAATTATTACCATTGCTTTAATTATTCATCCCTCTTTTCGCCAGGGACATAAGTAATGGTGACACTGCATCAAACCTTAGCAATCACATTCAAACCCTGCGCTCTGAAGTTGTCAAGCTAAGGTATGTATATTCCATTCCATATATTGTAATGTTAACTATTGTACAATGTTTGTTGTTCATAATTAATATTTATTTGTTATTTATTTAGCTAAGTACTAAGCTAAGAATAGAATTTTATTTTTGCATGAAATAAGATAAGATAGTTTTGCTAGAACTTTATATTTCTATTTTTGCCTGAAAAACAGGATAATCCTAGTTCAGGCACATCGTCGTGTTATTTTTGTCTATTAGTATGTTTAGTATTTAATTATTATATTGTACATGATTATATAATAAAGATTTTATTATTATTATTATTATAATTCTTGTGGTGAATTTTTGATATGGGACTATAGTATATTATGGTGAAGGCAAACCTGAAAATGTTGATAAAAGTGCTGTATAAAGTAATTAGCGATATTTGGACCTACCTATTGCTTTGATTTCACTGAAAATAGAGCAATTTGTTATCACATCTACTACAGGCCTACGGCTTTACTAAAATGGTTTCTGAAGTAACTGCGCGCTGCGAGGGTTTTGCCTTTAGAGGCGCCCTCGGGTTGTTCCGCTCCCGATCCGAACCCCTCGGAGAATCTAGTAGGGAGACGCTTACGACGTGATGACGCCATTCCTTCTAGAAAACCTCAGACGGTGTTTCGTTTCACTCGGCTTGAGGAACCCTTTAAGTTTCTCGCCGCCCCCAAAAAAGTCCGACCATTCCCTTTAAAAACCTCTGACGGTGTTTCGTTTCACACGGCTCGAGGAACCTTTAAGTTTCTCGCCGCCCCCAAAAAAGTCCGGTGATACTAAAAATGCCGACTGAGGCAATCAGCAAACTCTCAAAATCGTGGGAAAGACCCTTCGTAAGCTATCACCTTCCCGCACCGCGCAGGTACCTCAGGAGCTGTCTCATTTTTTCGGTAGGCTTGTAGTTGTGTTACTCATAAGGTTCAAGAATTGCAAGTCTTTAAACATTATATGTTTTTGATGTGTAACATCTTTCCGCTCGCCTCCTTTAAATAAAATTTGTGGGAATGATTTCGTAGAAATGTGACGGAAGTAGCGTAACATGTGACGGAAGTAGGTCGTAACAGTGTGATACAATTTGTGGGAGTGATTTAGTAGAAAAAGTAACAGTAACAGTGCGAGAAGCTTACCTTCAGCAGTCTCCTTATTTTTTGGTTGCGAGCTGTTGCGTTTGTAACTTTAAAATCGATATTATGAACAAGACATATTATTATTATATGTGACATATTGTCATCATTTTGATATGTCAAATGTCTTCTAATGAGTATTTACTGCATTCTCTTGATTTGTAAAAAAATAAAAAAAATAAAAATAAAATAAAATAAATACAAAAATATAAATTAACTATATTTTATATTTTTTATTTTCTATTGTAATATTGATTTCAAAAGGTGATACCTATGTCAAATGTTACACATCATATGCGACTATTGTAAGGTTCGTTCGTTTTTTTTGTTTTTTACCCCTAAAAACAATGATACATTAAATATTTAAACATCCACAACATTTTTCTCTTATACAAATAATAAGCATTAGCATGAGCAAATCAATTATTTTTTCAACAAACTTACACAGTAACTACCATAACCTAAGTTTATTTTAATTATACCTATAGTGTTACATTAAACATTTTCCATATTTTTTCTTATAACAATTTAATGAATTGTGCATATTTTCTCTGTTTAGGAACCAATTGGCGGTATCCCAAAATGAGAACAAAGAGAAGATGCATCGTTTTGCCTTAGAAGAGAAGCACATCCGGGAAGAGAACTTGCGCTTGCAGAGGAAGTTGCAACAAGAGGTGGAACGACGCGAGGCACTTTGTAGGCACCTCTCCGAAAGCGAATCATCCCTTGAGATGGAAGAAGAGAGGCAGTTCAACGAAGCACTAAGTGTAAGTTACATTATTTTAAGCTCTGGTTTCCTAGGATGGAGGTGCCGTAATATTACGGACGCAATAAGAAGGCCGTCTTTACGGTGACGACATGTGGAAAGTTTCACGGCCGTCATACAATCAGTTTCGCACACAGTCATCTTTTTTTTTTAAACAACCGTCAAACGAAACGTATCCAGGAGAGAAAATGGACGACCTTGATTTAGCTTTAATAATTTAACTTGGAGGATGAACTATCATAGAAGAGGAAAATAGTCGTATGGCGGATGAGATGATTTATTCAAATCTCGTGGTACAGAAGGTGCATTTGAGATTTTAGTATGTCGCCGTTAGCTGAGCAATGAAGAGAAATTCGTTTTGTACTCACTTTGTACGGTCAAAAAAACACCTTCACCGCTCGGATAGTTTCGTGAACTTTTTTCGTGCGAAAAAAGCTCACGAAACTATCCGACACCGTCAAGACGGCAGTCATACAAATGGCGGCACCGCTTTTTGACGTTATATCAAATACTGCTCTCAAGGAAACCGCGCCATTTTGTTTACATAGACAACGTTATTTTACGGCCGCTGTATGATGGCACCGCTATCCTAGGAAACCAGAGCTTTACTCCTTTTATCTTACATTTATGTCCCGTGATGATTTGAATAAGTTGGAAACCTTAGCAGGCGTGCGACATAAAGATACACTTTAATTTTTACACTTTTTAATTTTTTCTTAACGGATTGATGTGATTTGCATTTTGCCTATGTCGAAATTATCTTCTTTTTACCTTGTCAATATCTACCTTATATCATCCCGAGTCTCAAAGTTATATGAAAAGATGTATAAAATAAAATATATTTACCTGTTAATTAATAGACAATATTGAGAGATGATATAATTTTGGTTGATGAATGATTTACCACTAGGTAAAGGATCCGGAACAAAAATTAATCTCGAAAGTGGCCCGACACATTAAAATTTCGAATAAAAATATTTAAAAATGCAGTTGTTACGTCATTTCTAGGTTTAGAACAGAGTAAGTATGGAAAGACAGAATATTTTTTTTGGTTGAAGGTTCGATGTTTGGTGGAGTGTATGTTTAACAGATTTAAGATTAGGTACCTACAAGTATTAATAGTAACAGCGCGTTTTAATTAATACATGATGATTTATTTTTACCTGACTGTCAGATAATTATTATATTAAATTTATAAAGATGACTGGTTAGTCAATAAAAATAACTTTTAGGAACTGTCATAACGTTTTTTTTTATAGAAATTGTATTAAAATGGCCAACTGTGACGTGTGTTCCGTCAATAGTGTGTATTAAAAACTTTTTAGATTACAAAAATTCATGCTTAGGTCAAATAAAAAATTGTTTAACTGTAAGCTTAGCCAAAGTAACATTAAGAAAACGATAGCGAAGTTCGAAAAGAATAAAATGTATGGGATTGTTATAAGCCGCGCTAATTCACGTGGTCAATCTTATGTCAATTCCAGACATTTTATTCTTTTCGAACTTCGTTATCGTTTTCTTAATGTTCCTTTGGCTACTAATGTTTTAAAATAATTTTTGTTGTTGTCAACTCCTCTATTGTTACTCAGGCCCGATCGCGCAGCGTGTCGTCTCCGGGCGGATCGCGGCCGCTGTCCCCGTACGGGCCGCCGCTGCTGCCAAACGCCGCGGGCATGCGGCCATCCCTGCATCTCAACTCACAGGTACGACTGCCCGGTTTGAGTCACCAAAGAGGACATTTGGTAGTCGACTTTAGAGTTGACGACCCGAGCAGTGGAAACTGCGAGTTGTACTCTTAGTGCAACGAGAAGTGAGCGAGCTTACTACTACTCCGGTAACCTATCTGAATATTAGGTAGTGGACTATACATGTCCACGGGGCAACTCGCTCGAGACACTAGTCTTAAGAGTTCCGGATGAAGAATGCGCTTCGGTGCGTTCTGATCTGACGTTAATGGTCCCTTGTGCGAGTTAGCTTGCTTGCGTAAGGTTGTCTGACACCTTTTTGTAGCCTAACGTTTGGTATGGAGTGTCAGTATAAACTTGGAGTCGTGTATAGCCGGCTAGATTATCAAGCCGGCTCGACGACTTAAGAATCTAGTTGGAGCCCTGAAGAATTCAGTAGTTGCCCCAGAGATAGGATCCCTGTAAAAACTAGTAGTAAGTAGCCCCAGAGAATATTCTTGCTTGAATCAAAAATGTTGAACCGTGTTTGACAAAAACATGCTCTATCTACATAACATAAGGTTTGTTTTTTTTAAATACCATAAATTATTACCACCATTGATTCTCACCTTGCAAGATGTGACGTAAAAATTTAAAGGTGGACTTTGATCCGAGCGTCAGTGACGCCGAAGCGTCACTGGCGCTGCGTCAGTGATGCTGCGGCAAAGCGACTCTGATGACTTTGGATTTCCGCGATAGACGCACATCGATCGCCAACATACTCAGTCGTATTTGTTTTGTTATCGTGAAATGGATCTTGATGTAGAAGAATTTAGTGAAGAAGAGCGAGAAGATGATGATCTTTTACTTCTATACTACCTGAGTCTAAACTCAGGAAAAATCGAAGTCACTTGGGGCTCTATCTATCTAAATAGAACCCCAAGTGACTCGATTTTTCTAAGTCGAAATGAAGAAGGATTCTATAAGATTTCTGTAATCATATCTACCCTAATCGAAGAGTAATGGGTGCTGTGACACTAAAGTTATTAGGAGTTCATCCTCTTCTTCTGTAAACATTTCTATGGATGCTATTTTTACTTATTTTTTTCTAGAAGTTATCAAAACCGGGCGTCTGTACAAGTGCGAGCGCGGCACTGACGCGAGCGTCTGACGTCACTATCACAGCGACACTGACGCGGGCGTTAGTGCCGCGCTGCTCGAACGCCGGTCCATACATTTTCATAGCAACTTATACTGTCGCACTGTCGCAACGTCAGTGTCGCGGCGTTACTGACGCTGACGCTCGGATCGAAAGTCCACCTTAAACAGTAAACAACCTTTGTCTTAGACCACAGAGGTGCTAAGGTTGAACAGCTAATCGATATGTTTAACATGTGAGTTTGATGGTACCAATTGTTCCAGTCTTGGCGGCCGAGCGACCGGTTCGTGAAGCCCGCGGTGCCGGGCGCGGGCCCCGCCCTCCCCCGCCCCCCGCCGCTGGACGTGTCCTCGCCCCCGCCCCCGCTCGTGCTCGCGCCCCCAGCGTGCCCCGCCCCCGCGGCGCCCCCAACACCTTTGATACAACCCGCCAGCCCTATGGACACCTCTTCGAAAGACTAAGGCTCAAACTCTGTATAAAGTTTGCTCGTACGGTACGATTGCAATATAAATTGGGATATGCATGAATGTCTATCGAAAACCGTGTAGTAAACGTAGCTATGTAAAAAAGTTAAATGTGTTTTTGTTTGTTTTAAAGTTAGCTCACTCCAACAAGCATTTCAAATAGAAGTGATTCTAAATACTTGGACGCCCAATGTTACCACAGTGCCATAGACAAATGAATTTCTATTGTGTTTGGTTTAAGAACAACTAAGTCGCTAAAATTGGTTTGAAATGCAGTTGTGTAACGACAAAAATCTGTTAGGGCGCTCGATAATTACTCAATAGCAAAAGGAGCCTTTAAAAATAATACACACGCCTGCACATCAACCTAACACAAACTGTCACATTTCCTCAATAGATTTTAAACTTTATGCCTCAAGCATATGGTTGAAAATGTATTGAAGAAATTTGACAGTTTTGGATAGGTTGATGTGTAACTGTGCAAGTGTCTGTACATGGAGTCGTCGAATTACGTATGTTGGTAGCACTCAAACATTTTAAAATTGAAATATTAATTACTAGACTTATAAAGATAAATTGAACTTTCTTGCGAGGCGAAGAGACTGCAGTAAAACTTTTGCAAGTAGTTTTCATAGTAAGACTTGTGTAAAAACATTGTAATAAAATATTTTGAATAAAGAATACATGCATGCAATTGCAAACATTCTATGAAATGACTGCCGTTTCTTACTTTCAGTATCTTATGAAACGAATTTGATAGACATTCGTGCTAGACCCACCGATTATCGGACACGTTTCAGAACACATGGTCAAGTAGGATTCACTTAAAATTGACATCGTCAAACTGCCTAAAGCATTTAGAATTATCAAATTATATCCTTCATTAATTGATGCTACTTATACATGTAAGTTTTGTGATGAGTCCGATTGTTATTTCGTTTTTTATGTCGACTGTGCTAACACGCTGTGCTATTTATAACAGCTTTCATTATCAACTTTGTGGTAGTAAATAGCCCAGTGGGTTAGTGTGAGCTAAATAATTAGTTACGGTACGGGAGGCCTGATTAACGGTAAACCGCACATCTAGTCTAACGGTAGCTTTGCAAACACCGCTTCTATCGCGTAAGGGATAAGGGCGATCTCAATATCAAACTGTTACATTTGACATGCGGTCTACTGTACGAGTACGAATCCTCTTACTGTCAGAAGCACGTGTACAGGCAGACTCCGAACGACTTTGTATTGGACCGTATCATTATAATTATCATCATTAAGAAAAGACATACGTTTCTAATATAATTGGATTGTATCTACTCGAAGTAAAGTTTGCAGTTTCAACATTCTATAACGAAGCTATTAAATGTTTGGAAATTTAAACAAATACATTAATATTGATACGTGGCCATGTCGCACAACTTTATAATCGTCGCTCATAGAGTATCCGCCGACGTGTCTGATCTACAGTTGATGGGTACAACACTCGACCGTTTAACGGCTTCTCGCCGATTGTATGTATGGCAATTTTTAACTCGGGCTGACTGTTCGTGTTCGCGTCGCATTTAATGCAAGCGGCTGTCACCTTAGCTGGGCTAAATATTATAGTGATTCGTCAAGCCCGGTTAGTACGCGTAGAATATACCAACAAATTGTTTAAATAACTAGCGTCGGCCCCTGTTGTGTCAATTCTAAGTCTCATCGCGAATATAATACGGACTGATTTGTGAACAGTGGAAGAGCGAGCGTTGCGAACCACAGTCGTGTCGTTTATGCTCAGGGATGTGAATTTTCTTTGTTTTTCTTTATATTTTGTTGGGGGCTACAATGTGTGATATAGTAGAGCAGAGATGTATGTTAGCTATGCGATATATTTGATTACTTATTGGATGCGAATTGTAAAAGTATCACAAGTATTGATGTAAAACTGCGAAGCGACGCGTTAAAATGCCCAAATAATTGTATTTAATAATAATTACAACGATAATCTTGGTTAAAGTCGTTGCGTCCAAGAATAGGTGGGCAATTCTTTAACCACTCATCGGACGAGCTTCAGTCATTATATAAATATTGAAAAAAATATAAAAATAAAATTTTGATTCATCTAGTGAGATACAAAATCATGTATTTATGTTAAAGTTTCTAAGGTAAATGTTGTTTTTATTGTTAATTAAAATAGAAACTTAAGTGATTTTATATTTGGTAATAATGGATGGTTACAGTCTTGTGGAGAATTGCCCGCCATTTTTAGCTGCCCTTCTGGTTTGGCACGCTCCTAAGTCCCTCCTATTAATATGCAGAGCAAGATTATTATTTTTTACTGATAAATAGTTACTGTTGTTTATATGAGTCGCTCCGAATTAATGTTTAAGAAGGTGATGATGAGTGGGCATGTAACCCGACTTGATGTGCCGATATTATAGCATTCGATTAGGATAGTCATAGCTAGTTCTGTCATAAAATTATTTTTGAAGAATTATCCTGGCTTTGAAACTTACGGCAGTGGGTTTTTTTTGTTATTATAGGCTGTGTATTTTCACCTGCGAAAGGTGTAAGAAAATCGAAATAAACATTGTATTCTATTTGATATAATATCACTCTAGGTTTGTTCCACTACTTTCATGTAATGTTTGTAGAGTAGTTATGTATGATATTATAAGAATGTTGTGCCCTTAAAGGTGTGTTGTTGTGTTCGATGGCACTAATGGGAGTAGTGAATGAACCTTTGGATTTGATTCAATTATGCAAATTTTCACTTAAAACATTTAATTTTTTTCAATGTTATAATAAAACAAAAGTATATTATGCATTAATATTAAACCGTGTTTTATTTCAACAAGAGACATTTCGACACATAAAACAAGATATTATTAGGAATTACTGTAAAAGCCCTTATATTGGTAAATCGTAGTTTTTCTTGTATTCTCCAACATAACTTGGTAGATGTAAAGCTTGTCATTTTAATAAATATGTTTTAATACATCCACAATGATCAATAGCAGCAGCTGTGGACCTCTACTTTGGTCTTTCTTCCACCATTGCAGGAGGTAGTGTAAACTGCCTCAATCGGAAATATCTATGAAGTCAAAAATAAACATTGCCCTCTTACTAAACAGTGTTTATTGTTCAACAATGGCTAAATATGTGTTTAAAACACACAGCATTTGTTTTAAGCAGTGTCTAAGGCTTGTACACGTACCACAACTACACCACAACCACAACCACAACACGTTGGCGGGCGCTAATTTGTATGAAATTTAATAGTTGAATTCACACTGATCACATTTTTCCGTGATTATTGACCGCGTGTTTGATACCGACTACGTCGCAGCCACGTCGCAACCACCAGCGACACCGCGAACTAGCGGCCGGCCATATCGCAAACATTTTGTAGGTAACAACGCAACCGCAAGAAGCCGTAGCGACACTTCACACGTAACCACAGCTTGACCACATTTTGTCGCGACGACGCGATGGTGTGGTGTGGTTGTGGTACGTATAAAACAGCCTAACTTTAGCCATTGTTTTGTGGTAAAGCAGTTGGAAGGCTGATTATGCTTACAATGATAGGTTTCAAGCTAAGGGGTAACCATATACCTCCCATATACCTCCCATATACCCTACACTAGGATATTAGATACCTACTAGACACCGTACTCTTCGCAGAAGCATTCAAAGTATCGGTACACAGAGTCACAGTCGAGGCAGTCTTTTTAGTAGCACTTTAAGGAATTCTCGAGTTGTCTACTCTTGCCATCAGACTCGACCGATAATAATGTATGGTGACGGTGGTTGAGTGTTACCAGCCCTTTTTTTAACGTGTGGAAATTTCCAATCAGACCGTCTCACTGGGTGTTGCACAACCCCGGAACAGGTGTGTGGGGATGGGCATGGTCTGCCTGACGCACTAAAACCACACGGCACCCGTCAAAATTTCTTTTAGCAAAATTTCTTTGGCGATTTGAATGCTCTAAACATTACAGAGCGGTGGCTCCGGAGAGCAGCTCGCGTACTCCTATGGAGAAAGGGAGAAGGTGGGATAAGGTCAAAGAGTTATTTTTAGCATTCGCCATGGTATAAGCGGTAGAGTGACCCTATATCTCTACGCAATTGCATTGGTTCGAGAATATTAGCGACGCTGCAATCTGTCAAGGCATCGAGAAGGTACTTTGTGGAACCGTACCAAAGGTGCGAGCAATACTCCACGCAAGCCGGCACCACAATTTCTATTGACATGACCCTTGTATAAAATTGTAAGACGATAAGTACCTACACACGGTTCTTAGAAAGAGAAAGAGATTATAGGTTACAGCATAGCAACAGTTCGGAACATGAAGTTAATATACCGCTATCAACTTTATGACTCAAGAATATCGTAGGTACGTACCGAGTACGTACCGAGACGTAACGTAAGTATAGTAGGTACTTACAAGTAGGTACTAAGCAGTGTGCATTTCTGTTGTACATTAGTACTTAAAACTTTCGTGATAAAACGAGCCTAAATAGTGATATCGGAAGTAAACATTGATAACAATACTTTTTTTATTACTAGATGCATTAACGATTGCCGACACTGGTGACGCCATTCGGCATCTTTGATGGTCAAAGAAATCGCATTTTACACAGGCGTCGTAAAACTGAGCAAACTGGGCACTGACGAGGTATACGAGGCTTATTTGTCTTGGACTACAGGGTTACAGGTAGAGTAATTTGCATAATACCTCCCACGATGAGTTTTAATATTTTATCAAAATATTTTATGCTTCTTTAGACTTAGTAATATGCCTTCTATTTATTGGTTTTCGCTGATAAAACTAAAATGAAAACTACTTAAACTTTTTAACAACCAATACTTAGCTAAGTAAGCACTAGTTGTAGTTTATATTTTTATAAAGTAGGTACAGAATTCAAGCAGTTACAGATAGGCAGATACAATTTATTGCAAGTACTTACACACAAAAACCAATGACGTAAAGTATACAATTTTATCACAGCATACCTTATATTTGATCCCATCAGGATTGGAACTTTCGACCTTTGGTTAGTTACGTTACGGTGCTTATCACTAGAAATTTTAGGCCGAATGTAGCTTTATGCGTTTGCTTGTTGCTAAAATTAGCCTAAAATAGCACTTATACTTTAAATACGTAAAGGTAGTTTTTTTACCAATACATATTTCTAATATAACACACATGAGAGCATTAACTAACGGTACATAGGTCATCAAGTATGTTTGCATATGGAAAAACTGTATTTTTGATCAAATATAAAGAAATATTTATGTTTCGAATACAAAGACAAACAAGAGACTCGAAATTAGATTCAAATAGAAACGTTAAGACTTCGGCGTGCCGGCCGGCTCGTACTCATAAAGCTTGTTAGTTGTTTGCGGAGAGACAAATAGCTAGCGTAGCCTATTGATCCTTCCAATAATTATCGAACACGTTTCATGTCACCATGTTTGAACATGTACAAACACAAAAGTGGACGAGTGTGGCGGATACGGCGCGCGTCTTGTTTGTAAGTTTACGCACGGATCGTAAAGTAGAGGCAGGCAGTAGGTAGAGCTAACAAAACCAGAGACAGTGAGAGCAACGTTCGTTTGGTGTGGTTTGGTGCAATAACCATAAGCGGCTGTTTGTGTTTCCGTCCCAAGGGGCCTGTATAATTTTACATAAATCCTTTTTTTTTTAAATATAACTTAATCTTAGTTATGTAAGTATTGTTGACATACTTATAACTAAGTAAATAATTTTCGACTCAATTTCAAAGTACCTAATTTAAACAAGGGATTGATATTTCCTTTATAAAAGAAGCCATTTTCATTATTGTACTACTACCCATGTGACTATTCTTCTTATTCATGCGAACTTGATAGTGACCATTGTGTGATCTATGTGTGTTTCTTACTACCTATCCTAAGGATGGATTTTTGCTTAGCTTCCTATTTTTGGAATTTATCGTTACTGAGAACTAATATATTAAAAAAGCATAATAATATTATTAGTTGGTTTTTTTAGTTGTTTTAAGGATCCCTAACAATTCTAGTAACTGTGTTGAAGTAAAATGTAGAAATGTAAATATTGATTTTCTATCATAGAAATCTTGAAACTGCTAACTTTAGCGTTTTGTTAAAATTTAATAGTTTCAAAATATTTGGTGCAAAATTTTTGAACCCATTTATCTGTATAAATAAGTACCTTCTGGTGATATATTAGTAAAAGACAAAATATTGATATTTCTAATTTATCATGCTCATCGCATGAGAAATATTCAGCAATTCATTATTTGTACAAGTGATTCGACAAAAATATTCTGATTGTTACCGTTGTTGGTACCTAGGTATAAATTTCGCAAACGAATTTCAAGCTATATTTGTGATTTGAGTTATAAACTAAAGAATTTATTAACTTTTATTGGATAGACCATCCACAATTTCGTTAAGAGTCGGAAGTTAAATTAATTACACGGTTTTATATTTATATGGTTCTGGTGGCAATCAAACGCGTCCGCCACCTAATCTCGTTGGCCATAAACATCGACCATTCAGTAATCCACAGAAGCCTGATAAGGCACGAGACGACGAGACTAAATAGTATTTACGCCAAGGTGTTAATTTCAGGAGGTTAGAGTAGCGTGAATTTTATTTATATGAAAAGTTAATTCATGCCCTGCTAGCACGTAGTGTTTAAACGGCGGAGTTAGCATGGGGCTCCGAATAAACAAACTGCGTCTGCGCAGGCGTGCGCGCGTCGACGACACAGTGGGTGTGGGCAACTCACACTTTCCTGTTATACTAAAATTATCTAGATTGCTTGTTTATAGCTCCTGCCACAGCTCAGCCACATCTTTATTGAACATCTGGGCTAACTTAACATGACTGATTGGATTAGTCATGCTGCTACTGCAAGCAGGTAAATAGTGTCTATACCTAAAGATACCTATTCTAAATTATTAGAACTAACATATTCTACTTGCTTATCTTTTACATCAGTGATTGAATAGGTTACATTATACAACGTCGGTTTTAGTGTTTGCCACATTTGACCACATCCTAAAAGAATCCTTGGGTAAACAAGAGAACTTTTCGTTCAGTAGTTTCTGGGAAGGGACAGGGTTAGTTTAAACAGCAATTTAGATGACTTCATTTTTAGTAAAAAAATATCACATTTTAAGTTTATTTATTAGAATACAACGTGGGAACAGTATAAACAAAAGTAATTCGATTGAGCAAGGAATGAAATCTTGGGCATCAAGTTTAATGTTACTAAATCTTTAGAGGTTTTAGTAAATATTTTTTCCATTTCCATATCAAAACTAAAAGTTCAAATAAAATGTCTTTAAGCACTGTTTTCTAAAGTTTGTCTGAACATTACACAAAACAATTTAAATATTTGTATATTTAAATTGTTTATATATATATTATTAAATAAAATATTTATATTATTTATATAAAATTATCGTAAGTGTGTAATTGGAAAGATGAAAAAATGTGTAGTTATACAAGGGCTATAATTTTTTACTAGTAGGTAATTAATTAATCGGTTTGTTAATTCGCCTCTTCATTTCAAATTAAACGAATTATGGAGCCTCTTCAAAAATGTTGTAATTTGCACAAAAGTGCACTGGTAATACTTGTCTAGGCGTTTTCCTAACAAAATGATAGGAACCATCAGCCGTCATTGGCATATTTGAACGCAATTCAAAAAGGCGGTGGCACATAAACTGTTTAATTTAGCTCTGTAGCATTACTGACTTGAAAGGGGGCGATTTTTTAATATCACCGGTGATGTCGAAGTAAAAGTAACATGTTTCGACACAATAACTAGTTAGGAAATATATATTTTTTTGCTTAATCAAAAATTTGATTATTTAGATGAATATCGTTCTAGAATTTTCAGAGTCAAAAATAAATTATCAGTGTCCTTGAATAAGAGAATAAGGAGCATTTGTAATTGATATCATAGCGTGATAAATACTAATCTAATACCTACCTAGTACATATACTAATCACCGGTTCAATTTTTTTTTAACTGTCCCCAGAACTTTTTTTAACTCTCATATTATAAACTTACATTATAACACAATGAGTCTTGTTCACGACTTTGTTATTATAACTTTTTTCTATGTTATGCCTCTTAATAGTTTTGTTAGTTTTAGGTTTAAGAAATTCGGTGGTCGCTTGCACCATAATTGTCTTGATTCAGTAGTGGTGTACTCATCGTGTAGGGTTGTATGATGATATCATTTGCACTCAACGTAGCTGCAAGCTGCTTAAAACTGAAATTCTGTGTAGTGAGTACCAACTACCAGTCTCTATCCTATAGATACGCGCTGTTACAGAAAGTGTTTAATTAACTATTATGTTTTATTATAGGTTTCTCCAGATCTGTTCTAAACTTTTTTGTAATTATATAAGAATGTAGTACATCACTTGTTTGTTCATTATGAAATTCAAAAATATATATTTAGGACTGACGTTTCGATCTCTGGTGGGTTCCTTGATCAAAGGGAGGTTGTTATATTAAGTAAATAAACGTAAAATAGAACTATACCTATAAAGCGTTTCATTACAAAACTCTTTGTGTTCCAACAATGTTGTACAGACGCTCAAACTGCACCGATCGGTTATAACGGCGACTGCGGTGCCGGTGTTTAAAAATGAAACATTTCTGTGGAGAGCATTGAGCCCGGGTTGTTCGAGGTTTCCTTTACCAATTAGCACTCGGCCGGCGGACCGTAACTGGGTGAGCGTTGGAATGCTGACTAGCTCTGCTCCTCCGGAGGTAGGCGATATGCTCACTAATAATATAGACTGGGTCTTGTTGGAAATTTCTCCTTAGGTTAAACGAGTCAGTTTTTATGGTTTTGATCAGTCGAAATGTTTATGGAAAACTTTATTACATAGCCGTAGCTAATAGCTTTAAAACTAGATTTTCCGAATATTTAAATAAAACTACAACAAGTAAGTAGTTACTAATAACAAGATTTTAATAAACAGTTATATTAAATGTATTTTGAACAGTTTTTTTAAATCAATAGTAGTTTATGCAACTGTCATATAATGAAGGGTATTAAAACACGAGTGTGAGTTTATGAAACGAGCGCAGCGAGTTTCATAATAGTAACGAGTGTTTTAATACCCGTGTTATATGCAGTTGCATACACTACTTTATCTTCACTAATGCAATTAGTCAAACAACAAGAGTAAAAGCTGACAATAGTTTATTTATAATAATTGTTCAAATTTTGGATGGTACAATTTTGAAAGTTAATGTTAATTATTGATCCAGCAGCTGTAGCGGTCGCGGGGCAAGCAGTAGAACTCGTAGACGGAGTTGGAATATTTATAATTACTTCATTCGTCTTGTTTTCTATACTGTTCAAGATCGTATTTGAGACTTGAATTTTATTAATTAAAGACTCATCAATGTAGCTTTCAGCCACAGTAGAAGACTTCCACCCCCCGTGTCGTTTCAGTGCGGTCAAATCACCACCGCTATCTATGAGAAGGGTCGCCGAGGTGCGCCGGAAGCAATGCCCCGTGTACAACGCTGGGATAGGCAGATTCAAAAAACTTGCGATAGTTTTTCCCAGAGCACCAAATTTATTAATACCAGTTCTTTGATCGACGCACTTCCCCGATCTATAGCTCAAGTAAAAGGCAGGGTTTCGACAGGGGGTGGGTCGAAGTTCCATGTATTTTTTACATACGGCATAGCAGTTGCCCGTCACAACGAAAGAACGATCTATTTTCGTTTTTGTTTTCGAAACTTTCACCATGATTGTACTGTCGTCTATGTTAGAGACTTCATCGAACTGGATGTTGTATAGCTCTTGCCTTCGGCATGCCCCCATTATGCCGAAGATTAGTGCAACCTGTAACAATAAACGATATAATAAGCTTGAGGTACATAGCCAAGGCAAAAACTATGATTTATGAAGTAGTAAAGTGTAGGTACCTACTACCTAATTTATACACAAAGCGCTTAAACGGAGTGTCTAGATAACTTGCGTGTGTAGTACGTAAGTACTAGGTAGATTAAATAACAGAACTAAAATACACTTACCTTTTCAAAAAGATACAAAATATCTGGTGAATCTTTCAGGAACATCTTTATTTGACCTGATGTAAACGTCAAGGACTTTTTTTCCTTGTGTCCTTCTGAACTGCGTTTCAGGAACGCTATGACTTTTGAATACTTCGTGATATCAATATTGTTGTATATACTCAGTGTGGACTTGAGCATAGAATATTTAGCCCACATAGAAGATGGCTTGAATTTGTCGGAGAGGTCTTTGAGATACACAAGAATGACATTTCAGAAAATGATGTAGTTTTCTTTTCGATCTTCCATGCCAAAAAGTTATTATATTCTTTTTCATATAATTTTCTAGATTTTTCTGGCAAAAGATTGTGAGTTACTTTTGTTGCCAATTCTAGAATATCCGGAGGCGTACAAATATCATCGTCGCTGTCCATTTTTAACTTTTAATTTGTATTTTAAAAACAAAACACATTGCGAAACATTAAATTCACGCGTACGTGTATTGTCACAGTGAACTTGCCGCCATTAAAATCTAACCAATGAGAGCGCAGCTGCGCGCGCAGGGCCAATCAGGAGCGAGCGCGCGCTGTTCTTTTTTTATTTAATTGGCACAAGATCTTACCAAAGAGTTTTGTGTATGTAAGTTTAGTAGTTTCGACGAAGTTTTCACGTATAACCCAACTATTTTCAAAAGCCAGCCTAATATCAAAATTTTATACAACTTGTATGAGGATTTTGACATAAGGCTCGCCAGGTTAATTGGTCGCGTTTTATTGATGTTATAATGAGATTTTACGATATCGATGTGGATATTATACCATCATGTGAAATTGCTTAAATTGAGTGTTTTTTTGTCTGCGCTATAACAGTAGTAATTATAAGTCAAGTATTGGAAACATAAGTAGAATGTTACAACATTAGTGTAGATAAAATAAATTACTACATTACGCGTTACAATTTCTTCACAAACATTGTAACGCGTAGATGTCTTTTCTATGGGCATAAAATGTGATTTTTATATTATGTTTATTTTTGAATTCGTTATTCTCTCGTCTTAATTATTATATTTAAATGACGGTGCCGACAAAGAGACATGCGGTGCGCTTAATAGTAAGCGATCACTGCAGTATATTGGCGTTTGCAACACCATACCATGGGCAAAGCTTGCGCTGCCGGCCCTCAGACCAAGGATACCTTGTTATTTTACTGAAAAAATAAATTACAACAAAAGGTATTAGTAAGCCATTCAGACACTAAGTGGAACTTCTAAGTGAGAACACCGATTAAAAGCTATAAAAAGATTAAGATAAATAACAAAGTACAATAAGAAGGTGGTGTATTGAATCCAAGTTATACATATTCTTATGTATTTTTATATAAATGGGTATTTTATATAAGGTAACATCGTTTGTAGTATTGTTGTGTTCCGGCAGCTATAAAGTTAAGATAGCCAGTGCTTCAGTAGTTGAGGATACCGAGTGAAGTGCGCTTCCACCATTGGCCTTATTATCACATAACATCAGGTGAGATGAATATCAAGTGCTTTATACTGTGTTCTAATAAATATATATATATTTTTTTTTTCTTACCCCTAAGATATTAAAAATCTTTTTCTATTTGTTAAAAAAGAAGACATCATTTATTTATAACCAAATATACTCTTTATAATAGAGTTAGTTAGGATTCCTTATTCCCTATATTACCTATATCTTCTGAGTTGTTTTATTCGTTACATTTTTTTTTATTAGTAGACATTAAGTTAATAAACACAGGACATTCTCAAATGAAAAATATAATAACAAAGTTCATAAAAGTCCGACAGATTAAAAAACTAATACTTAATAATAATAATAAAATACTTAAGCTAACGAAAGTAAAATATTGTTTTCTAATGTTTACTCCAACCCTACACATTGTACGAGTAATGAAAAGAGAATGACCACGGACTATGGAAATTAAACGCGTCGATATTCTTAATGTTTAAGTCTTTTGATTGGCCCTTTAGATTATAACATAATTTCCTGGAAGTTTAATTCGGACTACTTAAAATAGTTTTTTAAATTGTAGCGTTTCTTTTACGAACGTTTCGAACCCGTTACAGGGTCAGTGGTTTGTTTCATTTGAATGTTTATTGTCCATTTCAATGTGTAGTATTAGCGTAAACTTTAGAAAACAATAAACAAAAAAATTAAGTTTGACAAACGTAGCGCTTAAAACTTAATCGTACACTTCGTAGTAGTATCTAATCCATTCATATACTTCGTGTTGTATTGTGGTAAGGGTTGCCTAGTCAGGTATAAAGTTCAGACAATTTCCAGCAGTAAAAATAATCTTACATCAAATATAGTAAAAATGTAAAATGTCTTAGACTTATATACCGATAGCAAGGGTCTCTTGTCAGTAAGAAGTTCTCGTAACAACTCTAACTATTTGAAAAAGTAATAAAAGTGTTGAAAAAATTCTACGAGCGGGGGGATGCTTGTGCGGGCGGGGAGCGATTTTTTTTAACATTTTTTTTTTTCAAGTTGTAATTTGTTCGCAACAAAATTTGCATAAAATTATATATAACCATAATCATAGCTCTATTAGGTATGTATGAAAGTTTTCATCCACTTTTTTTTTACGTTTTTATTGTTAGTTCTAAATATAAATTGTACGCAAATATAAGAAAAAATGCAATTTTAACAAATTGGGGAAATTAGCTTACGTTAAACTTGACGTTTGTTAAGGTCGTCACTTAATTGGCAGAACAAAGTAAATTTTTTTTAAATTTTATTGTAAAAAAAAACTGTATTTCTACTATTCACACGATTCACAAAAGCACAGCGATTTGGCATGCTTAAAATCACTTCATCCAAATCACTTTGATGAATAGCCGCTCACGTTTTTTCTAACAAGTCAAAAAGTTGTTGTGGAGTGTGCACGGCATCCATACTCGGCAGAGCTCTTCTTTGGAACATGTCCCATGCATGCTCAATTGGGTCTGCGATTGTGTAAGGCACGGCAGGACGTTGATAAGAGAATCGGCAAGAGTGCGTGTTACGACTCTAGCCGTGTGTGGATGTGCATTGTCATGCATTAGTCGAAACGAATCACCCAATCGGCCTCGCAAGGGGATGATCACATCTGAAACAATCCTCTCTGCGTAGATTTGAGCATTGAGGTTGCCCCGATCCAAATGAGATCGGTTCTTCCACCGATCTAAATACCGGCCCAAACCATGATTGTTCCCCCTCCATATGGATGAACTTCCTGACAAAATCTCAAGCGATCTTGATGTCCAGAGGTCCTCCAAACTCGAGTGCGTCTTGTATCCGGCCTCATACCGAAACGTGATTCATCAGAGGAGCAAACACAGCGCCAGTTTTCTTCCTCCCAATTTCGGTGTTCGCGAGCCCTTTGTAAACGGGCCCTACGATTGTGGGGTGTTAGCTCAGCGACCTTTGGGAACGCAGACGCGCACTTCGCGCAAACGATTCCGGATGGTTTGGTCACTTCAGCAAGCCTGAAGCGCTGTGGGGATTTGTGGGTAACATCATAGCGGTCATGGTACGATTCCGTCGAGCAGTATTTTGGATGTACCGGTCTTGTCTTCGAGTGGTGCTACGAGATCTTCCTCCATGGCGCTCGGCCACGCTGCCCGTGATACGATAGCGTGTCCAGAGGCGGCCTATGACACTCTGTGTAGTGCCAATGGCGGCAGCTACAGTACGTTGCCTGGAAGCAGCTTCCAACATTCCAACGGCTCTCAACATCTCTTCCCTTGTCAAATAACGCCATCGCTCCATATCTTTTGCAATTTTTTTTCACTTCCAGTGCAGAACCTATACTGTTTTTGTAAAATTGCCATTACGCTCTTTTATAGGAATTCAGATTGACAGTTAATTTTCCATATTAGGAAATGTTACAAAAATTAATTTCATTCATATCGTGAAATTCACGAAAAAGAATCAATAACGTTCCAAAAAAGTTAAAATATTAATTCTATAACGCAACGATACTTTAAAATGTAAGTACCTACTTGATCCCTAGATACTTTTGATGTGTGTACTTTATTTTATATTATTGCCCGTTTAACCTTGTTTTTGACTAACCATTCAAAGTGAAATTACAAAGTAAATGGATTATTGTATTAGTGCCATTTTCTCTGACTATAGAAGGTATCTTTGTAACTTATCTAAGAATTTGTTTTCCTACTGTTTCTATTTATAGTTACTCTTTCGAGCACATAACACTTGCTAATATTAATAAGTGCACAAAAAATAAAGTTTTACAGTCTAATGGAGATATTACTAAGAAAAGTAAGTCTATTACAAAAAAAAACGCCTCGTAGCGGCGCAGGATTGTCCCAGCAGGGCTCTGCTGCCGCCACCAATCGGATTATTTGTCAATACAGTGAAGGCGGAGCTTGATATTACTTACCTGTTACAGCAAAATGACACCTTTCTGTACACACATAAAGCTCCAAACTGGTAGAGCAGGCGATTTTAAATGTTGCTAATTGCTGTAGCATTTTGAAGTTTCTATGCTACGAATAAGGTAGAGATTTGTGAAGTTCATGTTAAAGGCAGTGAGTATGTTATTTTGTATACCTGCTAATGAAGTGTAGTGGTCGAGTTTGCGGTAGTTGCTCATGCAGTTGACACGCCAGCACTGATTTGTGATATGTGACAAATGGCCCGCTGAATTTCAGACGTTTTTGTGATTTGAACTTTTTTCTAGTTAAACGATCGTAGCTTTTTTTTTGTTGTAAACACGTGTGGTGCAGTGGACTGCGTCTGTTTAAATTAAATGTGACATTGACAGTGGATACAATTGTGGATAAAGTTAATTCGGAAGACAGGTTTGTATTTTATTTCATTTTACCGGTCACACCTCACATTTATTTCTGTAGGTGAGTGTATGATCATGGAACTAAGTAGAAACCGTGTGAAGACAACTTTTAACAAAACACAACATTTACAATGTTTTCTAATTTTTAAAAGGCGAGAGTGTTACAATGGTTTTCAAGCTACGAGTACGATAACATTCCCAACTTTTTCTAGTGTTGGTACTAAACCTGTCACACTGGTTACTACCTAGGTTACATTTTCAATTAGAAGAAGAGCTTTGGATCTGAAACTCAATAGATATTTCTAACTAATGTCTCTATCTGTCTATCTTGTCTACCTTTAGTTGTTATTCTGAGCAGTCTACAGTTTACACAAAATTTACCTGCTGCTCGAGAAAACTATGAACAGTATGGTACCTAGATTTGTTTTCTCTATGTAAGTACACGTTACTTGAGGCATGGACTAATAATATATTATTAGTCCATGCAGTAAATTGCCTGTCAATAATAAAATATCTTACCAGATGAGATGTAGGTACTACAAATTATGAAAGCATCTATGTCTTCTGTAAACATTATGTACTAAAATAAAATTATAAATAAAAGATCTGAACATTAGTTTTGAAAATGAAACAATTCAACGTTATATTGTAGCATATAGCATATTGTATTAGCTGATATTTCAAACCCACGCAGGGTTCATGGTCTGAGGTAGAGTATCGTGAAGTATTATATATATTTATAATTAATTTGTATTTTGCTAAAAGCCGTTGAAAAGGGGTTGGTACGCGAGGTTATAATAAAATTAAAAAATCTAAATTTCAATAGAGAAAATGGTTGGCCGGCATTCACCGCCTGCCGCTATGGTTGCTATGAAGCTGTAGATAAACGATGGTTGTTATGATACACGTTATATAATCCCAGCTTTAACGCTACAAAGCTGTATTTGTTTGAAGCGGAATGCACCCGTTAAAAAATAGTTGACGGTAGCGAGTTACAAACTAATTATTAGACGGCCAACACCTGTCTCAATCAGACTACGAACCCGACCAACGATGTCAGTGTAAAATAATATAAAACAAATGCGACTAAATCCTTATTAAGTGCTTTATTTGAATCCATGCGAACTCTCGCATAAGAAACAATATTTATTATCAAAATCAAAAATCAAAATCATTTTTTTTTATTTCGTTAACAATAAAGTCATTAACAGGTAGGTAATAAGGTTGGAACTACCTAGTGAGCATTATAAAATACTTGTTAGTAGTATTAGAAAAAAAAATCTCCTTTACCAGAAAAATATAAAATTTTCACATTAAAGTAGGTACTGCCTATTCAAATTTCAGTAAGGCGTAGGCGTTTTGATTTAAGGAAAAAAAGTTGTGAATTTACGGTGGCCTTGCCACCAGCCGGCGGCAGGTGCGCGCGGCATGAAACTTTTGGTTCTTAAAATTTCGCTTTCAAGTTCTTCAAAACTCGGTAGTTTTTACTCGATGTTTTCTGGGTTTTCACGCAATCAACGTCTCCATATCTTACTAGATTCTATGGGGCGCTCTAGTCAATTTACGAGAGCGAAAACTATGGATAAAGTTAGTTTTATATATATCTTACAATTCATTCTTTATTTCTTTTCAAAAAACATAATACCTATTTTCGGACGGACTTGCATACAAACTTTCACCCCCTATTTGACCCCCTTAGGGTATGATTTCCGTAAAATCCTTTCTTGATGGTTGGTTTCGTCACTCAATTAACCTACAGTCAAATTTTCGTCTAATTAGTTCCAGCGGTTTTGGCTCGACGATGATGAATCAGTCAGTCAGGACATGTCATTATATTATATGTATACTAGCTGACCCGGCGGACTTCGTACCACAAATAAGGGTTCATCGTAGAAGGGTGAAAATTGAGGATTGTATGTATTTTTGTATGTTGTATCATATAAAAATAGAAATTAAAAATTTTGTCAAAAAAATAAAAAAAATATTTAGGGGTGGACTACCCCTAACATTTAGGGGGATAAAAAATAGATGTTGGCCGATTCTCATAGATACCGGATAAGCACAAAAAATTTCATCAAAATCGGTCAAGCCGTTTCGGAGGAGTATGGCAACGAAAACTGTGACACGAGAATTTTATATATTAGATAGATTTTAAAGAAGTCGACTAATGACCGGAGTAATATAATTTAAAAATACCTACGTTGTATTTAATCTGATGATATTTGTGCCTATAGTAAAAGTTATATTTTTAACGATTTGTTGTAGTAACACGAACAATTTCACATATATGCTTTTAATAAGTAAATATAGAAACAGTTATATTATCACTGAAGAACATAAAAGAAATCAAACTAGTGGCAATAAAATGACGCTCACTCGGCATAATTTCTAGGTACGGGATTTAGCGCCTCCAAAAGGGTTTTTTTTGAGATAGTTGGCTTGGCTGTAGGCTCATGCTGCCTTGTCAGCGTCACCGGACTTTATCGGAGCGGCCTGCGAAGTTTAGAAGATATAAGGTTTTTTAAACTAATCAGTTATTCTGGTCAGGCTGCTCTCGATTATAGGCACTAGTTGGTCGCGGCTTTCCTCCACTATAGAGCGAGGACACGCAAAAAAGTGTATCTTTTACTCTTTACATTATATACTCTTTTTAGACAATAAAATAAATATTTTGCAGGAATGGAATTGGAGCCAACATGGACGCCAGCACTGATGCCTAGCTCTCTGAGCAAAATCCGTTTTTAGCAACATATGACTCATTAAGCTTACATAGGTACTCAATTTATATTTTTATGACCGTTGGTCTTCGGAATCTGAAGGCAATGGACGAGGTTATAATTTTTAAAAACGAAGGCGTATGCTTAGTTACGCCATATTTATCTTTGTTTATGCTTTACACAAAATTTATTATTGTACTTAGTCAAGTATTAAAATTGGTTGAATATAGTAAATTTTCGTAATATTCGCCTGTACGTATATCTTAATATTATATGCGGTTGCGTTAATAGTCAAGAAGGAGCTCAAGATAGTTTAATTTGTTTACCCATCTGGTGAACCAGCAATGCGACAATGTCTTAACTTGCATGATCGCACGCTACTCGAACGCACCAAGCCGCTACGACTAGAAACTCTGTGAATATATTTATTATTTTTATATTAATATTAAGCCAATATCTATCAATTGTAGCGATGACTTGATTTTCAATGATAGAGGCCCAGCAATAGAAAAATATGTAAGCCATTTATTACTAGCACGTTTAGTGCCCTAAAAGGGGCCACCGCGGCGGACCGCGAAAGTCTTGAGCCAGGAGTACTTGTGGATGCGCCCTAGCGGGCAGACAATCGCCCAACCCTGTGGTGTTGGGACTCACACACCTCCCGAGTCCTAGCAACAACTCGATCAAGATGTTAATGTAGGGAATTTCCCCATATAAAAAAGGCCTTTTATTAGGGAAAGATGGACGGTATAGATCGCTTTTATGATATCTCTGAATTCTTTTAAATTCATAACTATCTTAGAAGTCCTTTTATTTCAACCACTCCGCTATCAAGTATGGCAGATTTTCATTTACATTTTTCTGAGTCATAGAATGAAAAACGGTTGAACTATGAATTTATTTACAGTCAATAAAATATTTATTGTTATTATTAGAGAGTAAATGAGTCTCTTTCGCGTGCCCTCGCTATTTAGTGGAGGAAAACTGCGACCAACTAGTGTCAGAAATCAAGAGGACTCTGTCCAGAATATATAATTAGGTTCAACAAAACCTTATCAACATTAACCCAAAGCAGTAAGATAAAATTGTTTTCATTCACCTGTATGAAAATTCCACCTGAGCTGTCGCTCCGCAATCTGCTCCGCAAATACCATCTAAAAAGCTCTGTGTTCTTGATAGAGCGCAGTAATACTTTATTACAGGACAGAAACTGCTACTTAATGAGTTAATACATCGACTTCAAACCTTCGAAGTGAAAAATTCTTCTATCTACAGTTTTTCCAAGAAGGTTTATTTGTCCTTGACCTTAAATAAATTCTTATTTATTAAATACGCTAGTATAGTTATTACACATTCTAGATAGAGCTTTTTGTATTTGCTATTATGTTCAAAGGTATCATATTAACCATGCGAAACTGACTTTTAAGTCAATGACTGACTTCGAAGTCAAAGCCATAAAAAAGATGTGTTTGGGAATATGTTAGATAGGAAGTAGCACTTTGCCGTCGATATTAAGTACTTACATCTTAGAGACGAGGGATCCAAGCATTGACCCATTTCTGTCACGAAAAACTTAACGATTTAGGTATTTACATAGAATTTTTATTAAATACACTTGCCCTATTTTATGTCTCGATAAAGTTGTTTGCAATTACGACTGGGGTAGTTGTAAACGATAATGTTATTTCAGTGCTTGCAACTTGATGAGTTCAGAATTATCAGATCTATAAACTGTTCGTAGCCATTGTCGGCCAGATGGGTGTTGGAGCGCGCGCTCAATCGGTACAGTGAACGGCAGAATATAATAAAAAATATACGACCCAGTCGACAGTATTCTATTTTTAGCAAGACTTTATTTTTTAAAGTGATTTTTAGGGTTTCGTACCCAAAGGGTAAAACGGGACCCTATTACTAAGACTCCGCTGTCCGTCCGTGTCTGTCCGTCTGTCACAAGTCTGTATCTCATGAACCGTGTTATGTAGTTAGACAGTTAAAATTTTCATAGATGATGTATTTCTTTTACCGCTATAACAACAAATACTAAAAAACAGAATAAAATAAATATTTAAGAGGGCTCCCATACAACAAACGTGTTTTTTTAATGCCGTTTTTATAGATAATGGTACGGAACCCTTCGTGCGCGAGTCCGACTCGCACTTGGCCGGTTTTTTACTGTTACATACAAAATGAAAAGTAATTTTATTAAAATTATTCTTTTAAAGTTAATTTTCCATTTTATGTTTATATAAAATTGTTTTAAATATTTAGTACATAGTTACTTAAATATTTAGATATTTAAAAAATTATTTATATTAATTTTATGAATTGTTAGCTCTTCTCTTTTAAACCGTTTAGACTTACTTCTACTAAATAAACCTAACTTTTCATTAACGTAAATAACTATTAGAAAGTATTTTTTTGTATCAATAATAAATTTTCGTATGTGATTGGAGTGCCTGCCTCTATTCAAACCATAGCGCACTTGTTCGATTACCCACAATTTTTATCTAGACTACGAGTACGAGTAGAGTACAAACAACTGCAATCTAGTCAATGCCATCAAAGTTACTTACTGGGCAGACGTAGTTGATAAATTTGTAATAATGTAGAGTTGAACCATTGACTCGGCAGAACAAGAGAAAAGACTTACTATATTGTCCCCAAATGGTGAGATTAATCCGAAATAAATTGAGCTTTATGTTATTGATAAATATGCCATTAGTCCACTACCGTCTGCGCACAAAGCGCCCGCTCGGGTGCGCCGACGTAGGCTGTCACCGGCCCATCGCAGCGGCGCGTCCGGTTCGCCACAAAGCCCTACAATAAACTTTTACAGCACACATAAAACTCTGACTTTTTAACCCGAGTTATTTGAATTAATATCAATTCGGAGTTTCTCAATGGGCTTTACTCGTCAAACTTTAAAGTTTTATGACAACCACAGAAGTGAGGAATAAAATTTAATTAAAATGTTGCCCCCAAAGAACTTTTGATTGCGGTTATCAGCTTCCGAATTTGAATATTTACATTGATATTATTGTAAAAGCAACTCTTGCTACAGAAAATTTGTATGTGGAAGAAAGCCAGAATTTTGACAAAGTAGTATATATTTTTTTATTTTTTTATTGTGGCACGCCATAATGGCTTCACCCTGCCTGATGAAAAGCAGTCAGTGAAGCCCAAGAAGTGAAAGCATATTTTAAAATAGCGTATTTAAATAATTAGCGTATTTTAATAGAGTATTTTAAAATAGCAACGTTCGTTTTTACTAAAAACGACTAGTGACGAGTACATTGAGCACAGCTGATTTAAGTAAGCAAACCTTTAATAGACTAGTTCAAAAAGTATATAATAATATACTTAATCAAGCATTTTGCATATTATTAAGTATGTTTGTTTTAAAAGAATTTACTAATGAAGTCTATACGGATATTTGTTTATTTTCCCAAATATCATCTTCATCAGAGTGGCCATAAAATGCGTCATTAGAAAAAATACAATTATACATAAGGCAACACCTTATTGATCATGTGTTGCGGTTATTTGATTTTGGTCTATTGTTTGATTAACATATCAAGGCTGACGGTTGTATACATGCCAAGTGATAATGAAAATTCAAGTTTGAAACAACGATGACGCAATACCATTAAAATACCTGAGTTTTCGGCATCGTTCCATTTGCATAGCCTTCTTGGCCTTCATTACGCGGCCATTCTGCAAACTTTGAAATTGGAAAAGACAACAGCGGCCGTATTGTTTCAATGGTTTCAATATCGGTTCGCTCGATCTTGCATTTGATCATTAGCACCTCTCGCCTCAGTTGGCTCGCGCTAGGATTGTCCCTCCCGCAGGCCGCCGCGCGCCGCCCGCCGCCGCCGATCACCCGCACTACCGACCATGCTTACATTTATCAAAGAACATCATAAACCCCCAATCACTCAGGCTCAGGCTCGATTTGTGGCAAGCGTCATTGCCACTCGTTGTTATCTTTGATATTTTATAGCGATCTGTAAACCGTCGGCACTGTGGCGCGATTAAGAGACATTCCAACTCCAAGAGCACAGATTGTTTCTCCGTTGGGTGGATCAGCGAGCGGCATAGATAAAGGACGACGTTACTCTCGCATAATTAAAAGGCGAGAACAGTTTATAGTGACTGGCACGCTTTGTATATTTTGTAGCGAACCTCATCAGAGCTAGATCCGAAACCGGGGCCAACTCTCGCACGTCATGTTTAAACTCGCCATTAAAAAGAAGATGTTTGCAATTTATCTATACGACTTACGTTTAATATTTATACCTCATGGAGTCGTAAAACGATGAATAATGACGTTGCGGACGAGTAGTGGGCTAGCGCTGTAATTACTTTGCTTTTATATACGTACATATATGATGCTTTCTTGTTTAAACTTAAATGTTGTCGGAATAGGGACCTTCATAGCTATTCTCAGAGAAGGACGTAAAATGAATTACAAGACCCTACTATACTCTATAGCCAGGTCTGTCGGTACAACAACAGTGGTATTCAATAGAGTACCGGCAATGAAACGGTGCCGGTGCTCGTAACCAAGCGTGGTTGATACTTTGTAATTTCAACATCTATGATTTATTCACAGAGAAGTTAGTAAATGAAAATCTTATTACTTGATACACAACCTACAATAACGTTTTGACCCTGAATACAAAATAAATAAAGTTCAGGAAAGTTAGAGATCGTCGTAATTCAGACATTTGTCATTCACGATTCAATTAGTTAGGTACTTATATGAACGTGCTTTCCTTATCTAAGTAGACAGTCGTTTATGCTGATGCGCAAAAATAAATTATACCAGTTGATCATAAACTGATCATAGGTTTTGCGTACTCATCAAATGCACTGCTGCTAAGAGTTGGTTATTGCCCATACCAGTGTCCAGCGTCATTTATAGCAAAGTCCGATAACGCTGAAAATGCCGCCTGAGGCAATCAGAAAGACTCTTGAAAAAACAATAATTATGGAATTGATTTTTCAATCAATAAAAAATGTATCGAAACAATGATCGAAACTGAAAACTGTACTTGAAAAATACTTTAACTTCACTTAAGTTCGAGTCCTATTTTCGATTTAAGTCTCTATTTCAAGTGACTATTTTGCAATCCAGCACTATTTCAATTGAGCTGCAAGACATTACCCGACAAAAAAGTTTGATATCTCAATTAATTTCGACTTATCTCGCGTCTTATTAACAACGCTACAAAAAATGCCTGTCTGAAAAATATTAGAGTTCGAGTTTCAACGGTTTGGGCTGTATGATGTTGATCTGTTATATATAAATCAATATAGGTATGTATGAACTTTGCTCATGTCACGGGTTTGGGTGTTAAAAGAGACAAATCATGGCTTTCAAACAAGACTGTTTGTTTGAAAGGCAGTTGGCTAGAATCTTATTGAAAGGGTTTCTAAAGTTCAATACTGTAATTTGTAAAAAGAACAGAATGCTTAAATTTTTAAAAATCTTTTAATTGAAGTAATACCGGCGTCTTAATGTATAGCAATCACGTCCTGGTGGTCTACCACAATCAATTAAGGTGCGCTGCTATCTATAATGTTACATAAAATAACTTATTTATTATAACTTAAGGCAGTTTTGTTATGTCATCTAAAGTCGTTGTCGCACTTGTCACAATCGTGAAGTTATTCGTGGAAATAGATCACCGTTAAGTTACGGTAACATAACGAATAACTTACGTCAATTGAATAAATATATAAAATGACTTTTTCCAAAGATTACATAGTTACGGCTGGTAGAAAACTTTCCGAAATTTATCATAATGGATCACTAAATGATACTACAGACAAAACTATTATAATAGTTCTGTAGGACATTAATTTAAAACCGTTTTTCTCATTGACTTAATAACTTAGAGCATTAATGCTCTAAGCTTAATAATAACTAAACAAATATCATGATATCTTGAAACTAAAGTTTAGATTTTTCTTTACATTTAAAAATACTTGAAATAAGTAGTTATTTTTTGAGAAATATTAGATGTCACCATGTGTGCTTGAAATTGTAAGCCGACTCGTAGTAAAAAAAAACGATTCAGTTTAGAACCTAGGCCTGTACTATTCGAATTAATGTTTTAACTTTTACTTTTAGGTAAAATCGCAAAAAGCTGATGTTGTACAAAATTGCCATCGCCTTTTGGGAGATAAGTAATAGGAAGTCGCTGATAAATTTTTGGGTTGGCCCCCATCATACACCAAAGCGTTCTTTGCTATATATTATTTATTATTTTGTGTAAAACTATTTGGTCAAAAACCCTTTAATCTAAGTTAAGTTCATTTGATCAAGGGTCTTTATACCTACTATATTTCTATTTCATTAATATTACATATATTTCCTAACCTGCTTGCTAAGCATGTATCATGCAAACTTATAAAACAGCAAGAGAATAACTGTTAACTTAAAACGGGTGAAAGCAAAAAAAGTGTTGATACTTTTTGAGTACATTGCCAATAGAACTTATTATTATTACATGAATTTATATTGATAACCATTTATTATCAATATGTCCTTTCCGCGCACTGATTTTTTTATCATCATTATCATCATCATCTCAGCCAAAATGACGTCCACTGCTGGACAAAGTTCTCCCAAGGATCTCCACAACGACCGGTTTTGTGCTGCTCGCATCCAGCGGCTTCCCGCGACCTTCACCAGATCGTCCATTCACCTTGTTGGAGGCCTGCCCACACTGCGCTTTCCGGTACGCGGTCGCAACTCAAGGACTATTCCGCCCCAGCGGCCATCAGTCCTGCGAGCAATGTGCCCTGCCCACTGCCACTTGAGGCAGACTTTGCTCATTTCTGATTCGATCACGCAGAGAAACACCGAGCATAGCCCACCATTGCTCTTTGAGTTACCTTGAGCCTTTTTATGAGGCCCATAGTGAGCGACCACGTCTTAGTCCCGTATGTCATCACTGGCAACACACACTGGTCAAAGACTTTCGTTTTGAGACACTGCGGTATATTGGACGTAAAGATATTTCGTAGCTTACCGAACGCTGCCCAGCCTAATTGGATTCGACGATTGACCTCTTTGCTGAAGTTGGACCTACCTAGCTGGACCGTTTGTCCCAGGTAAACATAATCGTCCACAACTTCAATGGCAGAGTCCCCAACTTTCAGAGGAGCGGGTACGACACGTGAGTTCGACATAACTTTCGTCTTCTCCATGTTCATTTTAAGACCCACTTGTTGAGAGATTCTGTTGAGGTCACCGAGCATTGTGCCGAGGTCTTCCAGGGTCTCAGCCATGACCACTATATCGTCAGCAAATCGAAGGTGGGTGATGTATACGCCGTTGACGTTGATGCCGAGTCCTTTCCAGTCCAGAAGCTTGAAAACATCTTCCAGTGCAGCAGTGAACAGTTTCGGAGATATCACATCTCCCTGTCTCACTCCTCGCTGCAACTGGATAGGTTTTTGCGCTTTCATACAAACACCTTTACACTTCTATGTACCGGTAGTCAATTTGGTACCGCTGGAGAGACTGTAGCACGGCCCATGTTTCATTTGAATCAAAGGCTTTTTCATAGTCCACAAACGTTAAGCAAAGAGGCTGGTTACACTCTTCGGTGTTCTGCACAACCTGCTGCAGCGTATGTATTTGGTCTATGGTGCTGAAGCCTTTTCGGAAACCGGCTTGTTCGATAGGCTGGACGTCATCAAATCTGCGTGCGAGACGATTCATTATGACTCTCGAAAACAGCTTGTAGACGTGGCTTAGAAGTGAGGTGGGCCTTTAGTTCTTCAGCAGGGTTTTGTCGCCCTTTTTGAAGAACAGTACTACCATACCTTCGTGCCACGTCTCTGGCGTTCTGCCCCTTAGTACGACAGAATAAAATAGCTTCTGAAGGGCTACGAGTACCGGTCTTCCACCTGCTTTCAGAAGCTCGGCCGTAATTCCGTCAGCACCTGGTGCCCTGCCGTTTTTGAGCTGTTTGAGAGCCATACTAATCTCGTACAGGCTGATGTCCGGGATGTCTTCGGTATAGTGCCGGGTTAACTTAGCTTCTGGGTCTTTAGCTAAGCTTTGTACAGGTGGCCGTGTGAATATGTAATGCTGTCCATAAAACTTCTCGACCTCCCCCATAACATCGGACCTGGTCGTGATAGTTCTGCCGTCATCGGTTTTCAGCGTCGTCAGTTGGCACTGCCCAATACCCAGATCTCTTGCGAAAACTTTTTAGCCTTAGTTCCGCTCAATGGCCTCTTTAATACGGTTAGTATTAAATCGGCGCGTGTCGCGAGTCATAGACTTCGAGTTCTACCTATTTAGCCGAAACTGAGTCGCATCATCTGAGGAAAGCAGAACCATTGCGCGCCGCTCTTCCATTAGTTTTAGGGTATGGTCTGAGAACTTTTTGGTTCCTTTTGCACGGTGGGTTTTAAAGAACTTGGACCCAACCGTTTTGACAGTTTCCACAAACCTGTTGCTGTATTCGTCCACATTTTCGCAACGATTTAGGCACTCGAAGCGATTCTGCAATTCGAGCTGAAAGCTTTCGGGGTTTTGGATTTGGATGGGTGCAGGATGGAGCGTAGACCTTACCAATCGATGTTTTTCCAGTTTAACCTTGATATTCAATGTGCCTCTTACCAACCGGTGATCGCTGCCTGATTTTTCTATTGTCAAGTCACATTCTCGAACTGTAAAATCGTCCGACATGATTAATCACAGCTATGAACTGAACATAACAAAAAAAAACAACGTAAACGCAGAGCACCGTCTTGTTGCGTACTTTAACATTTTATTTTACAAATACCCACCTTTACCGTTTGTTACCCACCACAAAGCGCCTGATATATTGAACATTGATTACGTTCATTTGATAAAAATATTCCTCGGGCTTACTCGTTTAGATGAATTGCAGCAAGAGAAAATGTACTTAAAATTTAAAGTGTTTAGGTAAAACGATGCATGGGAGTAATGTTTTTCGTCATATCAAACATTTTGAGAATTGAACTACCGATGAAAGTAATAATTTATAAGTCGTCATATTTAAAGTGTAACAAGATGTAACGTGATTTGATTTGGCGTAGTGAATCCATACAAACACATGTCTCTTCTCTGCTCATCTCGATACCAGATCTAATGCATTACTATTTGTATACTAACTCCCTTGATCTCTGTATTTTCCTAAAGTATAGAATTATTTCTGTAGTATTGGCTTATAAAATATAAAATATTGGACTTTTAATTGGGATATCAAAAAGTATAAGGCGCTTTATGATTACACACGCTATCATATATTTTTAGTATAAACAAAATAAATCTATTTATTACAATTAACCAAAAATAAAATTTACCGGTATAATCCTCATCTGCTTTTTTAATTGCAATTGGGTCGTTCGTCATTACTTGGCACAAAAAAAGCTATTTGGTCGATATCGAGAAAGCAGCGAGTGGAAATTAATTGATAATCTACCCTACAAGTTTGTCCCAATCACCTTTTTCGTTTTTGAACTATCGATCAACGCCCGTTTTGTAAAAGACGACTTTATGTGGCACTGTTACAGGTTAATTTGTAACCATTTTATTATTAAATTAATAAATAGGCCAAAATGAAAAATCGCCTTATTCATTGGAAAATTTACTTTAATGCCCATATTACCCAAAACAACATGGTATTAATGGAAAGACTGACGTTTGACTAATGCCCAAATTACAAAAAACATTATGTTACGTTTTAAAAGTTAGATAAAGAAAATCTCTTATGAAATAAATTATAGTGTAAGTGGCATCAAAAGTACATATGTACAGAAATTCATTATTTTAGTCGATATAAGTAGGTACGAGTAGTACCTACCTATTTACTAAATTTGTGATTAATTAATAATATATTCTACATTTTGAGCTTTGATGTTCCTTGCAAAAACGTACGAGTGAGTGATCGTAAAAGCCATTATTAGTTGAAGGAAATCAAAATCAATCATAAACATTTTACCTTTTTACTTATTATCTTGATTTTTCAAAATTGAGCGCATTTATAGAGTGGTATTTTGGGACGTTGAACCTACGTAGCAAGCGATAATAGGCTCAATAAACATTGCCTAGGAGATCGTGCCTCCGACAAACTTACAATAAAATAATGTTATTTGCATTCAGATTTCGTGAGACTTTCCGTTTGGTTAGTAAAGATGGTATTTCGTAACGTATTAGACTTTGTTTGCTTAAAATTAAAGTTTGGTAGGCATTCACGGCCTTGTGGACTCTGTCCCCTTCTAAAGTTTGATTGGTAACTTCTGTCAAAGTCGCAATAAGCTACCGTAACATTAAAAGTACATTTAAGTCATAATTTTTCAAAATTCTTAAAAGGTATACCAGGTGGTATCCTGGTAGAAGACGGTTATAGCTATAAGTTAAAAGATAAAAATATGCACTATTCTGCTGTATCTACTACTAAAAAAGGTTTCATTTAAACTTTCGCGTTCCATTTTAAATAAATAGTATCTATAGGTCCGTGATAAAGGTATTTATCACGGACCTCTAGATACTATTTATACCGTCTTCTGAATGTCGATCTTTGCTGGCATTTTTGACCGTAAGAAGCATTTATTGGCCCAATGCAGGTTATAAACAACTGCCATAATTTTTGTTATACCTAATGAGGAAAATGTCTTAAGTACCACCCTCAGGTGATGTAGCTCGGAACCGAGAACAGCAAGCATCAAGAACAACTGCCATTTTTCGACAACTAGTCTGAAATTATCATTATAATTAACTAAATATGTGTTTATGTATTTACTGTGCGTCGTGTGTTTTGTCAATAAATGGTTTTTTCTTTCTTTTTGTCTTTCTTTTAAAAATACCGAATGGTTTTATACTAGCCTTCACAATCGATCGTTAGCCGAACAGGCTACCGCTAGATGCTTACGACACTGTCGCGGAAAGACCACCGAGCTTCTGTCAAATTGTATTCAGCTAAAGTTAGTTAATTTGATATTTTATTTTCTAGGATGGCGGCATCGCACATCCTAAGTGCCGTGGAGCCGACGGTGGGGGGCGGTGGCTCTCGCGCCGGCCGCGAGCGGGAGGTGTCGGTAGCCCTCGACGACAGAGAACTCTGGGTGCGCTTCCAGACGCTCACCAACGAGATGATTGTCACTAAGAACGGAAGGTGAGTTGTTAATACGTACGTTGACTGCTACAGAAACCGGACACAATAGAAATTCAATTGTTTGTCGGTCCCATTGCGCTTAAGATGGGTATAATGGCCCATTACCCCCCATTCATCATCAATCCCCAAAGTCTACCCATTAGGGGATTGAGCCACGATTCCTCGCATTCTAACCGAGCATCTATTCGTTCGGCTACAGACGCTTTCGACGAATTACTTGAATTAGATTTTGTAAGCATTATATGAACATAGTTAACAAGCAAAATGATGAAAAAATATATATTCTGATTGTAATCCTCATTGTAACCCTCTTACAAAAAAACTAAGTATAGGTAAGCTTTGAAAATTATTCCGTGTTTTGTCTCTATACGAATAACAAAATTATACGAGTATTTGAGTGACATAAAATAAATGAAATTAATTTTTCATAAATAAAAAATAATTCCCTCCCAGCACACGTTTTTCTATCCTTCCTACAACATCAGGCCTTTAAACGAGATGCGAAGAAGCAACTAGCGGGTCGGCAAGGTCCACTAGCTGTCCTTGCATGTGGACTGCTTCTGCTTAAGGGTGCGCCGTCCGTAAGTGACAAGGGTCATATATTGTATTTGAAATGTCTTTGTGCATATTTATTTGATGCCACGCGGCCATACTAATTTTGTATGGGGAATTTAAAATGCTTAATAAAAAAAATAATTTAAATAACCGCTTGATAAATCGAAAATGTGTGACGGACGATTTGTAGTTAAATCATTGGTGATTGTTTAGACAAAATCAGTGGTAAACTAATTTAGATAAACTATAATATATCAACAAACGCCGCGCCGCCACTCGTTTTCATGATTTTTGCCCAACTTTTATGATATTGTACAAAAACTATAGTGTGTTATGAATTTATGAATCATACTAATTATAAACACGTTCCCTTTGATACTAAATATATATTTTGTTTATGTAATACGATAGTACTTTTAATAATATCAACTTTAATATTATCAACCGTGACTACACTTATGCCTTTTTTTGGTGATGATGCGTTGTTTTCACGCTGCACCAGTTGTCTTCGCGTCTGGATTCCATTTCCACTTAACATCAGGTGGTACTGAGTTATTTGCCGTGCTAAGTATAACAAAAAAAAACATCAGGCAGAGTAGAGTCCAATAGTCAACTTATCTATAAAAAAACAATTCCAATCTTTTACATAGTTTATTTGTAAGTGAGAATAGAATAAGAGAAAACCTCTTGCGAATAAAATTCCCTATTATTTAACTGAATCATAAATATTGCACACTTCTGAATGTTTAATTCATTTGTTTGACGATGTAAGCGAACGGCAAAATGCAATAAAATATTAACCCTTCGCTCTTACAATATCGACTTTTAAATAACTAGACAATAAAACAACAATGTATCGAAGCATTACTCATACACGCTTTGCACAAATGAGTTCAATGATCGTTATTGAATACACCATATTAATAATACAAGATACATATTTTATAAAACGACTATACCTCAACAAAAATATATAGGTTAGCAGTTTTTAATAATAATGCTATATTATTATACTAATTTTGAAAATATTGCGTGAATAAAAACGAAACAAAACACTTGATCTTATACTTGGAGACTAATCCTATGCTATGAATTTATTCGTACACTAGCAGCCGCTCGCGGTTTCACCCGCGTGGTTCCCGTTCCTGTAAGAATATCAGGATAAAAAGTATTCTATGTGTTAATCCAGGTTATAAATTATCTGTATGCCGAATTTCATCCAAATCCATTCAGTAGTTTTTACGTGAAAGAGTAACAAACATCCATCCATACTTACAAACTTTCGCGTTTATAATATTAAGTAGGATTTGTAAGCATACTCAAATGCACTTACTTTGCCGTCATAGGTAGGTAAACAATTAAAAAAAATTTTGCAGACCAAGTTGCAAATAGAAATAGTAGTAAATCAATCACAGAGAGTTAAAATATACCATAGTTTTTATAAAAGGTTTGAAATACCTACATCCCACATTATCTTTTTAGTTTTAGAGCTTTAAAACTATACGAGTAGGTGTATAAAGATTTCCTCTTGACAAACCTAACTGCATACTTAACTTACCTGCAATAACTATGGACACTTAACTTAAAATGCACAGCTGTAATCATATTTTTTTATGGTTACAGCTGTGTACTGGCTTTAACTAGGATTTGTTTTGCCTTACACCCACCACATTAAATGTTGTTACGCTACTTTGGGAGAATGACGTAATTTCAAAGAAATAGTATTAATTTTCAATTGTACAAGAAAAATAGAATTTTAATATGGCATCTCTATGGAAATATTAGGAAATTATAATAGTTCTAATTACGTATTCTGTGTCCTGGGCTTGACTCCGAGCGGGGCAAAAACACATTGTACCCGGTTTGGTACTTCTAAGTCCATCTAACGTTCTAACAAGCCTTATACTTGATCTAAGTCTGTCTGAGTAGCTACCACGATTTTAAATAAGTCTGTCGCAATAACAAAAATGTTGGTAGCATTTTGTTGTGCGACAGATAGATATTTGTTGTATTTGAAGATATCTGGTGAAGTACGCATGCAGATTCAGTCTCATCGTCGTTTACTATTGCAGTGGCGGTAGCCAAAGTAACAATAAGAAAACGATAGCGAAGTTCGAAAAGAATAAAATGTACTGACATAAGTCGCGCTAAATCACGTGGTCAATATTATGTCAATCCCATACATTTTATTATTGTCAAACTTCGCTATCGTTTTCTTATTGTTACTTTGGCTACCGCCACAGGAGAGATGAAACTTAAAAGCGTTTTCCGTTGTAAAATACAAAAATAATCTAGCAGCTAAATAATTTGAGACAAATACAACGCAGATTTGGTTATCAATTTTATGTGTCCTCTTCTTGTACCGATGCGATATAATTTACATATGTATAATTTTATAAATAGGTATCATTTAATTGCCTTTATACTCATTTTAATTAATTATTTAATTACTTAATTATTAGACAACTGAATATTTATTGGATTTATTATATTAGTAATACACACAATCATTAATGAAATGTTGAGAAACAGTTTCACATAAATTATTATATTTTGACAGTCTTATCGCTAAAATGTCTCGCTTTAATAGTGGAAATACGCAAATACTTTAAGTCTGTAAAAACTAAAAGGAAGGTTAAAAACACTCTCTTAAAGTAACAGCGAGTACGAGGATCATACAGTTTATGTAAAACAAGCGACAATGTTCCGCACGACACGCATCCTATTACCTATAAGATTGAAAATGATTTGTTTAATTTAGGATACATATAAATGAGATTTTAGGTATGTCACTACGCCCCATCATCGATTTGTAAGTCCACATCGGGAATTTTTTTACTCATAAGGAGCGACAAGAAACTCAGGAAATGAATTTATTTTATACCTTTCTTCTACAGCCTCAAATATTAGAAAATCATATGGTTTAACTTACGTAAACCTTAGATAAACCTGATTACCTGATGCAAAGATTTTTGAGGAGCTGATAAGTCTTCATTAAAATCAACAAGACACATCGGCATAGTCCAAGTTTGGTAGAGATTGCGTAAGTTCTACTTCAGTCTACACAGTAAGCTTTCTCAACCTCCCTAGCGATTCAGAGGCAGCAATATCATTTTCCGGCTTTAATCTTGTATTTATAAAAAACTGATTTAGTTTAATACTGAGAATTGAAATCTTTGGAAGCTGTCGATGTTTAACGGCGGAGATGTAAAACCATGACACGGTCGTACTATGATGTACAAGAAGCGTCCTCGGGTAGGGGTACTCTGCTTTCAGCTAGTTGAGAAAATCAGAAATAGGTTTGACCGTTATCGTTTCGAATATTTTTCCGAAAGTTTGGCGAACAGTTAAAATTAGGCTAGCCGCAGAAGGCACCTGCATCGTGCTAATTGGCGCTGACGGGCGGCTAGTTTTCAGCCATTAGCGCTGTAGGCCACGCTCGTTAACGCGCCCCGGCTAAACACCACGTACTCAGCCGCGTCCTGGCTAGGGCTCCCTAAAGAAAATGTGTCATTGCAATCACGTGGTTGCTTGCCACTTTACCGCCCATTTCATTTGTTTTATTTGGCAACAATTGTAAAGTACGAAAGCATTAAACAATAAAGCTTATACAAAATACAACCGTAAGTACGCAGTCATACACTTTAAGATTCATTGTACACACGCCGGCACAACAACCTACAACAAACTGTCAAATTTCCTCAACAGACTTTGAACTTTATACTTAAGGCATATGGTTGAAAATGTATTGAATAAATTTGCGTTTTGGATAGTTTGATGTGCAGGCGTCTGTACTAGTGGTTCAATATACTATCTTACATAACAATCATGTTGCTACGAGTACGAGTAGTATACCTGCGTTAAACTTATGTTGTAACTGCTACTACTGATTACACGTAATAGTTACTTTATTCATACAAATTTACTGGCTAGACAGTATTTATACAGAAATCATAAATATATTGTTTTTTAAAGTATATGAAATAAAATAAAAATGTACACTAAAAAGCTCTGTTTTTCTGTTGTTTTAAAAAAAAGACAAAAAAAGGCAAATAATAATTAGATTAAATTGACATGAAAGTCTGCCTGTTCTGTGAAATAATCAATAAGATTCCTTGATTACGAGTATTCATTCATACTCTCCATGAAAGTGAAAATTTACACTATTCAAATAAATATTTATCATTTGGGCGATTTTGGACGACCTCCTTGGTCGAGTGGTTTGTACACCGGTTTACATGGTGTCGCCATCTCTGAGGTCCCGGGTTCGATCCCCGGTCGGGTCAATTTAGAAATTATTGTTTCTCTAAATTGTCTCGGGTCTGGGTGTTTTCTATGTATAATAAGTATGTATTTAAGTATTTTAAGTATGTTTATCCGTTGTCTAGTAACCATTTAACGAGTTTCAAAACGAAGCTTCTCTTGGGCTAGATAATTGGTGTGAGTGTAGGAAAGTTAATTTAGCTTCAGTGTTGCAATTAGCACTTAAAAAAAAAGTAAAAATTTACTATAGCGTTGTGCTATCAAATTTGTGGTATTTCACCTGCAAAGATGAATCTGCATAGCCATTGGTTGCAATTACCGTTGGATAGATGGCGCGGCGTGCCGCTATTAGCACTCCAAAACATCAAAAAGCAGTGACAAAATTCAGCGCTTACGTCAGCCTTCCCGGTAGCATAGCGGCCAGTGCAGCCGCCCGGATTACGGAAGACCCAGGTTCGATTCCTGGCTGGGTCGGATAGGCGTTTAATTTTTTCACTGTATTTTATAAATTTTATAAATATTTAAGTTTATTTATTTATTCTTTTACAGACGGATGTTTCCTGTAGTAAAAGTAACTGCTAGCGGGCTGGACCCCACGGCAATGTACACGGTCCTGTTAGAATTTGTCCAAGTGGATTCCCATCGGTGGAAATACGTTAACGGTGAATGGGTAAGTTTCCTTCAGGCTTTCATTAGTTTTACTTTGCACTTTCAGAGGAAAGCGTATTACTTTCTTATTTTCTATTGCAGGTACCGGGTGGTAAAGCTGAAGTCCCACCATCTAATGCAATATATATACATCCTGAAAGTCCAAACTTCGGCGCGCATTGGATGAAGGAGCCAATATCATTCGCCAAAGTAAAACTAACAAACAAAACCAATGGAAACGGACAGGTACGCCTTTTCGATGACGACGATACATTCGATTGAATAATGTTTGGTTAAAAGGCAAACAATGACATAAGATACCCCGAAAATCTTGGGTGCGTTGTGTGTATTTGCTCTTTCGTCGTTTCATTAGTGAGCTTTGATTTTCGATTTCTAAAACAACTGACTACTAATAGACTGCTCCATATTCACAAAGTGTCTTACCTATCTGTGCGCCGCACCGTATTCAAGTGTTGAGTATTGACAGAATATTAATTTAAACTGGTAGAGACCTGCGATACGAAGGTGCTACAGATGCTACAGTGATACAGTTTCTAAGCTACCGCTAGTTCATGGAAGACAGTTCTCACGGCTGAATGTGGTGCGAATGAACATGAGAGCAAACATCTGATGTATCCAGATCCATATGTTGACGGGCCGGTGTGAAATCTGTAGCTTACCAACTGTTTAGCGGGTGTCTGAACGCGCTATCATTTGTAATAATTATTGTCTCAACGCTATGTTTACATTACACATCATTTTATGTTAGATGCTACTATCGATATGCATATATTAATTTCTTTCCTTTCCCAATTCGCATATGGACTGTGATATTTGTGAAATTACTATGTTTATTTCACACTCTATCCAGTTGTTAAAGGTGATTTGTAGTCACATATTAGATATATCCTCACCTCAGCGTGCTAAATCATTTTTACACATAATGATTACACACTAAGCTGCAAGAGAGCATAGGCAGTAGATACTTATGACTAAGTTTACATTTCCACATGCAACCTCTTATATCTAAGCTTTAGATCTTAATTTGAATCCTTAGCCTTATATTACAGACAATATTAATTGAGACGTACTTATATGTAAACATAATCGAAACCAGTCAAATACATTAAAAAAAAACTGAAACACAAGTTTTATTTTATTATTCTATATTCTAATGTGTGAGACTTTTTGTTATAGATAATGTTGAATTCGCTACATAAATACGAGCCTCGTGTACACCTAGTGAAAGTGGGGACTGATCTACGCCGCATCATGACGTACCCTTTCCCCGAGACGCAGTTCATCGCAGTGACTGCCTACCAGAACGAAGAGGTGACATCCTTGAAGATAAAGTATAATCCCTTCGCAAAAGCCTTTCTGGACGCTAAGGAGCGGCCGGAGGGATATTATCAAAGAGATTTTGTTGGAACACATTATCCGCAACAAAGTTCTTCTCCACATCAGTATCCTCAATGTAAGTACAATAAACTTGAGTAATTCGTAAAACAATGTATCTACTCCCGATTTAGAAATAGTGTTAATTTTTTTTTGATTTTACGTAAGTAAGTTATTTTATTGAAAAGTTTTACGGTCGCAATGGAAGTAGATATAGTGAATGTAGGAAAGACGAATTTATTTGTGGTTTACGATTAATTTGTTCGAGGTTTGCACTAATAAATTGCAAAACAAAAACTCTTAAGAGCCTTACAAATAAACAAAGAATAAGGTCCGTATAGTTATTCCGTGATTTGTCTCTTTTACTCTAACTTGATGACTGAAATGTTTATTTGTAAGGGGCTATTAGTTATCTACTTTCTCTACTCTAATTATTGGATTTATAATTAAATATCTGAACAAACTGGTTGGCACTGTTCTTTGTTGTTAAATTGATACTATTGGTATGTACGATCTTAACTAAGCGTTACGAAAGTATAATAACTTCTTTAATTCCAGCTTTGAGATCTATTACAGATCTCGGACAAAAAAAGACATTAAATTACATAATGTTTTGTATTAAATACTTAAATTTACAAAAACATGTTTTGAGTTTAGAGTTACTTCCAACCTTCCTTGTTGTTTCTTATTTCTTCCAAACGTAGCGATCGGCTTAGATTTTGTCGTTAAATGTTTTACGTAAATTTTATTGAAAACAAAAATACTTTCATGTTTTATATTTATTTTTATTTTAGTCGGTGGATGGTTTGTAGCGTCGCAGTCCCTGTACGGCGGCAGCAACGCCGCGTCGCGGAGGCCGGCGCCCTACCCGCCGCGGCCGCCCTCCCGCCCACGGACGTTATCGCCTCCATGTGAGTATCTCTAAATAATAGAATAAAATATAAAAAGTTTATTAGTGCCACAAAAAGGTTTTATAATTAAAATAAGTGTGTATATTCTTAGGTTTGGCTGTAAAATCAATCAATCACATAAATAAAAGTAATGAACCAACTTTTACAGATCTGCTCGCGTTTATTTTACACTTTAATTTTATTGACTTCTTTTTGCGTAAAACAGAACGCACCGGATAAAAATGAAAAAGGGTATGCCATTCTCTAATTAATTATGAGACGATCAACCGCTCGGTCTCCCTGTGAGCACTGACCCCGCAATTTTAGGATAAAATCATAGGGCCTTACAAATAAACAAAGAATAAGGTCGGAATAGTTATTTCGTGTTTTGTTTCTGTCACGTAAACGTCATTTCAAATTAGAGTAAAAAGACAAAACACGGAATAACTATTCGGGGCTCATTCTTTGTTTATTTGTAAGGGGGTAAGTGTACAAGAAATTGAGTTTCATTTCATTGTGTAGTGTTCGCGCACACTTTAGAAAAAAATATAAATAAGTAAGCTTAGGTTTTAAATATAAGTCGAATATCTGCATCGCAAATGATTCAAAACTTACACAAGGGAATTATTGCATATGTCGCACAAATATTATAAAAAAATCTAGCAAATTAGCTATCATATGGAAGAGTTCGATGGCGCAGAGTTTAACGTGCCCGGTCTGCGATTGTTGAAAATAAGCAACTTTTACAAAGGCCGGTCATACGATAGCTTCGGTACGTAATGCCTTTGATCCCTTTGGCCATAGGCTGCATTAGCAGTCGTTACCACCAATCCGCACTGGGCCCGCGTGGTGGTTTATGGCCCGTTCTCCCTATCCATCCATATGGAAGGCTCGTGCCCCAGCAGTGGGGACATGAAATGAGCTGGTGATGATGAGTGTTGATGATTATATTATGGACTAATAATACTACCATATTTTTTTTTTCAAAAAAACATCGTACTTATCTTTATATTATAATTACTAGTAAACTCTTAAAGCCATACAAATTTATTTTTGAAAGACATTGCTGCCGACCGCCGCGCCGATTGCCTTTACAGCGTAACTGCGTAGTGCTTAACCGGACTTTTTTGGGCGACGAGAAACTTAAAGGTTCCTCGAATGGTGATGATTAAAATCACGAATGGTTTTTAGATACGATAGTGTTACGCAAGCGTGTCCCCGTCCACTGCTACATTCTTCGAGGGTTTGGGATCGGAATCGAGAAAAGAAACGAACAAACTTTATTGTTGATGACCTTTAAAAGCAATATCAGCAGCTATAACTGTAGCTTAGTAGTAAACAAAAATACGAGCGAGCAAAAGCTCTTGAAGTACCCTACTCTTTATAAACAAACTGAACTTCTTTATTTTAATGTATTGTCTAATTCTTTAAAAAGTCGATTTAACTTTGTACTCAATAACAGCGATGGTTATTGCCCTCAGCTACCTACAGCACCTCAGAGCGTACCACAGCAGCGCCAAACAGCAGTAGCTACACCTGGGCAGGAAGTAGCGGGTACTGGAGCTCTGCGCAAGGCAGCAGCTCGCCACAGCCCACAGCATCTCCAGGTCCATACCGGACTCCTCCTCACGCGTACCCTGCGCCCCTCGAGTACGCCCCCGCCCCGGCGAGCACCGCCGCCCCTGCGTCTGGCTCTGCGCCTTTGTACCCGCTCCAGTATGAAGCGCCTTCGCAACATCACTCCCCGTATTACCAGCATGCGTATGCGCCGTATGCGCATCATGCTATTGAAGATATCTCGTATTGGCCGAATAGGTAAGAACAACAAACTTGTACATAGTTTATTTGCACTAATACTATCGGGTATCACTAACAAGTTGTTCGCTGTAACTATTTAGTTACAGCGAACAACTTGCTAGTTCTGAGCATAATTCATCTAAATAATTTTATTTAGATGAATTATGCTCAGAATTTTTTAAGATCACATACACTCTTCAAACTTCAAACAACACCAGTGTCCGTACAAGAACCAGTAATATTTTTATTCTCTTTATTCATTAACATAGGGTCAGCAGATGATTTTGACGTTAGAAACAATTGAATTGCTCCCACCACCACCACCCTGCTTCTTATCTGCCATCCAGTAAAATATCAGTAAAATTCTAAATTATTTTTTGTCGACAAAAACTGTTGTCTCGAACACTGGGTTATTGTCGCGAATACTGGTGCCATTATGTTGCATAATCGGCATATCTCTTTGTGTTGTGGCAACCATTGAGACAACTGAGTCGAATAACTCTACATAGTTGGATTACGTTTACGTTTTTACATAGTTGATAGGCACAAAGTTTATCAAAAATACTTTAAATTATTTCTGCACGTCTGATAATACTGGCGTCCCTATTGATGACTACGACGAGTAACGTTCGGTTAGTATGAAATTGATCAGAGCATAATGGTCTCTAAGAGACGTAACTAAAGATGTCGACAGTGTTAGCCCAAAACAGTATCAGTAAGGTTTGTGTTTCTTGAATGTCAAGGTGTTTATGACCATTAATGCATCATTTAATTTGAAGCTTACTCTAACTTCCTAACTGTCTTAGGAGACTACCTTAGGTGCACCTAATCTTTTTATTTATTTATTTATTTATTTATTATTTGGGAAACAAACAATTACATAGCACATACAATATTTAAAATATACATAGAACACAAATCAGCAAAGTTTCCACAAAAAAAAAACAATTACAAACGTATCAATAACATGCACAAGAATTAAATTCATTAGATAATAGATAAAATTATTACCAATTTAACTATGAATAAAAAATTGTGATTAATTCAAAATTAAAATTAAAGGAAATATAAATACAGAAAAAATAAAAATCATCATCATCATCATCATCTCAGCCAAAAGACGTCCACTGCTGGACAAAGGCCTCCCGCAAAGATATGAGGGGTATTTACCGTAATCGCCACGCTTGGCAGGCGGGTTGGTGATCGCAGTAGATTGAGGGTAACCTCAGAGAGATGCTGCTGCCCATCCTCTGGAATAGTCCCTTAGTCGGCTTTTACGACACCCACGGGAAGAGAGGGAGTGGTGCAATTCTTTATCCCCGGCACCACACAGGGGAAAATAAAAATAAAAATAAATTAAATTAAAAACAATTACTCTCAATATCATAAAATGTAAAAGAAAAATTAAAAAAAAAACAAAATGAAAATATATTAAAATCTACTTGGGTACATCCGTGATCATGGCGCATGCAACTGTGCCGAAATATCGGATACTCAAACACGACAATAAACATGGTAATAATCCCGTTAATAATATTTATTCTAATGTGTGACCATGATAGTTTAAAAAGTTATATATTAAAAACTATTAAAAACTAAAAACAAAAGGCTAATCGATAGTTGTCTATAACAAATCTCTAATTCGTTTCTTAGCATTACATGCTTACAATTAAATAGATCAACATCATTGAATGAATTGAGATATTTTTATGACATCCTTACCTAGTGATCTTTTCTGTTTCCAGTCTCAACAGCTACAGTTACCAACCAGCCGAGTACGTTGGCACCGGTGAAGTGGCGTACAGTTCGGAAGGCATGCCTTTTCCCGCGGGCTCTTCCCTCGAAGCGCCTGGAGACAGTAGAACGCCTCCACCCGGCTCTGAGCACCAGTCTGGAGAGAGAGAATACAAGTTCAGTACAGAGGAAGAACGCCATTCACCGTGCGAAGCGGTTGCGATAGCGCCGAGGTCGCCGCAACAGTGACTTCGCGTGGTAATGACGGACAGTGACCACGCTTGGAATGTGACAGACTGACAGTGAATCTGCTATTGTACCGAAACGGCAATACGTGTATATCTACGAAATCCAAGTTAACCTTTTCACCGACCACGCGATGTCCCGCTGTACGCCAACGTATAAATGTATTTTAATAAAGTAGGTACACAGAAGAACTTCTATAGAAGTGTTGGCGTGGACAGCACGAAAATCTCAAACTTCTATAGAAGTTGTTGGCGGTAAAAAGGTTAAGCACTTGTTTTGGTTACAGCATAAAAGTGACGTCATAGTTCGCCAATCCCATACAATTTCTACTCTAAGAATATCGTTTTGACAAGTGCTTTATATAAGCTTCGATTTGATCTGTCGAACGGGACTACTGAATCAAGTGTAACATTGGTTACAAATCCTGGTAGGTTATAATCATTTCTGGTATTAATCGTAGAGAACACGATGACCACACCTGTAACATTTTTGTAAATGATCATTAGAATAAATATAAGTATTACGTCTTTCTATACTCGTATTGTGTTTGTGTCTAAAGTGTAAATATTTTCCTATGTAATAATAATAAAGTGTTGTTATGTACTAGAAAAATAGGGTTATATTTTACTATTCGAAACAATGTTAATGTAGATCACTACATGAATAATTATAATAATTACTATCAAGTAATTTAGATAAAATGTTAAGTAGCATTCATTTCCTATACAAGGTGTAATCGCTTGGTTAGGTAAGCAGAGCCAAAAAATAGGGTCCTTACTTAGTAGTAGATGTGATTGTGATGTGTGTTAGTGATGAAAAACCTAATGCATTCATACATTTTTCGTATCCATCCACAGCATGTTACGCCAATCCCTCCTGTTTTGAGCTAATGACATCCATGTTTTAAGGCGACCAGCAGTTCTATATCTCTGCTCGCTTCTTCTTATCTGTAGCCCATCTGGCAGGTTGAAAAAAAACTAATTTAATTTTAAATCAATTATTTTAAATAAATAATAATTTTTTTTTTATTGGTTATAGGCAGGCATTTGACTACACCTCACCTGATGTTAAGTGACGGTGCGGTCGAGGAAGGAACATGCCTGCCTAGAAATAGCCTATTCACTCTAGCCTTGAAGAGGTCCAGATTATACCTTTCAGGGAACACATTCGCAGGCAGCGCGTTCCATTCCCTAGCTGTACGCACTAAGAAAGTTGAACCGAATCGGCTCGTGCGACAAGGTGGCATATCTACAACATAGGGATGGAACTCGCGCCTCGCGCTCCGATAGCGGAAAGTGGATGGTGGGATTAGGTCGTGCAACTCCTTCGCGCACTCCCCGAAATGAATCCTGTAGAAGACCGACAGACGAGCCACCCTACGCCGATGTTCTAGATTTTGCAGCTTGGCGTCTATCAGGGCAGGGTCACCAATGTGTCTCTTAGCTCGTTTTTCAATCGAGTCCAAAGCAGCCAGATGGTATTTGGCTGATCCATCCCAAAGGTGGCAGCAGTACTCCATACATGATCGAACTTGTGCTTGATAAAGTTGGAGCAGCTGTTCTGGCGTGAAGTACCGCCTGACCTTAGAGAGAACCCCCAGTTTTTTAGCTGCAGTCTTTGCTTTGGACTCGATGTACTGCCCGAAGTTGAGGTTGGACGAGAGCTCAACACCTAAGAGCTGTAGGCTGTCAGTCATAGCTACAGTCACATTCCGGAAAGTCGGAGCCAGGTGAAATGGGCTCCGCTTAGCTGAGAACAAACAAGCCTGTGTTTTGGCAGCGTTGAATGTGACCAAATTGGCATCGCCCCAATCGGATACTGCTTGGAGGGCTTCGTTCAAGCGGCTAACCATGGCCTCTCGACAAGAGGCGACATCTTGTCTGCCAGCCCCTGCACTCGACATGTATCTATCCGCAACGGTGCTATCGTCTGCGTACCCAAAGGTACCGGGCACAAGCAGGTCGTTTATATGAAGCAGGAATAGGGTTGCGGATAGAACCGATCCCTGAGGCACACCGGCATCGATAGCCTTTTGGTCCGATGAGTAGCCGTCGAGGACAACGCGTATCGATCTTCCCTTCAGGAAATCAGATATCCAAGCGCAAAAGTTAGCAGGAAGACCAAATGATGGGAGCTTGCTTATAAGGCTCGCGTGCCAAACCCTGTCAAAGGCCTTTGAAATATCGAGGGACACCGCAAGGGCCTCTCCGTATTTCTCAATGGCCTCACTCCATAGATGTGTGGCATATATTAGATGGTCCCCAGTTGAGCGGCCTCGGCGGAATCCATATTGGCGGTCGCTGAGGAGATCGTTACCTTCCAAATGAGCCAGGAGTTTATTATTCAGTGCACGTTCCATTATCTTACAGAGTATGGACGTGACTGAGATGGGTCGATAATTAGCAGGGTCAGCTCGACTGCCTTTTTGGGCACGGGTTGCACGTTAGCAAGCCTCCATGACTCCGGTACAATGCCTGTTTCAAGTGAGAGGCGGTACAAGCGTGTGAGGGGTGGAGACAACTCGGGAGCACATGAACGCAGAACTATTGCTGGTATGCCATCAGGTCCGTTCGCCTTGTTCACGTCCAGGGTCTGCAGGATTTTTAGGATCTCTTTCTGGTGAATGCGCACTTCTGCCATATAGCAGTCAGCAATTAAAAATTAGTATTATGTAAAAATTTTTTTACTGAAAAACTTTCACTTCGATTTCTTATTATTTTGGTATTTGTTGAAAATTAAAACAACGTACCTACGAGTATAAGAAAATTTATGAAACTCAAATAATAAAGAAAAAAAATTTTTTTCATTGCTTTGTTTAATGTCTTAAAGTTTTTCTACTTGAAACATTAGGCCGCATTTCCACCTGCAAGAAAACTTCCGCGAAAAATGTCGGACGGACTATCCGACAGCAGCTTAAAAGTGTATAGACAGTACTTGCTACTGAGTATACACTTGCAAGCTGCTGTCGGATAGACCGTCGGACATTTCTCGCGGAAGTTTTCTTGCAGGTGGAAATGTGGGCTTAGGCCGCGTTTCCACCTGCAAGCAATCTCGCGGAAGTCTTGCCTGAGTTCCTTGCAATATCGTTTTACATGTCGTACTAATTCCTGCAATTTATTTCTGCAATAAATGTTTGGCGAGAAGCTCGCGGATCATACCATCGCAACTTATCGCGGAGATATTTACACACGAGTGTCGCGATAGGAACTATCGCAATTTATTCTATTCTATACTGTGAAATCATACCGTCAAGACGCACACGTGTAGCAGCTGCATTAACGATTTTGTTGTTAAAAAGAAAAAAAGATCAATTAGCAGTAAAACTTATATTATTAACTATCTGTGCTCGCGACTTCGTCCGCGTGGAATAGTGACTTTCAGCAGCATTTTTAATTTTTTAGGCTCTTGTTCCCGTTTTTGCAACATTTTTCACTGATGCTTCGCTCCTATTGGTCGCAGCGTGATGCTATATAGCCTAAAGCCTTCCTCGATAAATGGACTACCTAACACAGAAATATTTTTTTTAATTCGAACCAGTAGTTCTTGAGATTAGCGCGTTCAAACAAACAAACTCTTCAGCTTTATAATATTAATATAAAATATAATATAGATAAAAATTAAATAAATGAATCAGTCTATATTATTTCATTTAAGATTAAATAAATACCCGTTCATATCTACTTACAAAGGCATCAGTACTGGGTGCCCTGCCCACATCTAAAAACTTAAGAGCCTCGAAATAACCCCAGTTGGATTTGTAAAGATCATTTTGGCCACTTCCACTCTTCTTGATCTTAGATTTCTTCAATTCATTCTGCCATTGACTTCTTAAATTAAGCAGTTTTCGGGTTTCTCATTCTCAGTTGTTGAGAATTCTTGTGCGATGGCATTAAGTACAGAGCTTTTTTTAATTCAGTTTTTATAATCCGCATGTCGGCTGTCCCACAAACAAAGATTGCACTCATAAAATCCTATTAACTGTATAGTTTCTTCACGAGACCATTCACGGCTTTGTCGTTGACTCATTATTTTCAATTAAACAAAAACACAAGCCGTGCGGGCGATACTTGCTGCGAGATATACGAAATTAGACCGATAAGCAGCGAGATCTGTCGCGAGTCGATGTAGATATGTTTAGACCTGCTATATATCGCTTTCGCAACTACTCGCAGGAAGCGCTTGACAAACTGTCGCGACAGCACTTGCAACAGGGTTTACACTTGCAAGCTGCTGTCAGACAGACTTTCGGACATTTCTCGCGGAAGTTGTCTTGCAGATGAAAACTCGGCCTTAGAACGACCAAGTCTTAATGTTTTTTTTAAAGATTAAATAAAATGTTAGTTGTTAGTCGTTCTTTCAATGAAAATTAATATTTTAGATATACTTTATTTAATGTAAGAAGTAAAGTTATCTAATATCTTTTTACATCAATGATAGGCCTTAGTCAGCGATTACACTCTGTTTAGTTTTGAAAATTTGTTCAGACAACGCCTCCTATGTAATGACAATAAAACTAATGTTACTGTTATAAATAAATATTTATTTTGGTACTATTCTGCCACACGAATCTGTTAACTTTTTCTTTCATCTTCCTCAAGTGCATAAGGTTTAAGTTTCGTCACTTTCGTGTCGGATGGACCACTGCGCTGCTGCGCCAGGCGCCCGACTGTTTTAACATAGAGCGCAGTGCAAACGTGCGGCAGTCATCCGACAACAAACGTGCCCTAAGGAGACTTTTAAACAGCAGGAGCAGCAGCCTAGCACGATGCATAGAGCGAGCTTTGCAATTTTCTTACGTTGACAAAAACTTAATCAAGTATAGCAAAATTCTATATCTCCTCGTTTGTCACCAAGAGGTGCTACCCAATCATCAATGCTCAGTATTCCTTTGCTTTGATTAGATAGATAGATAGATAAAAATCTTTATTGCGCACACACACACACACACAGAAAAATAAAAAAAACACAACGAAAATTTTAATATCGGTTTGAGCAAAGGCGGACCTTTAAGGTTTTTAGGAGATTAGATAGGAGATTAGAAGAGATAAGATAGCTTAGATATAAATAAAAATAAGAGAGACTTCCATAGCAGGAAATTAAGTTTACAATTTAGTTCTATTTTTGGGTTGTTATCTGTGAAGCATTCGCATCCTATCCTATTCATCCATTTGGTGTTGGTAAATAAACAAAACCTGGAATGTGATTTTTGAAAACTCAAGCAGGGCCAGTGTGCTTCTCATGGTCGGTACCTGTGGCCGGTACAGTGAGCCGAGACGCTCGTTGCGAGCTCCGTATTATCTGTCAAGCTCAGTCAGCAATGGTAACGTATCAAGCTCGCCGCGAATGATTTGTCACGACAACGTAACGATGTACGCTCCAGCAACCACTTAAATATCTTGGGATGATTGATTTACTCCCTACGGTTTGATGGACTTTTAAGGTTTTTAAATTTACATAGGTAATCTATAAAAAATACACTTAATTGAAGAGCTCAATGGCGCAGTAGTCAACGCGTCCAGTCTGCGAGTGCTGAGGTTAAGCAACTTTCGCAAAGGCCCGTCATGGAATGGGTGACCAAAATTTTATCATCACGAGCTTCTTCGTGCTTCGAAAAGCACGTAAAGCCGTTGGTCTCAGCTGCATTAACAATTGCCAGCCTGAACTGGGCTCGCGTGGTGGTTTATGGCTCGTTCTCCCTATCCAACTATAGAAAAGGCTGGTGTCGTGGAACAAAAATAACTAAAGACTAGGCTTTATGGAAAGAATCCTCTGCTTTGTTTATAAATGGAGGGTTTTTTATTCTTATCACGGCAAATGACACCACTCCACTTAATGTTAAGAGCATTTACGCCGCACACTAGCGCCGCCAATGAAAAAAAAAACATATCTAGTAATTAGATAGGAAATCAAATTATGCTCAACAAACTATCTGAATGAAGTAATAAATATCGCGTTATAGTTAAAAGTGGCCGTAACGTCTTATTTAACTAAACCATAACATATGAGGTGTTCATTATGTGCTGTAAAAATGCTAAATTACTTCATTCAAATAGTTTGTTGAGCATAATTTAATTTTCTATCTCTAATTACTAGATATGTTTTTATTTTCATTAGTGGCGCTAGTGTGCGGCGTAAACGCTCTTAAGTGGAAACAGAGTCTAGACGCAAGGACAACTGGTGCAGCGCGAATACAACGCAGCATCAGTCACCCTCACCCTGCCCGCCCACAAGGTTCCTCTTCACGCCTCGTTTGAAGGACCTTGTCATAGGAAGAAGGGAAAACGTGTGCTGGTAGACTATTCAATCTTTTGGAAGTGCGACATAGTAAACGAGTCACCAAAAATCTTTGTGCGCAATGAAATGTTCGAGACAGTACAGCGGTGACTCCGGAGAGCAGCACGCGTACTCCTATGGAGAAAGGGAGAAGGTGGGATAAGGTCAAAGAGTTCTTCAGAGCACTCACCGTGGTTATAAGCGGTAGAAGACGCTGAGTGACGCTATATCTCTACGCAATTGCAGGGGCTCGAGAGCATTAGTGACCTCTGCATTGCCGATAATGCGTATAGCGCGTCGCTGCAATCTGTCCAATGCATCGAGAAGGCACTTTGCGGAACCGTCCCAGAGATGCGAGCAATACTCCACGCAAGACCGCACCTTCGTCTTGTACAAAAGGCACAACTGATCTGGCGTGAAGAATCACCGCACCCTGTTCAGCACACTGAGTTTAGGTGAGGCTGTTTTTATCACGGCTTCAATGTAGTCCTTCTGGTTCAGATCGCAGCGAATCTCTATACCGAGCATGTTAATGTGCCTTGAAGAGAGGGAAGGGGTAGGAATGGTGACTTTTTGCCGTGAACGCGCCTAATTGTGTTTTCTTGGCATTGAACTCAACAAGATTATTGGAGCCCTATTTAGATATGAGGTCCAATACCCGATTGAGCTCAAGTACAAGATTTACTTGTTTTTAACCGACTTCAAAAAAAGGAGGAGGTTATCAATTCGACTGTATTTTTTTATTTTTTTATGTTTGTTACCTTAGAACTTTTGACTGAGTGAACCGATTTTGATGATTCTTTCTTTATTTGAAAGCTGGTGCTTTCCGTGTGGTCCCATTTTAATTTCGTCTTGTTCTGATGATGGGATCCTCGAGGAATTGAGGGAACTCCTCGAATATTGTAGGCATACCTATCGCGATTTTAGTATTTTCAGAAATAAGTCAAGCATTTGCATTCAGAAAGTATCATTTGATGAAGTGTAACTGATGAAAATGACCACAGATTGCCATCGGAACTCCTCAATGATAAGTATTTCACGGGTGGCGATGAAATATCTCGATTAAGATAGTTAAGCGACTATGACGAAGCAAAAGAAGACAGGCACCGGAACTCAGTTTTTGATTTCCTACTTTGAGATAGGCGTTTCTCGTTTTCTTCGCTTGTCTCATTTAAACGGCGCTGTTTCATACGAGCAGCGCGTTTAGTAGGTCTACCCATATTCGCTTTCGATAAATAGATCGAAACGAATCACTAAAAAGCGAAAAATAAACAAAAATTTTAACAAAAAAAAACAGACTCCAAAAAATTTGACAGATAAAATTGCACTTAAAAGTAAAAAATAAGCGTTAGACTTATACAGACAATAACTTTATTAAGAAAATATATAGGTACAATTATTGTTACTTTTGGAGTCGGTGCCAGCCAAGGTAACTTTAACATAAACATTTAACGACATACTATATATTAAAATCATAATAGTACATTCAATCTTAAGCATGAAATATTGACTACAAACGCGGACTGGCACCGGCTCCAAGAACTTCGTTGGCTGGCACCGGCTCCAAAAATAACAATAATTGTACCTATATATTTTCCTAATAAAATTATTGTCTTTAAAAGTCTAACGCTTATTTTTTACTTTTTAGTGCAATTTTATCAATCTACTTTTTTGGAGTTGGTTTTTGTTTTTGTTAAAATTTTTAGTGCAATTTTATCAGTCAAATTTTTTGGAGTCGGTTTTTTTTGTTAAAATTTTTTCTTCAGTCTCGACTCGCCCAGCCGCAGGGTGACCGTTATACCCACCATGCACTGTACTATCATCTGCATAGCAATGAATATTTCCAAGTGGAAGCATATCATTGATCAATAGCGTGGGGGATAGAACGGACCCCTGAAGGACACCAATGTTCACTGACATGAACCGCGAAGCGCATCCATCTGACAGTACTCGGATTCTACGCTCATGTAGGAAGCTAGCGACCCAGTTGCAGAACTGAGCAGGCAGACCGTATGCCGGGAGCTTGGAGAGAAGAGCTTTGTGCACGACCTTGACATAGCCAAGGCTTTTGAAGCCTTGGCTATCTCAAGGCTAACAGCCACCGACTCGCCACGCTTATCAATATCCTCACCCCAGAGATGTGTCCGTTGAGCGATTCGGCCGAAACCCGTATTGGCGATCGTGAATTAAGGGGTGTTCTTCTAGGTAGTGGATAAGCTTTACGTTTAGAACCCGCTCCATGACTTTAAACGGTAGTTAGTCGGATCTAACCGATCTCCTTTTTTCGGAACTGGTTGCACATTAGCATCTCTCCAAGATTCCGGCACACAACCTGAAGAGAGCGAGAGACGGTAAAAACGAGTTAATACGGGGTAAAACTCCGCTGCACACATTTTTAAAACTATTGCTGGGATGCCATCAGGGCCATTAGCTTTCCGAACATCGGTTGATTGACTGCAGCTCCGCACGTACATACATCATACTGTTGTATTTTAATATCAGGCACTGTGTGGCCACAGTGAGGAATTGTAGGTGGCTGTGCGTTGCAATCAACGATTCGGGAGTTAGCCGCAAAGAGTCTGGCCAGGAGATCGGTCTTCTCCTGCGGCCTGTGAGCTAAAGATCGGTCAGGACATCTCAGAGGTAGCAGCAAAGGTTGCTAGAAACTTCTAGGCAGGTCTAATCTAACTAGATTGCACGGCTTTGGCTAGACGCCATTTAGCTAGGGCTGCCTCAGGACGCGTCAGTAATTCTTGGCCAACCCGTGCAACGCTCTGGGCATCTGCTCTAATGTAAGCCCACTTGCAGGGCTTGGTGGCATTGTTATATGCTGCTTTCAGTATGCGGGTCTTAGGGTCTCCTTGGGCTGTACTTCTAATCCAGGCGCGGTATGCCGCCTACCTGTTAACAACAGCGTTAGCACACTCGCGGTTGAACCATCGGTTGTGCCTGACTTTGCTGATGAGTGCGGAATATAGTATTCCATTCCTTAGACTATCTCATCAGCAACTGCAGTTACACAAGCTGTCGGATCCTTCCTACTGAAGCAGCGCTGCCCCCAAGGAACAGATGCGAAATAGTCCCGCATACCATCCCAATCTGCCGACGAGTAGTGCCAAATCTGGCGTTACGATACCGCTGAAGGCGGTAGCGGGGCCAGAGGCACTTTCCTGGATACCAAGCAGTGATCCGAAGATCCTAAAGGAGCTGGAACTTCCACTCGGTAACTAGCTGAGTGACTCGTCAGCAGAAGGTCCAACAAAGAAGGCGCGTGACCGACTATATCTGGGATCCTGTTGGGCACCACACGGATAGAACTTTGATGGTGAATGAGTGTTAGCAAATAAAATATAACTGTAATGTAGAATATTTCTTTAGTCCATTTATCACCACACTTGATTTTATTAACTATCATCATTTATCATTAAAAGTATTAAAGACATGGCCGTGTGGACTAGATCCCTATGTCTGCCATACATTAAACGACAACAGAAGTTAAAAAAACAAAAGTCAGATAAAGGCGGGCTAATGTATTGTTGTGCTGTTTCTGTTTTCTGTTTGTGAATTACTTTAACGTGTATTTGTACATAATTCTGTTGTATCTAAATGAATTTGAGAGATCAAATTTTATTTATTTAGAGCTGATATTATTTAATACTACCAACTTCAAGTTTGTTGTTTAAATTGTAACCTTAAAAGAAACAAAAGTTAAAAACAATAGACAGACACTGCAGGGAGAGACGAATAAACATTAACGATGGAATCCACAGTTTCTGTGTCAAAGGTGCATACTTTATTATTATTATATAAAATAAATATGAGACATAAACACATTAATAGGATAAGACTTACAAAAGCTAAATGTTTAATAAGACTAAATAATTGTTTTCTAAAGTTTACGCGAACACTACACATTGAAATGAAACAACTTTTACGGATCTACTCGCGATTATTTTACACATTACTTATTTAATGTTTATCCTGACGTTTCGAACCCTTTGCAGGGTCCGTGGTCACAGGGATAAGTAATGTGTAAAATAAACGCGAGTAGATCCGTAAAAGTTGTTTCATTTCAAGACTAAATAACTTTTTACAGGGTGTTTTTTTATTTAATAATAAGTTTACTAAATCAAAACAGTCTAAAAATAGAAGAAACGTGTTCGAAAAACTTTTTAAAAGCGAACCATGGTACATTGTTTTCAAGACAAATTGGGAATTTGTTGAAAGTGAAATAAAAGTAAGTGGTTTATTTTTTAATTTTACCTAATCTCACTATACTATACCACATAGAAATATGAATAATGACAGTCTAAAAGCCAAAAGTACTCTAACTTTAATTTCAGTTATTTAAACTGCTTACTCTTAAGCCTAACCACTCAGTTGTTCTTAATCCAGTCACAATAGAAATTCAATTGTTCTATGGCACTGTTGTTACCATGGGCGTAACCACCGTATCTACGTTGGACAAAATTCTCAATTTTTAATATTAAAAAATATAACAACATGTATTGTACTGCTTAATGTTGATTATTCCTTACACTTTTACAGAAATTGCATCACCAAACCTACAGTGTACTCCTGAATGATATAGTTAACTATGTGAAATCATTTCATGGAGTTAATGAATCTGATGCAATGGAGGGCATAATTCCAAGCGCCACTCTATTGACAGGCGTGAACCAACCGGATCATGTATCTCAATTTATAGCTTTAATATTGAAATTAAGGTAATTGGCATTTTTCATATTCTTGCTTGTTGACAAGTTGGTGGCACAGCTGCAATCATGGTTAGGCCGCAATTATAAAAGTTCTATAACTATCAAAATGGTAGTCCGATCCGATCCGTACCCTTCGGAGAATCTTTTGCGTTTCACACGGCCTTTAAGTTTCTCGCCACCTCCAAAAAAGCCCGGTGAAGCTGAAAATGCAGTTTAAGGCAATCACCAACTCTCAAAAAAAAACTTGTGTCGGTGCATGGTTTGTTGGAATAGGTGACCTATTGTTGCATTGGTTCACATCATGCTTATCATAATCCCTGGCCTATAGAGCCCCACAGCTGGGCATAGGCCATTCTGTTTGAGCAATAAAATATATGTAGTGCTGTGGGTGGGTTTCAACAATTGCCATCTTACAACAACAACCAAACATGTTGTGCCCACCAAAACATGATATAAGCAATATATATATTTTTTCTGTGGATTGCCAATTTAAGAGCTAACCACTCACCATCAAGCTTCATATAATTGTTGTATTTTAAAGATCCTTAAAACGAGTTATAATAATAAATAATACAACATTATCTATATATTATATAAATATATTTATTACAGAGAGGAAGTAACACCACACATAGCCATGGTGAATTCTCAGGATGCATCCACATTGAAACATTTAGTTGAAAATGCAGTTTGGCAACTGATACATGGATCAGAAACATTGGTAGGTCCTTTCGGATATTATTTTTACCATTCATATATTGTTTTGTTTTGGAAAGGTGGTGTTCTTAAAAAACAAATAAATAAAGAAATTATGAAACAATGGCCATTAAACTTTAATGAAATTTTATAGAATTAACTTTTAATATGTTTCAGGACATTGATGATGAAGACTTTGTAAGCAAGAAAAAAATTAAGAAAAATCAATGCACAATGAAAGTACTACAGAATTGGTATAATGCCACTTCTGTAAATGTATCACCAAAGAAAAAAAAGCAGGCTCATTCAAATAGACTATTAGTTATAATAATTCCAGATTTTGAAGGTTTCAATTGCAGTATACTGCAAGACTTTGTCATGATTTTAAGGTAAATTATTTATAAAATATATAAATTATCAGGGTGCGAGGATATATATCAAAGGAATTATATCATGATATATATCACGATATATATCAATGGATTTTTTGATAAAAATCATTGATATATATCCATTTTGTAAGTTTTAGAAAACTTAACTGTTTTTTTAAGACAAAGGCTGAATGGGATAGATTCCTTTGCCTTAAACCTAAATAAAAAAGTTCGAATGAAGAAATTTGAGGAAAAGTAAAGGAAATTGAAGAAATTAATTATTGATTTTAAAATACTGTCCCTGTTACCTTACTAGTTAGGTAAGGATTTAGAGTATACCTATATAACTTAATAGAGGATAGTATTTAAAAAACCGGCCAAGTACGAGTCGAAATCGCACACGAAGGGTTCCGTACCATTATCTATAAAAATATTTAAAGTTTCTACCTGTTTTCGTTATTAAGACCGAGAAAAAAATTGGAAAAAATCACGTTTATTGTATGGGAAATTATGAAACTTAAATATTAATTTTATTTTAATTTTATTATTTATTTTTAAAGTGAATAGTATAGCTCAATTTTCTGTGAATATTTCAAGCGTCTACCTATTGCCGTTATCAATATCGAGCAAAAAAAAAATCACGTTTGTTGTATGGGAGCCTTCCTTAAATATTTGTTTTATTTTAATTTTTATTATTTATATTTAAAGTGAATATTAACTTAATATTCTGTGAATATTTCAAGCGTCTACCTGTTGCCGTTATCAATATCGAGCAAAAACGAGCAAAAAATTACGTTTGTGGTGTGGCCCCTACACAACAAACGTGATTTTTTGCTCTTAAATATTTATTTTATTCTGTTTTTTAGTATTTGTTGTTATGGCGGTAACAGAAATACATCATCTGTGAAAATTTCAACTGTCTAACTATCACGGTTCATGAGATACAGAGTGACAGACGAACAGACGGACGGACGGCGGCGGAGTCTTAGTAATAGGGTCCCGTTTTACCCTTTGGGTACGGAAAACTAAAAACAACTGTCTAAGAACTGTAAACTGTATTTATAGACTGAAAATTCAAAACTGAGTGATCTCATTTAATATAATTTAGACTAATAAAGATTTTTTAAATAATAGTTATAAATAATTAATGAAAAGCTTCTTTTTAAGTGATAAGATAATTATTATTAGTATGTTGTATTTTTTTGGATTATCGTAAGAGTAATTACAAATTTAAGAAAAAAACAGCCTAATTCAGCCTTGTTTTTTTATCTTCTGTTTACCAGTTAGGTAAGGAATCATAATTTTATAAATTATAAATACGAATAAATAAATCAATTCATATATTATGATTTTAATAAATCATTTAGTCAATTGTATGTTTTTAATAATATATCCCTTAATTACGAGCTTACTTACTTACCTTCTTAAACAAAAGGAATAACTAATATGTAATAAATATTAAAATAAAATCTATTAAAGTAATAAAAGGCTCGTAAAATGGTTTCTTTCTGCACACAAATTAAAAATAATTATTTGGATATATATCAGATATATATCCGATATATATATCAAAAATCCGAATTTTTGATTTTTATTATAAAAATCGGATTTTTTCGCACCCTGTAAATTAATTACTTTGAATATTATACTTGAGCGCCTCGGTAGGCGAGCGGCAGAGCGCTCGGTTCGACACCCGAAGGTTCAATTTCCAGGTTGGGCAAATTTGTTTCGGAATTATTCCCGCATTTGGCAAGTGTGGTGATTAAGCCAATACCCATCAATTGTAGTGATGACTTGATTTCAATGATGGTGGCCTTTGCCCAGCAGTGGGACAGTTATAGGCTATTTACTTTACTTTTTCTTATTGTAACTTGAAAAAAGACACCTGCCACAGAAGAGAGTCATAGCAGTGGGCAGCTCTCGTTTTTCAATTACGATATGAATATAGAAGCATTGAATGAAAATTGACTATTTAAAAAAGTTATAATTATAACAAATGAAGAAACAAAGTCATAATGGCTGTGTCTACACAAAATCCTAATAAGTTTATGTTGAATTCCAGTTCCTATGTGTCATCGCTGCCCATAGTGTTGGTGTTTGGAGTAGCAACATCTGTATCAGCACTACATAAATCCTTCCCTTACCATGTTTCATCTAAGTTACTTATTAAAGTCTTTCATTCACATTCATCTCCTGTTTATATGAATCAAGTAAGTGCAAGATTTGTGTATTTCTTTAGACAAAAAATAATGTTTTCAAAGTTATTTAATAAAAGTTGTAAAGGAATAATGAGCTATAGCTACATCACTGGGCTACATAGCTACATCAATGAGCTATAGCTATAGCTCATAAATGATTGATTGATGAGGTATTATTTATCAATTATGTGTGAATAATTTAGAATTTTTTATAAATGTAAATAGAAATTAATACAAGAAACATATATTTTTTTATTTGGTATATATAAATATAACATATAAATATTTACCTAAAATTATAATAAAGTGTATAATTTTTGGAGGTCTGCTATGAATTACCTACCTATACAATATACAGGATATTTTTTTTATCAGTGCGAAAATTTTCTGGAGCGACAGAATTTATTTATTTATTTAATTAGGTTTGCCAACATTTGTGTACAACAATACATAAGCTCACTTAAATACTATATATATATATATATATATATATATATATATAAAAACTAATTGTCACAAATTCTTACAGGCAAACACAGCATGCACTAAAACAATTATATTTGCCAAAAGAAACTAATAATAATAATAAAGTAAATTATTCTATCCCTATGATTCCCATAGGTACTTAAATTACAAACAAAAAATGATTCTTTTTTGATTGTATGGAACTAATAAATAAATAACCAGTGCGCCAATTTTCTGTAGCAACTCAAAATCGGTAAGTAAACAACTTTCTCATAGTAACATGATGGGTTGAAATATGTCAAAAATTTTGAGACTTTATACAAATCAGGCTAATCAAGTGTTCGCTAAAGTATGGCAATTCCAAAAATTTTTGACATATTTCAAACCCATCATGGTACTATGAGAAAGTTGTTTACTTACCGATTTTGAGTTACTTCAGAAAATTGGCCCACTGGTTAAAAAATTATCCTGTATGTTACCTACCTACTTTAAATTTTTTAATTTTATTGGAGTTACAATTGATTGATTAATTATTATTAAAAATAATATTATTTACAGGTTATAGAAGACATATTTCTTACTCACACCAGTCCTTTCCATTTATCGGGAAAAGCATTTGAATTACTGACAGATGTATTTTTGTTCTACGATTTCTCAGTAACAGGACTAATTCAAAGTATTAAGGTAAGTGACCAACAATAAATTGTAATGGCCAAATCTCTACAGTATTTTTTAAAATAAATGTTGCCTTAAAAAATACTTATTTATTTAATGTTTCAGTATTGTATGATGGATCACTACTATGGAGACAATGTTAAAACATTGAGCTGTGAAAGTGATAAAGTTGAACAGGCTGTAATGAAATTAAGCTCAGACGATCTTGAAAGTATAAGAAAGTTGCTATCATTCCGGCCATTTGTGGAGGCGCAACTCAACTGCCAAACTAAAATAGGTCTCTTTGAAGATGATAATTTTTTCAGAGAAGTTCTTGTCAAGGAATTGTATAAATTCCACGATTATATGTATTCGTTATATTTGTGTGTAAGGCTGTTACTTAGTTTTGTTAAAGATATCCCAAAGAATATATTGGGTAAATCGGTGAGTGTTATACACTTTTTTATATTTGTCCATTATAATATAAATTATATTTTAAATGAGCTAGAGCCGTAGCTTCAATCTTAATGATGAACAAATAAATCATGGAAATAAAATTACGTTTTCCAATAATGGCCTTATCTAACCCAGTATTGGTTGTTAGTAGGCGAAAATGGATCGTCAACTTGATTATTCCATACAGTGTAATCGGCAACATAATCGTTCCATGCAATGTAAGTGGTATAGTTTCCCCTGCTACTACTGTACTGCACTTGGATGCCCATGGACAGACACGATAGAAATTCAATTGTTCTATGGCACTGTGGTTACCTTGGGCGCCCGAGTACTTAAGATTATTTTAATTGTTTCAGGTAAGAGAGATCTACACAAAATGTGCAGTTGAACATATTACAAATACATCGGCGTTCAGAGAATGCATGATGTTAGTTAATTTTCAGTCCCAAGTAAAATTAATTGACAGTATAAAGAGTGCGTTAAAAGTTGTGAATTCAGCGTTGCAAATTGCATCTCCTGTCAAACCTTTACGAGCAACACCAACCAAAAATAACTTGAACAACATTGCTTTGAACAATGATCTAGGAGAAACATTCGCGAGAACCATCAGAGTTCATCTGCTTATGTTTTTGAGACAAATCGAACATGCAAGCACTGAAGATACTACTTTAACAAAACATTATGAGGAAAGAGAGAATGAAGATGAGAATACTCCTGGCAACAGATATCAATTAAAAGAGGTATTTAGATATTAGATCAAAAAAATATTGTTAGGTTTATGAATTCTTAATTGAAGTAGTTCTTATAATTTTATTTTAGATAAATGTTGAACCAATTTCTTTTTTACAAAGTATTAGTAGATAGATAGTGTTTATAAATTCCGATGGGTAGCGCACCTGACCCGGTTTGTTAAGGAAGAGGGAATCACACTCATAGAAAACTTTTTAACACTATTTAAAATTGTTATTTATGCACAACAATATTTGCGCAAAATTATATTAAACTATATTTTTTAAAGTTTATTAATATTTTGTATGTTTCAACAGAAACTTCTAAAAGCTACGAGGGTAGATAAGGTCCAGTCAGAGTTTGAAATGATACGATCTAGATTTGTGAGCTATTTGGAAGAAATGTTCAGTAAAGGGCTACAACCGCCGCACACGCAGACATTTCACGAGATATTCTTCTTCAGCGACGTAGCGAATGTCAAGAAGCAGATTGTTGGTTCACCGCGGGGTGCGCTACACACCGCTCTTAGCAATCCAGTCCACTATTTGCAGGTAATTATGCGTTTATTGTAATGTTAGAAGCATTTTTCTAGTTTATTTTATCATATAGCAAGGTAAATATTGTAATTAATGCGATAGTCTAAACACAAAAAGTTATCTATATATCTTTAACCTTTTTACCGCCAACAACTTCTATAGAAGTTCGAGATTTTCGTGCCGCCCACGCCAGCACTTCTACAGGTTGTAGATTTGCATTCCCGCCATAAATTTACAGCTGATCGTAATTGGTACACTTAATGACTAAAAAATAGTTTTAACACGGAGAAAGTAATAAGGAACCGATTGATTAATAAAATGATCTCAGTGTAAATTAGAATAGCGACCGTCGACTGACGAGAATAGGGGTGCAGACCGTAGTAGGTACATAAGAGCGCAGCGGGCGGACATTAAGTCGATGAACTTACGTAAACTTGTAGGTACTATTATGTATTCTGTGGTAAAGTGGCTTACTCTTACGCATAAGTATACTTTGTTGCAATAAACTATTATTAGGTACTTACTGATCATGTTTAAGATACTCGCAGGTACTGCTCAAAGTGGGCACCTTCACGTTCTATGCACAAATGAGCACGGCGCCTTAAGTTTCTAGGTAACTTTTGCAGCACACTACGATTTGACCTTACACTCTCAAAAGCCATTAAAATATTTTGTTTTAACTGCACAACACTCGTGATTTCGTCTTTATAAACCATTCTTTTTATGTCTCCCCACAAATAAAAGTCACAAGGAGTCAAGTCTGGCGACCTCGGAGGCCAGGGCACTGGCCCACCTCGACCAATCCACTCTGTTCCGAACACTTCGTCCAAATAATCGCGCACTTGGCGTCCATAATGCGGAGGCGCCCCGTCCTGGTGGTAAAAGAGATTCCGGTGAAGAGCTAGTGACACGTCGTCAAGCATTACGTCAACTACGTGCTGCAAAAGTTGCAAATACGAGTTGCTGTTGAGATAACCCTCGATGAAATAGGGCCCGAGTAAATGTCCACCAATAATGCCAGCCCACACATTGATGCTAAACCTATGCTGGAACGAATCTTTTTTGGTCTTATGCGGGTTCTGTTCGCGGTGAGCCCACCAATGTTCATTGTGGACGTTGTAAACACCGATGCGCGTAAACATACACTCGTCCGTCCATAGAATGCTGGCTTCTCGGTGTTCTAGTTCCCAGTGACAAAAAGTGACCCGGGCGGCATGATCTTGCTCGTTCAATTCTTGAACTCTTCTGAAGTGGAACGGGTGCTGTTGCTCCGACTTAAGAAGCCGCCAGACTGTTGTGTGGTGGACATTGAAGTGGCGGCCAGCATCACGAGTACTGGCACGTGGTTCCCTCTCGAAGTATTCGAGTATTTGCTCTTGCAAATCGACTGAGAGGCCCACACTGCCGCGACCCTGCGCATGTCGAGGAACGTTGAACTGGCCATGATCCCTCAGTCGTTGCGTGGCAGCAAGCATTACCTCGCGCGATGGAGTTGGTCTGTTTGGAAACATTTCCACAAACATGACCACGGCTCGACGTAGACTGTTCCCACTAATTGCGTATAATCGCACCATCTCCACAAGTTCTACGTTAGAATAATTTTCCGTCATTTTACTTTTTTTACACACACAAACAACACACCTAAGAACACGTTTCGCTCCAAATTCGCTAGGGCTAAGAAATGTGTCACTCGTTCGGGGTTGCGCGGCACACTGGCTTTGATGCGTGCGGCGTGCGCCCGCCGCCCGCCGGCCGCCGGCGCTCGCCGCGCCGACAAAGCTGCGGGCGCGCCGCGAAGCTCGAGCTTGTTGCTACCTACTCGTGGTCGGGTGAGCGGGCGCACGCGAACGAGCGTTTATTTCTTAGTGCTACGCAGACGTGCGATTCGTATTTACAGATTTTGAAAATATGATTATTATTTTTGCATATTCTTTTTATAATTTATTTGTAATAAGTATAAGCAATACGACTGCTGCTATGAATATGGCGTGAATGCAAATCAACAAGTTGTATAGAAGTTCTTCTTTGTACCTACTTTATTAAAATACATTTATACGTTGGCGTACAGCGAGACATCGCGAGCAGGATAGTTGGGCGGTGAAAAGGTTAATAATAATATGTTTGTTTATTGACAATAAATCCTTGCCTTAATTAGTAGTAGAGGTTAAGCTTGATATAAGTACTGTCACACGGCTTGCTAAGCAATGACATCTCATTGAAATCAAGTCATCGCTAAAATTGAGTGGCGTAGGCTTGATCGCCACTATGATGCTTGCCAAATGCGAGTTGGTGATCAAAAACCCGGCTAGGCATCAAAAAATCCATACTACCAACCCGTAATTAGCAAGTTTGAACAATTTACTCATCCATCCAATAATACCTCTCTATTGACTAGACTAGCGATGACTTTTTTTAAAAGTTGTGTCAAGGTCTTCCTATAAATAAAAAAATAATACTACTTAACTCAATCAAAATGTATAACACAACAGCTGATTTTATTTTCACGTTTGCAGAGTTGGTCCCATAGTAAAAAAATTGTAAAATGATAGGCAGAGATCTTCTTGTTCTTCATTTAGTTGATGGCTTCGTGCGATTAGCACATTTAGCCAGTGTCAAAGTAATTTTTCTTACAAGCAATACATAAATACACAATATTTCCTTCCTGTATGATGATGATGATGAATGATAATAGAAATGAGAAATGATATACCCCCCAGCCCCTCGAGTATCTCAGTAAAGATGTGGGGCTTTACTAAGTTCTCACGCGGACATCTTGAGAGAATTTGAAAAGTGACGTTGCAGTTACACTGTTTTGTTTCATTTGCCAACACTCATGCGCCTTACGAACACTTAACGGTTAATAATCCACCATTATTTCACATTAATTTTCGACATAACACAAATTTTAGAAATTAAAACAAAACCGCAGACATGACTTCACTTTCCCGCCAAGAAGTCTAGGCAGAGACTATTCTTAAAATGTTTGTGGTAGATAAAACATTACGGTGTATAAGCACAAAATAAGGAGACTGCAGAAGGTACAGTCAACAGCAAAGGTAACTGATGATAGGTCAAGTTTCAAAATATGAAATCAGTATGAAAATCAAAGCTTTTTAAACGCATATCGAAAACCTTCGAGTGTCTACTTGTACCTACCTGCAGACTTTGACTGTAGTTATACATCCTTATTTTTAGTTTATACGAAAATCGAAACACGGGTCAAATATTTTCATTTAAAGAATCAGTACAAAAAAAATTAAAATAATATCAAATCAAATCAAATAATTTATTTTGCACACTATTACACAGAGAAGGGTTGCAAAAATAAAAAGAAGCATAAGAATATTATGGTGAGCAGTTAAACAGTGGCAAAAAAGTCTCCGGCTCAGCATGTGTCACAGCATTAGCAAAGCCATCGCCATGACGCTGATTTTCAGACGGAGGCTTTTTAATATCTTAAAAACTCACGAAGTTACAAGCTTTTTGTGCTGTCCCGTTGTGTTTTTTTTTGTAGGGTCTTTATTTGAGATTTTGTAAATATTATTTGGTCAAAATGTAACATGGTATAAGAAAATATTGAAATCGATTCTATTACTAATTCTGAACAAACAGTTTTCAGGTTTCGTATAAACTAAAAATAACATTGTATAGAAAATACCGACTTACACTATCGAAACTTAATTTTGAAATCTAGTAAACGTCATCTACTTTTGCTGTTGACTGTACGCTTCATACAAACCCGCTCGAGCAACGAACACATAGACAACCTCTCACGGACACGGAATCCTTCAACATTTTTTTGAGAGAGATTGCTGATTGCCTCTAACGGCATTTTCAGCGTCACCAGGCTTGTTTGGGGGAGGGGGGGGGGGGGGGGCGAGGTACGTAAATGGTACCTCAAGCCGTGTTGAAACGAATCACCTTCGGAGGTTTTCTAAAGGGAACGGCATCGCATACTTAAAAGTGCGCGTCCCCGTGCCCTACTAGATTCTCCGAAGGGTTCGGATCGGATCGGATCGGGAATTTCGCAACAGCTTCGCTCGGACTGTATGGAGCTAGTCGATGCTCGAACGCGGTATGACTCATACCGCGTTCGAGCACTCAAGGAAAGAAAGGAAAACTTTGAGAGCACTCACGAAAGGAAAACTTCACTCATACCGTATGAGTGAAGTTTTCCTTTTGCAGTCTCTTTATTTTGTGGTATATGCTAACTACTTGACATTCGTAGTGCTCTTGCTGCGTTCTGCCGACGGCTGAAAGCGTAAGCGACACATTACCCGATGTGAGTTTGGCGTACAAGCTGCACCGCGAGTGCGGCAAGCATATCAACCTGTATGACTGGCTGCAGGCCTTCGCCGCCGTGCTGCGACCCGCCGACGAGCTACGGCACCAGGATGCCTCCATACAGTAACTATATATATATAACTTCATACAACTTTACATAACTTTATAGAACTTTATAACTTCTTATAACAGGAACTTCTTATAGTAGAAATCTCCGATCTACTAATAATCTTCTCCTCTGTCCTTCCCATACATCTGACTTTGTACATTCGTCCTTCCATATTCAGTCCATTCTCCTATGGAATGCGCTACCTCTTGAAGTCAGGATGGCTACGAGTCGTGACGCCTTTAAAAACAAAGTTCGTTTGCTCTTTTTTGATAAAAACCTTGGCAGAATCATCTCAGTAACGTCCTATCTATAAATTATGTATTATATGTTTATTTTTGTTTTATATTTGTAAAAGTAGTTTATGTAATAATATACATTATATTGGTGTATATAAGTATATTTATTTAAATTTTATATATGTAGGTATATACTGTGCGTTTTATAATATATTATTTTTATTTCTAATTTGTTGTCTTCACCCAATTGCACCTACCTTGTTATTTCTGCACCACCTTATGGTTGACTGGTAGAGATTGCCTCAGGCATTAAGTCCGCCATGTAATATATGTTGCAAAAGTTATAAATAAATAAATAAATAAAATATAACATAACATTACTGCATATCATTTAAAAAAATATAACGGAATTAATGCAAACTACTTAGTATGGGTATCATAGGCGTAGGTACGTTTATACCCGACGTTTTGACCGAGTTCCACTGGCCGTGGTCACGCCCTTACTGACTGATGGAGAGAGAAACCGCAAACAGAAGGGGCCCCAACAGTGATCCCTGAGGCACACCGCTCGGGACTGTTAACCACCCAGAGATGTAATTTGTGACCACTACTATCTGCGAGTGATTACGAATGTAAGAAGACAGCCACCTAAGCAAACCACCACGGACGCCAATCCCCTCCAACTTATGTAAAAGTAAATCGTGCTGAATTCGTGTACACGACATCGACCTGACTCCCACTATCCATAGCATTAGTAAGCTAATCATTTAGCAGTACAAGATGAGATGCAATGGAGCGACCCCTCAAGAACCCGTGCTAAGAGAGGGTAAATGACTGCTGCAAGGCCGGATAAAGCTGCCCGTAAACAATCTTTTCGAGGACCTTTGACATTATACAGAGCTTCGATATCGGTCGGTATTTAATAACATTTGCCCTGGAGCCTTTTTTGTGTACCGGAGCTATGTAGGCACGCTTCCAAACACAAAGGACAGTTCCTACCTGGCAAACAGAATGGAAATGGGAATAGCGATTATCTTTGCGCAGTTAATGAGGAAACAAGCCGGAAGAAGATCTGGCCAGCTGATTTTAAGGGATCTAACTGCAGCAGGAGTTTGGTTACTTCCTCAACACAAACTGTGACGGTGTAAATGTCTGAAGTAACTGAAGGCGATGAAGAACCACTGTGAGAATCAATACGCGAAATTGGTGCACTCAGGAAATTGGAATGAAAATAGCTCGCAAAGGCATCGCATATTGGTTCACCGGAGCTGCAAAATTTATCACCGTACGGCATTCTGCTGGGTATAACATTACTATTAGACTTAGACTTAATAAATGACCAGAAGACCTTGGGATTGTCCCTAAAAGATTCTTCAATCTAATTTGTATAGCAATTCCTTTTCAAAGTTTTGATACGGTCTAGCAACAATCTAAAAGACATCTCATCTGCACGATTACCATATTATGTTTTAAATTTCCTAAAATATTTATACTTTTCTTTGATGAATATGACGTTTTGACGATTTGTTCTACTAAAAGAGGACTAGTAGAACAAATCAAAAAAGTCAAAAAGTCGCACAGAGTGGAAATTGAATCAAAAGAATTTATGTTTAAATTTATTTATCTAAGTAGGTATTACTGATCTGTATAATAATCCGTGAAAAAAAGCTTTGTACCGCTTTTTAAGTGCATTGCGCGCACGGTGTGTAAGATATAGCATAGATACAGTTAAAATCTGTCAATTTTAAACACAATTTGATATATTATTTATTTTTATGGCCATAGGTACAAGTTCAGCCGAAATATAAAGCAGCTTTAAATAAAAACGGTCGAATTTTGACCACTGGGCGACCACTAGTACTGACTACCACTACTAAAGACTATCGACAATCTTATCTCTATCGGAATACGACAATGACATTTACATTTTTGTTATGGCGACTTACCTTGACTTTTGTTTGTTTAATATTAAATCTTTTTTTTTTACACTTATTTACCGTATTTTTTCTTTCTTCCAGAATTCGCTTCACACGCGCTGTAGCTGAACTCCAGTTTCTTGGCTTTATAAAATCTTCAAAACGAAAGACTGATCATGTGATGCGTTTAACTTGGTAGTGCTTAAGTTTAATGTTATTATTGTGACAGTTTTATTAAAGTAATTTAAATTATATTTTGTCTTTCAATCTTTAAGCTGATATTAGTGCTAAGACCACCGGTTTAGACCCAGACGTCCCGGGTTCAATTCCCAGTGCGGGGTACATGTTAGTGGTAGGGCTTGTTTGTCCGCCAGGCTAGCTACCACCATCTTATAGCATCCATAACATCAATGTTTGTAGCATTAATGTGTTTCGGCAGCAAGAAATAAGATAGCCAGCAATGCCTCACTAGTTGAAGATTCCGGGTGAAGCGCGCTTCCACTTTCGGCCTTATCATTACTTAACATCAGGTGAGATGAATGCAAAGTGCTTAGGTACCAGTATGATATAAAAAAAACTTAAAATGAAGTTTACATGACAGGAACATTCGCGTCATGTAAACTATGGGATAGTTCAAGTTTGTTCTCCGAGTGCCTAGTGTGAGTTTTGTTTACTATCCGTATTACTTCGATTTAGTTTACGAAAACCAATGATATTCTCGAACACCTTTAACGACAATTTGTATGGCAAAATTCTACTTTTCTCGTAGGTATGTCGCCAGGAGGCGCATACTTTTTGTCATCGTTAATACTGTTGGCGTAGTAGACAATAGGTAGGTACTGCCCTAATTCACGAATCTCTTAAGGGTGCGCCGTCCGTAAGTGACAAGTGTCATAAGTTTTATTTGAAATGTCGTCGTCCATATTTATTTGATGCCGCGCGGCCATACTAATTTTGTATGGGGAATTTAAGGTGCTTAATAAAAATAATTATTTAAATAACCACTTGATGAATCGAAAATGTAGTCTAGCAATTTGTAGTTTATCCATTGATGATTGTTTAGACAAAATCAGAGGTACAATAATTTAGATAAACTATAAGGAATCTACTAAACGCCGCCACTCGTTTTCATGATTTTTGCCCAACTTTAAATGATATTGTAGAAAAAACTATAGCGTGTTATGAATTTATGGTTCTGACAAATTGTAAACACGTTCCCTATGATACTAAATATATATTTTGTTAATTTAATACGATAGTATTTTCAATTTTATCTACTTAACCGTAACTACATTTTTGTCATTTTTTGGTCGGCGCACCCTTAATGGTACAGGAAAGATACCCAGTCAAATTCCATCTCTTTAGGAACACTGGTTTCCAGACCAGTGTCTATACCAGTGTATCCAGACGTGTTATATTATATGAAGTAACTGCTTAGCTACGACCAATCGGCAGTCCTCGATAAAGGTACCGACGTCTTTACAACTCTCAACTCCAAGATATTTTTATGTTGATTTTGTATTTAATATCGGTACCTACCTCTCCGCATGCGCTATCATAATATGAATGAAACTGAAGCTTCAAATTATTACATACATGATAGCTTTATACAGGTGTCTCATTTAAATCGGTCGGTATGGGAAAGTCTGAAACTATAAGACATACGAAGATCTGTTGTTAGGAACCATGTCATCGATTTTAATAAGAAGAAAAACTGCATTTATACATTTAAAAAAAACCTGTACTCAGCTCAGGAATCGAACCCGGTTATTAAAAAAATAAGTAAACTTACACTATTTCTATTTAGATATCGATTGTGTAGGTCTTAAGCAGTAAATGGCTCTAAGAAACATGATGTCTAAAATGAATAAAATGCATTGTTTTCACAAACTTTAAATTATTTTAGTAGGTGTTCGAAGTGACCACACCGTTAAATTCAACAAGTTCAGGCATGTAAAATTATCTCTATGGTTGTTTGTACCTCTTTGCTGGTTTTGTAATTGTAAGATCGTTACCTAAACGTGTTGAATATTGTATTAAAAAAAACGGTGATCACTTCGAACACCTACTAAAATAAATTAAAGTATGTGAAAACAATGCATTTTATTCATTTTAGACATCATGTTTCATAGAGCTATTTACTACTTAAGACCTACACAACCGATATCTAAACAGAAATAGTGTAAGTTTATTTTTTTTAAAACAACCGGTTTCGATTCCCGAGCTGAGTACACGTTTTTTTAAAATGTATGAATGCAGTTTTTGTTCTTATTAAAATCGATGACATGGTTCCTAACAACAGATCTTCGTATGTCTTATAGTTTCAGACTTTTTTTTCCAAAATGAAAGAGCAAACATTTACTAGCTACCTACTAAAATCTCGTCGTCTACAATTTTACAATGATCAAAATAGGTAGGTATAATATGTATCACCATCATCATCATCATCTCAGCCAAAAGACGTCCACTGCTGGAAAAAGGCCTCCCCCAAGGATCTCCACAACGACCGGTTTTGTGCTGCTGGCATCCAGCGGCTTCCCGCGACCTTCACCAGATCGTCGGTCCACCTTGTTATATAAGTGTAATATATAAGTATAATAATTTCCTTCACATAAGTTATCAGACTTTTAATACTTCATACAATCAGAAGCTACGGTGTTCGCAACTGGAAATAAATCTTTAAAATAATAATTAATGAATAGCAATGACGTGGTAGAACTATGCTAAACTAACATTAGCAGACAAGCAAGTATAGATACTTGTAGGTAAGTATATAATTATATCACAACATATTCCTGTTTCATCATTAACATAAAAAAATAGAAGCGAGATGCTGTTTAATTATTAGTTAATTAAACATAGCCGAAACAGGTTGACCTTGAATTGTATTTTCACGAAATATGTGGTCCCGACCTTTGGAAAGGTTAAGAGCACATCACTTTTATTTGTGTCTGCATAACGACTGGGGACAAGTTTCTTCTTAAACTATCAAATTATAAAAATCTATAAACTTTTTAGGGTTCTTACCAAAAAGCCGTTTTATAATTCGGAAGCCGAAAACATCAAATAAAACATTTAACTAAATAAAAACCTTTGTTCAACTGAAATTTTGTGAATTAAGTATCAAATCGTATAAAATCATCGTAACATTTGGTTCACAAAGTAGCTAAGAGTATACAGTCTGGTTGGTAATACACCTGACCTGTTATGTCAGAGGGTGTGGTTTCGAATACCGCTCGCAGAAATAATTTTTTCAACACTTTTAGTAAGCACAGCACTCACATCATCAGCACTGTAAGTTTTATTAAAATTGCATTATTGATTTGAAAGAATAAGGACTTTAATGTTGGCTTGGGATGCCGTAATATAAAATAGCTATTAACGCACTTCAGAAGGCACTATAAGCTGATGGTCCGGTGGTTGTCTTACGATGAACCCTCCACATACCCATATTGCTTGTGCCAGTGTTGTGGGCACGTTGTGGGTTATAGCCCAATTTGCCCACGCATTATTGTTTATGTAGGAAGGCCTGAGCCCAGCATTGGAATGTTTTTAATCTAATGAATTCTTAACTTTATTGAACTTTGACCAAATGTAAATTGTAGATGCAAATAGGTACCTTTTAAGATAGGTTGGTCATTAATATTATATTTTAATTTATTAATTATGCTGCCTTGTACAGTCTCAAGGTAAATATTACTTTAGGATAATATTACACTTTGATGTTTTGCTCTAATTAGTATAACTTATTTATGCCAGCCTATAAAAATGCAAAATGCAGATAACATACAAGGATCAGGTCTTAAATTACATCTAATAACTCGGTCACTGGTATAAAACATGAACGGCCAATAATATAGGAACTATTTTAGTGTAAGAAAAAAGCAATGTATTTGATCAATTGTATTTCTTGAAATGATGGGCAGTTGAAGGCGTAGATGAGACAAACTACTTACTACAGGTAGATAGATATAATAGGCATTCCCTTGTAGGAAATGGACAGGAACAAAACACGGAATAACTATTCGGAGCTAATTCTTTGCATTAAGTAGTTTGTGTTCATCCTCGTTATAAGACTTTGTTTGAAATGGGACGCGAAAGTTTAAAAGTGTACGAAGGCGTTGACTTGGACAGCTTAGGCACTAAATAAGTCGACCCCTTGCATGAACACGAACCTCGGAACAGCTCGCAACAGTTCGAGCGCAGTTACAGTGCTATTCTCTAAGTAAAACAGCGTCGACCTCGACATTGGACTCGCTCGTAACTTGCAAACGAATGTAGACTTTATTACTATTTAAAAGTAGGTTGGAATTCGTTTGCAAGTTATGAGCGAGTTCAACGTCGAGTTCGACGTTGTTTTACTTAGAGAATAGCGCTGCTGTTGCGATATTCCGTGTCCGTGAGAGGTTGTTTATGTGTGCGTTGCTCTAGCGCGTTTGTGTGAAGCTTATCTTCTGCAATCTTCTTATTTTGTGGCCTAGGTCGACATCGGACCTACTTTATCAATACTTAGTTTTAATAAGTTAAAATTACTTACGTTACGACTAAAATTGGTTTTGTTTATAAATAGAACCCTTCATTTATAAAAGTTTCACGCTTGTCATTCATTCTTAGGTACCTACTTAAAGAATTCATTATCAATACACGTCTAGTGCTGTTGGGAAATATTTATATTCTTTGACCTTTTAGTCGATAAAACTAATAGTAGGCAACCTGAAGTTACACGTCTTTTTTGCGTTACTCTTTGTAACCGAAATTCAATTGGTTTTTCTGTTAAAATTTCAGTGACCATTATCGGATTGCGTAGCTTAAAATAAAGTACCCACCTAGGTATACAAACTATGTTAAGCCTTGTTATGGGGTATGAAAAGAAAAGGAAAAAATCACAATTTGTTAATACGTTCATATATTCATCCATATTATAATTCTATATTATTTTTTGGTGACGAGAACTGGTATCGAATACTGGGCTTAAACTGTCCAACACTGGTGCAACTACGATACCAACTGGAGATGTCAGCATAATGTTCATGTATACCTACTGGCGAGGATTCTGCCCCGAATTGTGCTGAATAAGTGGCTATTAATTTTAAAATTAGGCCTAACACAAACCGAACCTTTTGTTTTATTGCATAGTTTTGCATTGCATTTTATCTGAAAGGTGCACGTCCAAATCTATCAGTCTGGCCGTATGTTCGTTTGCTGGCTCTGGGTGCTGTTAGTTTTATTCACCATTCATCACATCATCATAATCACCAGCTCATTTCATGTTCCCACTGCTGGGGCACGAGCCTTCCCTATGGATGGATAGGGAGAACGGGCCATATACCACCACGCCGGCCCAGTACGGATTGTTGGTTGTTAACGACTGCTAATGCATCCGAGACCAACGGCTTTACGTGCCTTCTGAAGCACGGAGGAGCTCGACATAATAAATTATTGGCCACTCATCCGATGACTGAACTTTGCGAAAGTTAGATCTCCTAAATAAACAATAACAGGAAGAGAAAGAGAGAGAAACGTCATAGATAGGTATACGTGCCCCAAATTTTTATTAAACACAGAAAATCTTTATAATTCTTCAATTAGTGTGTATGTCCTGCGTAACTCCTCCTAAACAGCTGGACCGATTTTGATGATTGGTATTTGTGTGTTTGAGTGGGTTTCTGGGTGATTTTGATTCAAAATTGGACCCGGTAGGTGGCGCTGCAATAGGGGTCCATCATAGGATGCGGGTGCTGTCAAGCGGACGGAGCCACTAGCACATTATGCCCCTTACAAATAAACAAAAAATAAGGTCCGAATAGTTATTCCGTGTTTTGTTTCTGTCATGTAAACGTCATTTCAAATTTGAGTAAAAGAGACAAAACACGGAATAACTAGGTATTCGGACCTTATTCTTTGTTTATTTGTAAGGCACTTAAAGTCCTTACAAATAAACAGAATAAGGTCGGAATAGTTATTTCGTGTTTTGTTGCCGTCATGTTTCAAATTAGAGTAAAAGAGACAAAACACAGAATAACTATTTGGAGCTTATTCTCTGTTTATTTGTAAGGGGGTTAATTTTTACTCAGGCACCTATAGAGATATCGGAACTTATGCAAAATAAGAAACAATATTAAAAAAATCTTATTTCAACAAATAATATAATCTGATTCTTTACATACAGACCTACAAAATTAAAAATTATGTTGAGTATGATGTGTAGGTATGTACGACAAAGTTCAAAGTTGAATTTAAATTGGTATTCAAAGCATTAGGTAGAAACGTCTGTGATAGTCATATTAATGTTTAAACAAGTAAAAACTATTATGTGGTAAAAAACAAAGCTAGATCTTGTTATTGTACGAGTGTTGAATATTTAATTTTAAAATTATGAAATATTTAAAAGGTGAAATGCGAAAGGTCAATTTCTGCTTCCTATATGAAATGAATAAAAAACATTATTTATTGGGTTTTCAGCAAAACCTTCCCAAATCGGTAAGAATGGGAGAGATCGGACTATAATAATCATCCCCGATCCGATCCGAACCCTTCGGAGAATCTAGTAGGGCACGGAGACACACACTAATGCGTGATGCCGTTCCCTCTAGAAAACCTCCGAAAGTGATTCGTTTCACATGGCTTGAGGTACCCTTTAAGTTTCTCGCCGCCCCCAAACAAGCCCGGTGAAGCTGAAAATGCCGTTTGAGGCAATCAGCAATCTCTCTCAAAAGAAATAAATAATTATCTAATTTCGAAAATATTATGAGTTATTGAAATGAATTACATAACTAATAAATAAACAATCTCCTTAAGTTTAATGGGTTTGATTAATAAATTCTTGACAATGACTTTAGTGGCGTTGAGGTTCCAATGACACGGTTGCCCAACGCATCGCATCGCATTACAAGTTTTGTGACAAATTATTTAACAAATAGTTGTGAGTAAAACCTTCGGATGGCTCCTTGGTAAGTAGGTACATGCACACACACGCATCGGCCGGTAATACGCGACATGTGTGCGTATGACACATGCGGCGCACATGTGGTCAGTGATGACCGAATCCGGGGAGCCGGAATATCGACATCGTATATTTGTTCTCGTCTGACATTACGATAGATTGCGGGAGAAATGTATAAAAGATTTTGACACGGCCGTCTAAGCATCAGTCGCTCATTAGGTAGCATCCGAAACATACCAAAAAATATATCAAAATGAAATTGGTACGTTCCCGTTCAGTTTTTATTGTGTCTTTTAAATAGTCTTCGGAGTGTCTAGCGCGAGGTTTATTCACTATACGACCGAGTTAACGTAAACTACAATAAAATTGGTATGGCATCGAAGCGGTTACAATTTGTTGGCCACTAGATGGCGCTGCTTTGATCCTATAAAAATTGTAGTTAACTCTTTTTCGAATAGTGAAAAACACTGGCACTCAGCAAATTGGACAAAACTTCAAAAAGGAATAATAAAATTGTACTAAAGGTTGCCTGCCTCACTTTCTGTTCTGATATTAATCTAAAGTGGTTGTGTTTGTTGTGCAGATCGTAGCAGTCGCCCTCTTCGTCGCCGTGGCCGCCGCGCTCCCCGTGGAGCCCGAGCCCATCAAGATCCTCCGCAGTGAGTTCGACCAGCAGCCCGAGGGCGGATACGTCTTCAAGTGAGTCTCTAAATCTACATTTTAACTAACCCTCATTAACAGCATATATATGTCACACTGCTAAAGGCTTTCCTACAACACCATCAAGGGATCGGGCCATAGCCCACCATACTGGCCCAATACGGGTTGGTGGGGTGGGGTTACTTTAGTATTATTTTACTAAAACTTAAACTTATATATTATATTCACTGAAGTAGAGATAAAGATAAAAAGTTACTGAAGTAATTGTACAATTTAAATAGTAATCAGTTTTCCCATATTTAATTAATTAACTTTGTTGCCTTTTTATTTAGTTAAACTTACTTGCATCAAATTACGATTTTAACTTGCACATCATTAACTGTTTTAAATAATACTCCTTCTTTTTTTGCTTTTAAAGTCTTTCATTATTACTAACCTTGCCAACATTTTCAATGAAGAAATAAAATCTATCCGTGAAATTTTGCAACGTCTTTCTCTCTAAAATAATTTTGTAAACATATGTTATTTTTATTAATTTATAAAGTACCCTTCTTATTGAGTGATTGACCGCAAGGATGACATTAGTGTCAGCCTCTTTCAAGCCGGCCCACTCTTACTGGCCTCACCGGGTATTCGTACCGGCTTATCGAGCTTTCCGAAGTAGGAAGAACTAACCAAGAACAAAATTTTTGGTCATTCATCTTCTTAGTGCCGTCCACTTAAGATTCCCACGACTTTCGCAATCTAGGCATGCTCTTCCATTTCAGCGACCGTGACACCGGCGTCCTTATCAAGTATTTTAATATAAAATGTTGTGTTATTTTCACTTACAGTTTCGAAACTGAGAACGGCATCGTCCGGTCTGAGAACGGTGAGCTGAAATCCGCCGTCGATGAGGACAACAAGCCCCATGACGTCGTCGTCGTCCGCGGCTCATACTCCTACACCAACCCCGACGGCAAGCAGGAGTCCATCACCTACTACGCCGACGAGACCGGCTTCCATGCTGAGGGAGACTCCATCCCCAAGGCCCAGTAAATGGTCTTAAAGCAGCTAGATTGAAAAACAACTGACTACGCACACCGGCCACGGAAACGTATGCTCACGCGCTGGTACGGCTTTACCAACAGACATTACTTCGTGGCCCCGTTTAGGTCCACTTATGTTATTTCTATTACAAATAGAGCTTAGGTAAATGTAGGATTGATGCCATAACACGGGAGCGTTAACTCGCGCGCTCTCGCACGTTGCTCGTCTGTCGAAGCACACTGCCATATTATTTTTTTACGTTTTGTACAATTTTTTGTTAAATACTTTTTACGTGATGTCGTGAAATAAACATTTCGACATATAAACATATTTTTTTTCTTTTCTGCCCTTTATTTCTTATTGACAATGTTTTTTTAACTATGTTCAAAAATTTAAAATGTGTATATAAAACAACTAATGGTCATGATCACTTATCATCATCAGTGTCTCCAAGAATAAGAGAAGAAGTGAAGTTTTCAAATAAATCTATAAACATATGAAAGAATAAAGAACACTAACGTAATCACAATCGAGAGATGTTCTTTTTTTAAATAGTACTCGTACTTATTTAATAAAATGAAATAATGTGAGTCTTTGATGTGTATCCAAGAAGTAATCGATTTGAAAAACAAGGAACTGTTGATTAATTTACTGAATATACTTATTATACCTACTTATTTCGTTTTGGGACTATGATAACAATACTCAGTATTGCTATAAAAATAAATCTTATTTGTCTAAAGACATAAACTAATCTAAAGACAATAGGCTAAAAAAGGTTACTATCCGTTCCCGGTAAAACTGAGTATATCTCTGTAGCTTTCGATTTCTCTAATAAACAGTACAGTACCTGGATGACCGAGCTTTGCTCGGTTTTTTAAAATGTAATTTTCTAAAAATTAAAGCTAGCTAGAACGATTTATCGCCCCCGCCGAAACCACCGGCATACTAAATTTCATGAAAATCGTTGGAGCCGTTTCAGAAATTCAGTACATTTAAACATATACACATGAATTGCTCATTTAAAGGTAGGTATTATTATTAGATACCCCTGACATAACGCGTTTATTACGATTAAAAATTGCTTGATTTAAACTCTGACAGTGACAATGAAAATAAGCATAGTTACTGCACTAAGTTACAGTAAAAAAATTAAATCGAGCAATTCGGAATCGAAATTAAAGCGTTATGGTAGTAAATATCTGACTTGCCAAAATATTAGATTCATAAATAGCAATATGTATATACTTTCCGAATGTTATTCATGAATTCAATACCGACTGATTGAAATTAACTGAGTTCAAGAGCAAGCCTGCAGGTCAGCAGATTTTTATTGAACAACGGCGAACATGTTACCACATCATTGAAAAAACTTCTTCCAATCAGTATGTATAAGAATATAATGATTTATAAACGAAAACATAGATTCTAGAAAAATATATAATTTTAAAATTAAAATTGACATTTTTTAAATTATTTTAATGGTCACATAAAACCTTTATAAACAGAGTTTGATGAAATAAATTGTTTAGAGGAGAATATGACTTCAAATGAAACAACTTTTACAGATCTACTTTAGAAACTAAGAACTTAGAAACTACTTGATAATTATTATGAAATACTGTATTGGTTGAAATCTGCATCATCATCATATATATATCGAAGACATTACAACTATTGTGAAGAAACAGTATAAACTTAATTGTTTTGTGAACGCAGTTTTTTAAATTATTTTAATGGTCACATAAAACCTTTATAAACAGAGTTTGATGAAATAAATTGTTTAGAGGAGAATATGACTTCAAATGAAACAACTTTTACAGATCTACTTTAGAAACTAAGAACTTAGAAACTACTTGATAATTATTATGAAATACTGTATTGGTTGAAATCTGCATCATCATCTTATATATATCGAAGACATTACAACTATTGTGAAGAAACAGTATAAACTTAATTGTTTTGTGAACGCAGTTTCATGACACTATGACACCTCTTCTACTATTTAGAGTACCAACTCTTGCTTTATTAGGGATTAGGGATGATAGGGAAGCGGGATGAGGGTAGATGATATATTTCTTAATTTTATTTATTATGAAATATATCATCTTTTATATATATTTCATTTAAAGGCATTATAGAACTGACTTCACTTATTTTTTAATAATTATCCCTTGGTAAGATTAGATAATTTACTACATTTTTAATATAAGTTAAATTAAGTTTAATTTTGACTATATCGATAAAATAGAATATATTGAAATATAATGTTTGGAATGGAATTTAAAAATATAAACAAAGTGTATTAATAATAATAATTTTATTTTTATTAATGGATTTTATTTTTATTGATAGATTTTATTTTATTTTTGTTAATCCCATAAAAAAAATGTACTTACGGAAATTTCTTATTTTTGATCTTCCTGTGACTTTACCCTTTATTACACTATGGTAAAGACCTAAAACAACGATAATCAAGAAACATCGAGGAGCTGCATGTTTCGCCAGAACCAATTAAATCAATTATATGTTTTTGTTTCTAAAACATTTCAAAATATATTTCTTTTTGGTTTTTCTTGTTAAAGAAATCAAGATTTTATATAATTGCAACGCAAAACCTGTTTCTCAGGTTCAGGTACCCGTTATTAGGACGATAGGATATAGTTTTCCTCATATCGGTCGATAGGTTACTAGACCAATTCTTATATCTAGCGCCTTGATAGGAATTCGTAACTGTTATATGTTTAATTTTGGCATAGCATCACTTTCTGTAGTATCAACCTACATAAAAACGGTATCGTCGCTATGCTACACTAAAGGATAGGAACAAGTGTTAGTGTGTAAACTATGTAACATTAATTGTTGTCGGTATGTCGAATATATTATTGAAAGAAGACAATGACAACAGATTTTACATGAATGAGCAAAATGAACCCAAAGATAAATACTCGTAGGTTTGAAATACGAACTAATAAGTATAATACTAGAAAAATTGCGGGACGAAGGAGTATGAAATTTCGCACACTTATAGTTTATATAGAGAATATTATCCGAATGTTAATATTTTTTTTTAATTATGCATAAAATACATTAAATCAATAAAACAACACACTACCATGTAATTGACACACACGCATATTACACTATTTTCAACAATTTCAAAAATGCAAGAGGAGCAGCCAAAATCTGTCAATGCCAATCCAAACTCACATTCTATCTTTTTCAATTTTTCATTGCTTAGGGCACAATCCGTGCAGCCATAATAAAATTACGGTCGAATTTCGACCACTGGACAACCACTAGTATATATAAAAGTACAAGAACATAGGTGGAATTTCTCTATTCGTACGTTGGAGTACCTACTTTGCGAATGTAATTTAAAGTATGAGTTTATCTGTCCCATTGCAAAACAAAGGCCTCCACCATTGAAATCAAGTCATCACTACATTTGATGGGCAATGGCTTGATCACCATCACCACCCTTGCCAAACGCGGGTGATTAACCCGCCCCGGTTTGTAACCCGTAGGCATCGAATAATCGGAAACACGCTTTGGCCGACCTGGTAATTGAACCCGGGACCTTCGGGTACCGGGCCGAGCGCTTTGCATCTCGACCACCGAGGCGATTAGTAACTATATTTATGTAATGTGTTACTAAATAAATATTAAAAAAATAATTATGCTATGACCAATAACTGGTGAATATTCGAGTATGAGTGTTACTGACCTACCCTTTTAATTTGTATAGGATTTAATATTATATCGCAGTTCCGTTGTTTAGTTCTTGTTAAGTAATTAATAAAATATTTATGCAAGTTGTATTTTGTCACACTATATTTGTAGATTTCGATTGTACAGTTTTCGGACATAGGTATTTGTGGCTTTAAGTATAGCGTATGGGTATTAGTAGCTCTATTAAAGTAGGTAGGTATAGTAAATACCATCGACTAAAATCCTTATTAAATTATTAAATGTGTGAGTCGTTAGTAGTTTTAATATAAACAAATTATGTAAATCGAAGTTTAAAACTGTCTAGCCTGCTATCACTAAGGAATAATAAGTTGTAGGTAGTTTTTTTTTCTATTAGATCATTAACAAAACTAATAATACGATTTGGCATTACAAAATTGGGTAGATTGAAGACGACGTGTATAAAAGATTTTGAAACGGCCGATTAGGCATCAGTCGCTTCTTAGGAACCAACTCAGTAGCCAACGAAACCACCCAAAAAACCAAAATGAAATTGGTACGTTCTTGTGTGATTATACGTGTCTATAGTTTTTTATTAAATACAAAAGAAACTTTACATTCTCAACTTGTAATTTCAAATGTTTGTTATTTCCGCGGTAACCGTTTGGTTGCGGCTGCTGTCGTAAGATGGCGGTCGTCAATACTAACGCGCATTGGCAAAACGTTGCGGATTATCCTTGTTTTAATAATGTAGGATCCAAGACCGTAACCTCACACTGCAAGAAAACAATAACGTTGTTGTTCCATTTTGTTGTCGCCCAACAACACGCAAAACAACCAAGAGAACTGGTTGACTTGCCGGGTAAAGTGAGCTGACTACGATCATGACAATGCGTTTTTGTTTCCATATTTTACTCGCTCAACATTATGGCTGCAGAAGTAGGTCATAGGATGAAGTTTGTGCTTGCAAAGAATTATTGTACTAAAAAGGTTGTTATTCTGTTCTGATATTAATCTAAAGAGGTTGCGTTTGTTGTGCAGATTGTAGCAGTCGCCCTCTTCGTCGCCGTGGCCGCCGCGCTCCCCGTGGAGCCCGAGCCCGTCAAGATCCTTCGCAGCGAGTTCGACCAGCAGCCCGAGGGCGGATACGTCTTCAAGTGAGTCTCATATTATGTCTATATTTCGCTACTTCTTAATTATATAAAAAGAGCTTTATGGAAGTTGAAGAATCTCCGATATCTTCAAAGCCTAGAATCGAACAAAAGGCAAAAAGACATAGTTACTGCAAATTCTGGATATCTTAGATATATACAGGGTCATTTGAAAAAACATCAACAATCTCGCACGACTAGACAGCTAATATCATAGACAACAACATTTGTTCTACGAGTTTTATCATAACTCAATACATTTATTAAAAATGATTTTCTAAGCTTTTATTGTACACACGGCGGCAGATCAACCTACCCAAAACTGTCAAATTTTTACAATCAATTTTGAACTTTAATGATCGGTTATAATGATCAATATTCATTGGAGAAACTTGACAGGTTTGGGTAGGTTGATCTGCCGCCGACTGTACTGTCGTGGGTTTTGTAAGCCTATGTTCCATTCACATACGAAAAGGCGACGCGCGACGCTCGCGGTGCGATGCGCACAGAGATAGGAACATTTAGACGTAAAATTAAATTGATATTTATTTTTGTATGAAAGTAAAATGTGTCAAATTATCAAAAGTCGTAGAACAAATGTTGTTGTTTATGATGTTAGCTATCTAGTCTTACGAGGTTGTTGATGTTTTACAAATAACCCTGTATTGCTTTGTACCCCTTTTTACGAAAATTGCGAGGACGGAGGAGTATGAAATTTCGCACACTTATAGTTTACATAGAGAAGGAGTGCAGAATGCTAATTTTTTTTTAAAATTATGCATAAAAATACATTAAATTAAATAAACATTGTTTCATACATTTTTCAATAATAGAAAAGGAGCGGCCGAAATCTGTCGATGCCAATCCAAACTCACATTCTATCTTTTTAAATTTTTCATTGCTTAGGATACAATCCATGCAACCTTAATAAAATATTGTTTAGTAAACAGCTTTTAAAAATTATGGTCGAATTTCGACCACTGGGCGACCACTAGTAATTATAATTCAGTAATTAACATATTTTATTTCATGATTTCAAACCATTTCGGGATCCAAATTCCCAATAATTATGTTTGTACTTTTATTAATTTTAATAAAACAATAATGCTAAATTTCTGATTAATTAATTAATTAAATTAATTTAAATATCGACTTTTATAACTTTTTACCAATTAATTTACCATATAGTAACTTACAATATCTTATTTATATACTTACAGCTTCGAGACAGAAGATGGCATCGTCCGATCTGAGAACGGCGAAGTCAGAGAGGCCCTCGACGAAGAAAACAAACCCCACAACGTCGTCGTTGTTCGCGGCTCATACGCTTACACCAACCCCGATGGCCAGAAAGAAACCATCACCTACTTCGCTGACGAGACCGGCTACCACGCGGAGGGAGACTCCATCCCCAAGGCCCAGTAAATCCTCTAACCAGTTAGAAAAACAAATGACAACGCAAACCAAGCTTGATGATCAGAAACGACTTCGCGGTCCCACATAAAGGGACTATAAAGTCACTTGTATTGGTACAAATAGTTTTTAGGTAAATGTAAAGACAGTTGTTTTAACACCGAACCGACTATGTAACGTAAGCTGCATTATTATAATTTTTATTTTGTGCAATTTGTTGTTAATTGTTTTTACGGCTATCGCATAATAAATGTTTGTACATGCACATGATCTTGTTTCTATTTGTATATTTATACGTATTAATATTAAGAACAAAACAAAATATTTAGCTATTCTTTGTAACTACAAAATTAAGGCAGGTACCAATCTGTGCCAGGTACCAATTGAATTCCTACATGTCATACAGTACTGATTTAGGTATATTACGTATACATAGCAGGATCGTCCAAAGGCCATTTTATTAAAACAAAAATAATTGAATTTTTAAATTTACGCGGTCACTGAACATTGTATTCGTAGTCAACCAAACTCATCAGTCAACATGGAAACTTGAATAGCTTCGTATAAAGTTTAATTTCAACATCAAAATTTATTCGAGTCGAGTTAATTACCTTACTCTATTATACATTATAGCTTTCCTTAATGACATAAAAAAACTTACATAAACAATCGTCCAATGACAATTTACTAAAGTCCATGCTAAAGTTGAAATAAAACTCTTCTTTTTTAGCTACTCGGTTTTGTAGGCATCGGCGCAAGGGGCGACATTGGGTAATGTAAGTGAAGTAGCAACGTGTAAATAGTTGCCTACTTGCGGGATCTTAATTGGAATATTGGAATTTAATTTACTTAATTAATTTTGTGAACACATTAAGGCTACTTTAACCCCACTGATCTTCTTCGAAGAGTTCAGGAACGCGCTCCGCCAATGTTCTCACGTCTGTGCATCAGCAACCACTTGCACCAACCATCACCAGGACACAATGTCTGAAGATTATAATTTGATAACAGCACAATCACCAATATTACGTAAAACGGCTTTTGGAACACTCATGTAACTCGGAGCATCCCGCGATTAGGTTATACGGACAACTCGTGTAACTCAGAGAAACGAGCACCGGCATGAAGAGAACAAGAAGACCGCGAAATCACACACACGATCACCGATACTTTTCTTCGCGCCTAGGCAGAAGGATCGAGATCAAGCAGCCTTAATGATATTAATTTATATACTATTTATATTTATATCTTAATGTGCCCAACCAGTAAGCTCCTTCCGAACCACGAAAAGCTCGTTGACGAGGAAGAGTCGAGGCTTAGACTGCGTTTCCACCAGAGCTGTGCGAGATAGGAGGTGAGCTAGGAAAAAATCCACTAATAGGATTACTCCATTTTACACCGCAAGGAAGAGGAAGTAATCTTATTGGTGAATATTTTCATCGCGCACCGCCATGCTACCTCGCACAACTCTGGTGGAAACGCAGCCTTACCCTTTATAAAGCTTAGTACCGTTCCTTCGGTGGGTGAAAGACGGGATAATTTATTGATTATAGTGTACTGAACCAATGCCACGGAGTTTCAAATATTTTTGGCTCTACTAAAAGTTTGCAAGTTTGCTCTACGTCAATACGAAGAAAAAAGTTTGGCATGTTTGTTTACTACTTACTATTAACCATTAGAATAACTACCGTTTCTATAATCTCAGGGGTTCTACTCCGGTAATTGAACTTTCGTTCATCGATAGCTGTTAACATACATGTCTGTGAGCGCAATCAAACACACAAAATACAACAAAATAAAAAAATATCTTAGTTTGCAAAAATTACATCAGGTACCTACCAATTTTAATTTTCACAATGTCATACAGCACTAATATAAGTCAACAATTGTCTAAGAAAAACAAAGTTAAAGTATACGAGAGGTAAGCAAGAGCAGACCAGCCTCCACAGGCGGCATCCGTTCACGAGTATGACATATGAATCAGCCATCGCTTCACTCAACCATATCTTAGGGAATTTAACGACCCGACGCACATGCCACCACTGCAGAGACGATAAAGAGAGCATGCCACACTCAAGATACTCTAAAAAGGAACTTAATGAATTGTTTAACGCAACATAAATATTGTTTGTAATCTGTAGGACAAAGGCTGATAAAGGCTATCATATCAGCGTTTAGTACTAATATTAAAGTATAATTATTGATCCAAATAAAAAAATGTGGATTTTTTATTATAACCAGGCTGTTTTCTGTGTCATCTAGATATTCTTTGACTGTATAATAACCTTTCCTAAGTAAAGAAGATTTAACATGATTTTTAAACTTATCTAGTGATAAATCTTGTACAGTACTAGGTATTTTATTATAGTAGTGTATACCTTGCCCCAAGAAAGAGCCTACAATGAACAGTGGCAATACAAGTTTTTTCTTATTTCTAGGTTTTAGAATTGTTTACGTCACCGTGTTTAGTAAATGAGTTGACATTGCAACGCACAAAGACTATGCAATTATAAATAAACTGAGATGCAACTGTAAGAACACCAATTTCTGTAAAAATATTTCTTAGAGTAGTTCGGGAACCTAGTCTATAGATGGTTCATATTGCTCGTTTCTGTAAAATAAATATAATTTCAACATCAGCCGCTGTAGCCCACTATAAGATGCCATACGTCATGACACTATGAAAATAGCTAAAATAAACGGTTCACCCTTGTTTGGTATAACAACTTTTGATATAATTTTACTCATTCGAACAACGTTTAAGAAAATAATCACTTTGTATAATATCGATTGACATAATATTCATTTCATCGAATATTTATTTGCGATAACAACATTTGCGCTAATGGTCGTAAAATAGAATGTTCATTTGATGAAATGTTCAGGTGGTATAATATGTATTTTATCGAATATTCATTTAGTATAATGTAGTGTAGCAAAGAGAATTAAGTTTGAAATTCATAACTATCACAACATATACCTATAATATTTATTTTACCTATCAATTTCTAGCAATACTAGCTGCCCTACTCCTGTAGGTCACGTGATAGGTTAGAAATTTAAGACAATCGCTACGCTGCGCTTCGCGATTGTCTTAAATTTTATAAGCATTTATGGGACGAGCTCGGGAGATGCGTTAAACAACGCTCTCCAGCTGCAGCTAACTTACGAAAGCTTGAGTTAAGAAGTGCGCTAGTAGCAGAATGGTCAAACATAGACCAAAACCGAATTAGAAATGTTTTACAGCATGCCACATCGTCTTAATGAAGCGAAACGGGCTCGTGGAGGAAATACAATATATTAAATTTACAGAAAAGCTTTCATTTTGCAGATTAACTGTGTTGTATATTTTTGTTGTCAAAAGTTAGAAGTGTTTTTTTTGTATTTTTTAGTACTTTAATAAAATTATACAGTTTACAAACGTGTATGTATTATGTATTTTCTTTTATGTATAAGTCAGTCATCTATAACATACTACAGTTTCACTAGTTTGTGTTGTGTAGTTAAGAAACTACCACATTTTTTATAAGCGACCCGGAATTTTTGCGGCCCAGTGTATTTATAAAATTTTATAAAATACAGTGAAAAATTAAACAACTATCCGACCTAGCCAGGAATCGAACCTGGGTCTTCCGCAATCCGGGTGGCTGACGTAAGCGATGAATTTTGTTACTGCTTTTTTATTTTTTTGAGTGCTAATAGCGGCACAATGCGCCATCTATCCAACGGATATTGCAACCGATGGCTATGCAGATTCATCTTTGCAGACAAAATACCACAAATTTGATAACACAACGCTATAGTAAGTTTTTACTTTTTTTATTTTCAAGTGCTAATTGCTGCACTGAAGCTAAATGAAATATTTATAATTTTTAATAAAATACAGTTAAAAAATTAAACGCCTACCCGACCTAGCCAGGAATCGAACCTGGGTCTTCCGCAATCCGGAATATGATGGATGGACGTTGGAAAGATGTTGGAAATGTTAGCGCTCCATGATTGCGCTTAGTCCAGGAGCTAAGGACTGTGCGCATCGCGTCCAATCCTATATTAGTATCTACTTTAATTTCCCACTATTTTAGTTATTATGTTGCTTCAATAATCTATGTTATAAAGCTTCTCTATTAACAATGTTTGTTGTTTCTTGTTTTGGTAGAAAAACGATGATAGCACTCGGCTTATGCCAAAATAGTTGTTCATGGGAAATGCACACTTTTCTCAATTCGTTAAACACCAGTGCGAATGTTTTGCCCCTGAGACTTATAAATTTGAAAAAAGAAAAAAAGATCTATTTAAGAATATTCCTTCTCCAGCTTCTGATAACTTTGGAATGATCGCTACGGTTAAATTGTCTCGCAATATAATTTTTTTAAAAGTTTTGTCCATTGCCTACAGATACAAATAAGTAGCACTTTATGCTGTTCCTATATGCTGCTTGGCTAAGGTCTCCAATATTGAAATCAAAGCATCGCTACAACTGATAGGTATGGGCTAAATCACAAAGCTTCCGAAAAACGGAACTTTCAACCGCCTCTGTGGTCTAGTGGTTAAGACCACCGGTTTAGACCCAGAGGTCCCGGGTTCGATTCCCAGCGGGGTGTATATGTCTGTGTACTCGGTTTGGTTGGTGGTAGGGCTTGTTAGTCCGCCTGGCTAGCTACCACCATCTTATCTAAATATGTCGCCATAACATCAATGTTTGTAGCATTGTTGTGTTCCGGCAGCTAGAGATAAGATATCCAGTGCCTCAGTAGTTGAGGATTTCGGGTGAAGTGCGCTTCCACCTTCGGCCTTATCATCACTTAACATCAGGTGAGACGAAAGCCAATTGCAACTAGCAAAATTTAATCTTACAAATATCCCAAGACCATATTTTTTACAGTCTTATATCATACTTAAACTCTGATGTAAGTCTGGATTTGGGCGCACTTTATAAGTCTTTTCATCCTTACAATTGCCTTATATCGGTCTTGAGAAGTATATTTTCAATCTTACAAAACTCTTGCTGATGCTTTTTTAAGAACAAACAAACTTACAATGGACTTACTATAGTGTGATTTGAGGGCAAATAAACTTAAAGTCCTCTTAGTAATGCGGCTATAAGTATTAAATGGCTTGTAGTCCTCTTTGTGATCTTGTAGTAAGTGTATAATCACAACCCGCCGAGTGAAGTGAAGTGCTTTGAACGTTTTATAAAAAATACATAAAAATAATACAAATACCATCAAAAACGTAAGTATTATGTATTAATGGTGGATAATTACAAAAGGCTAGTGTGTATATATTCTTACTTTTGTATTTGTCACATACTATATACGGTTATAGTTTGCGAAGTAGCTTTTCTCGATTATTTTGAAATTTGAATAACAATATCTTTACGGGCCTTTTAAAAAATTATGTCTTCAAATTTTAAATAAATTTAATTGTTTGTGAAACATATCAAAATGTCGCCATTACCATCAACTATGACTTATAAATCCTTTATCAGACTAATATAAATCCAGTATTCTTATTTAAGCTATCTATTGCATTCGATAAGTCAAATTAAACTCATCTATGAGGCCATTTTCTCATAATTTTAGGGTTCCTTACTCATGTTAGAGTGAGCCAAACAACGAAATAGTTATGGGTATATGTAGATTATTTCACAATGTTAATTCAATATAAATACGCTTAAAAATGTCATAGGGCAAATATATAGCATGGTTGCAATTATGGATGTCGACTGTTTCATAAGTAAAAAAAAGATCCGAATGCTCAAGAATGAAAAATGGCCATGGACAATAACGCACTTTGTACTATCTGAAAAATGTATCAGCTGTGGATATCCTGCTTCAAAGTTCGTGCCCCAACATATTGCAATGACCCAGAATGATATAGTAACTTTAATGTATTTGAATTTCTTCTGGTGTGCAGGATGTCACGAATTTGCAATTTACGACCACTACCCTAATGATGAATGTAAAATGTGTAACTAATTAATCAATAAAGTTTTATAGAATACCTATATAAGTAAATAAAATTACAAAATAAAAGTGGGCAAATAATACGTAAGTAGGTACTTATTTTGTACGGAACCATCAAAAATATTGTTTGAATCAATTGCTCTAGATGATCGCAGGGACGCTGGTTTTTGCATTAACTCCAGGTATTTTCTACGTATATTTCTTCGGTATAACCCACTTCTCTTGGCCTTGGCCTTGGCCTTGAATACTTGGCCTCCGACGATATATGTATTGGAAATTGAGATATATTGCGTCTATATGATGTTCCATACCTACTATGTACTTTGCGAGCCAATCTATTGTCCAGTTCGATTTCAGCCTCACTGCCATTAGTGCTGGAGAAGAGATTTTACTTTCTCCAAGTTATAACAGCAATTGCCTCTGGGGTCTACCATAGGCTTAGCCAAATTAACATATACACAACCGTTTGGTCAGCGCACGCTGATAAAGCAGCCAAGTTGCGCTTCTTTATTCTGATTTCAAGGACATTTTAAGATTTGGAAGTGTAAAATTGTGTCTATTGTGTATCAAAATAAATTATAACCGATGTCCACCCTGGAATTTCATTCTAAATATTTAAAAAATATTTTTTTTAATTGGATCAGTGGAATGTTTTTGTTTTGTTTATATAATTTTAACGCAAATCTTGTTGCGAACAAATTACAAAAACACAAATGTTGAAAAAATTTCCACGAGCAGGATTTGAACCTGCACCCTTCTGACATACCGGATCAGGTGCTCTCCCAATTGAGCTATCGTGGTTGTAACCAGCCCGCCGAAATTATGGACACTCTCAAATGCAGAAGAGTTATGTGCATGGTTAAGCATTACTTGTCAGTAATGCACCACAAAATAGAGAGCCCGGAGGTATTAAAAAAAATATGTATACTGGTCCCAAGGAATATTCCACGAGTTGCAGAAGGACAAATTCCGCCGCACCGCAGGCCGCGGCTGCTGGCCCTGCCGACGACGCGCACCAAGCGTGCCGACGCCTCACCTACCAGCCGCGCGCTACGAAGCATAGGAGACTTGCTGGCGTAGCACTACGATATTATAACATCTTCTCTGACCATTTGGGACATATCTATAAAATGAAGTAAATGAATTGCGGTTTAATTTGTGTAAAAATAATTAATATCATGTAACTAACATAGAATAAGTTAATACTAACACATTATGAGTCTTGGACACTTTATTAAATAAATATTCTATTCTATTCTATTCTTTACTACTATGTAAATCTGTAGGCTCTGTCTGTACATGCAATTCTTCTGACAAATTTTGGGATAAATATTCGTTTTAAACTCATTGACACCAATTCTACGGTTTTTGAATTTTTTCTCTGTCTGTATGTATGTCCTCTTATAACTCAAGAACGGCTAGACTGATCTTGATGAAAATTTGTATGTGGTAAGAACATGAGATTGTGCAAATGATAGGAAAAAAAAATATATTTACAAATTTTCGCATAGCGAAGCGGGCGGGTGACGGCTAGTATTTAATAAATTTCATTTGTATTTAAATAATGTGCATATCGATTGACTGACATAATGTTTTAAAACTCTTGGATAGTTGACATACAATATTTTAATGGAACTTTTTTGGACATTCTCAGAATTTTGCTAAACTATATTTAATTAATTTTATTTTGGATTGCTGAAATTAAAATACTTCCTTGATGACCATTTTCTTTTGACATTGTTTTTTGATTTGGTGTTTGACTTGTTAGCTAATTTATTCCTATTTATTCATATGTTTTTATTATTTATTTAGCCTCCTAGTTTAATATTAGTGTTTTATGATGTACTTAACAATATAATTTTCATTTAATTTTTAACTGTCATTTTGACGGGAAGAGCTAGACTCCAACACAAAGGATTAAAATATACCAAGATAAAAAGAAAGGGAGGCATTTACCCTGCAAAGAAAGGCAGTGACTTATAGAAGTAGTAGTAATATTTTTAATAATAAACATACAATATGGAGTTTCCTTACTGTAAATAATATTTCCCAATTAAACACATCGCTGAATGCGAGCAGCGCAAATCAGGTCGTTGTGAAGATCCTTGGGGGAAGCATTTGTCCATCAGTGGACGTCTTTTGGCTGAGATGATGATGATTGCGATAACGATGAAACACATAAAAACACAATTGAAATAAATTTATTGTATTAATGACTACAGTTTATGACAATACAATAAGCAGAGTTAAATCCATGCTAAACCATGGACTAATAATATTATTAGTCCATAGCTAAACTAACAATAGTAGTTGTAAAATTCAAGACAGAGTGCGACTAGTGGAGTTTAATGTCAGTAGTGACATGCATTGTGTTTTCCGGTAAGTAAAGAGTATGCAGTGATATTACTGGAGAGTTACAGAAGAAGACCCTTTGATCCCACAGGGGTCGGCAACGCGCAAGCCGTATAAACAAATATATATGCATCTCTATGATTTATTGAAATGTTCACTAACTCATTTAACATCATTATGTAAATAGGATGGATGTGAGCAGCACAAAACCGTTCGTTGTGCATCCTTGTGGGAGGCCTTTGCCCAGCAGTGGGCGTCTTATGACTGATATGATGATAGTAAATAAGATATAATCAATAATATAATATATATATATATATAATATAGATTTTTAGTTTAATGTCAATACAATTAAACTTATATGAAGACTACGTAAAGAAAATTTACAAAAACTGTATAGTAAAAGATTCTCATTTTATTACATAGCTCGTTTTATTGTTAAAATAGTGAAACATTATAAATATGTCACATCACAGTACATTTTAGGAGATTGGAGACTTTCTTAAGCTGCGAATGTTACCCGTAAACCAGTCTAAACTCTGTTTTAGCTGAGCCATTAAAGTCCCATATAATACAGTTTAGAGATGCATTCTAGCCAAGATTGGACCTGCAAGGCTGATCTACAATGATTTTACTTCTCGATGCGCGCGGGAGCTTTAAGGGTGCAAGGTGTAAAAGTAAAAGGTTTTAATGAGCTCGATTTCAGTAAACCCGGGACAGCCAGGATGCCATTCGCTTATAGAGGACAAAAGGTTGTGCATACGTCTTCAATCTGAAAGAGAACTTATTTTAAAATGATTATATCATCATCATGGAAGGCCTGTGCCCAGCCGTGGGACGTTTATAGGCTGATGATGATGATGATGATGATATCATCATCTTTCAACAGATTTTAATGTGCTCTTGCCCAAATTAAGTACCATAAGAATTTTGATTGCTTTCAATGTTTAAATACTTCATAAAAAGGATTCCACATTGCCGTACTCCAAACAATTACGAACAATTTTGTTAGGTATATAAGGATTTTCGTTTTAGGAGACCTATAATCCCTACAGTTACGGAGGTCAAATCCAAGTTTCTTGAACCCCCTAGAACAAGTCATTATTGTATTAAACCAGTTGAATACCAAGTTTGGTAATGCAAAATAAAGCGTATATTATTTACGTTTCTGAACTTCTAAATCTACGGAGACGCATCTGTTCGTGGGAGAATATTTTAAGGTTTTAATTAAAGCCTTGTCCTTAAGTATAGTGGTTTACATTTTATGACTTCCGACGAGGGTAATAAATAACTATTAAGTTACCAGTTTTTTTTATCATTGTGATGTAGATCAATATCTTCGTTGATTAAAACACATTACAATATCAAAAACTGGACGTATTATGCTTTATGTCGTTTTGTTAACGCGTGCCTATGTTGTAATGCCATAAGTCACCGTAGCCACATAAATAACTTTTAATTACAGTATTAGGAAAATTAAGCAAAATTTATATATAATTTATTGCCTTTCAATCATACTTAAAACCTAATTTATATTTTATAAAAAATCTATACTTTAACTAATTAAAATAACGTTATCTCCGTTAAAGTTTTCTCACACAACAAAGAGATGCTATGTTATGCGTTAAAAATATTGTTTGAATGTGTTTTGGTATATAAATCAATATTTTTTTAAATAAACACGGCTACAAATTACAATTAAATAATCAGTATTCTTTATTTTACTTTTTTTTATTTTACTTATTCTCATCTATGTACTTATTAATCTATTATTTATATAAAGATTGATCCGAATTTTATCACTATAATATATTAGTTATTTAGCCATAACTTACATACGTTTTTCCTTAATACGCGAATACGTAGAACAGATGCAAACAAAGCAAAAGCTCTCATGTAAAAATTTAGACTTAATTTTAATACCTACACGTAAATTGTTATATAAAAAAGTCTCTTTGATGTTAAAATGCTAATTTCTCACAATCAAGCCATATCTGTTAGCTTGTTAACCATTATTGTACACATAATTGTAATACGTTTCATAATAAAAATTCATACAAATTACCCACATTTTTTGTGCAGCAATGAAACATGATAAGTTAGTATCTACAAAAAGGCTATAATTTTATAAAACCTGATTTAAACATTAAAAATATAAAATAATCAAAAACAAGTATCATCTTTCATGTCCAAATCCAAAGGGTGATTGATCCCTTGCGTATACCATTTGCTAGAGAGTGGAGACCACGGACCGGCACCAGAAGCGTGGGCCGCCAGAAGGCTAGATGGGCAGATGACATCACGAAGGTCACGGGAAAAAACTGGATGCAGAAAGCCCAAAACCGAATAGAATGGCGTGCATATGAGGAGGCCTACACTCAGCAGTGGGTGGTTATAGGCTGAAGAAGAAGAAGAAGAGTATACCATTTGACAAAAACTCCTGTAAGACACAATGTTGGGGTAATACTGAGCCATGCGACTTCCGCATGCGGCTGCAACGACCTGCTTTACACATTTACTATGTAAGTATTATTAATACAATTTCAGTTCATGTTCATATAACATAAACCTATAATTTCGTGCTTCGGAAAGTACTTAAGACGTTGGTCCCAGCATCACAAACACAGATACAGGATAGAAAATAAACAACCTTTTTATAGAAATGTGTTTTCTTGAAGCGACTGTTCTCACAGTTCAGTTCTCGGTTTTAGGATTGCATTTAGACAATTGCACCGAATTAGTACTCTTCCGTGTCAAAAATCTAGCTGTTTAAATATTCTTACAACCTGATTATCTGTTGGCGTAATAATTATTTGATAACACGCTGACTGTCGACAATGGACATTGTTTCAACTTTACCAGAGCTTAAAAATAACTAAGCGCCGCCCGCGCCGCCCCCTTCAATGGACAATTCTATACGCAATCGTGGTACTGAGTCTGTGCTACCGTAACTTAATTAAGGAGGCCAGTAAAGTCAATTAAAAATAGTAATGTTTTCATAGTTGCCATACATATTCAAAAACACAATGTGTACGTAATTAGCTGGCATAGATGTAACTGCGGAGAATCATTGTTGCTTAGATGCTTTATCTTGTGTTATAATGTCGTGATATTGAAGACAAAGCTCCGACCTTCTTTTTATTAGTTTAATGGTCAGTTCTTAACCAATGATTGGGTAAAGAAAATAACAATATTTAAAGATAATGCATCTTGGACGAATTGAAATCTGAAGATATTTTAGTTTTTATTCTAGTACCCTCCCTCTATTCGATAACTTCTATTCCCTCTGCAATTTTACCTAATCCTTATGAGTCGTTATCCGGCTGCCCTAGGACAAAATAATTGAAGTTAGCTCAGTATACTTTGTAACCTCACTTGGTATACATTCATCAGTCTTTTCAAACATGTTCTTCTGCTTCAAGTGCTTTTTACTTAGCTATTCCTTCGTCATTAGGTTTAGGTATTTTTATAGCCACCTCGTTGACATTATCTTAAAGAACATAAATACTTGTGACGTGATCACCACCATGCAACTGCACTAAGGTACTTTATGGTATATGCGCCTCAGAGGTCGCAGAGGTATCATATCATTATTATTATTTTAAAAGAATCCTCACATTATCTTAACGAAGATCAACAATATTACAGTTGATATTAGACCAAGAGGTAGGTAAACTAGGGTGGCGGTGACAATGGTGCTCGACTCTACCAGAAACTTAGTGCAATTCAGCCATGATACTTCAGTCATCCGTTAACACATTTATAATCCCTTTAACCCCTCTAGCAATGTTAATGTCATTAACTGCAAGCGGTTTAAGTAGCCATGGTTTGTAATTCGATCCTGGGAATAATTAGATCTAACACATTTCTCGCTCAGCGCAATATCATTAAGTATGATTGTTGACGTATTAATTCAAACATAAAATAATACGCTCAAATTCTAAACTGATTGAGACACATGTGGCCAATAAGTAATGATGCGCTGTCAGCATATTAGAGTAAATCGTTTGTCGAAGGCGCATGTTCTGTTAAGGTTTTAAACAATTTCGTTGAGGTAAAGACCACCTGTGCAGTCAATGTTTCTGCAACGTAATTGAGTGAAACTATGTAGCACTTGTAACATTTACTGCAATTTTGGGTTGAAATTGCTAAATGTTCGTTTCATCGTGTTCGTGCTTTACGAGCTTCGAATATATCTGCATGTCGGCTAATAGCTGATGGTGGGTAGAAGGGACGTGTGTGAGGCGCACGCTCGAACGGTGGCTCAACAAAAAAATATCCGCACAAAGCAACCCTGCTACCTATAAATGGAATATATTCAGATCTCACGCTAACAGTAGCAGTTTGTGTACAACGAGAGCAGTCGGATTTCACTTTACCAAACTTTGAGGTAACAACAATAGAAGCAAAATTTTAAGATTTGTAGAAAAAAAGTGTTTTGATAAAGGTGTCGTCACCACATAAAAAAAAACGTAAAAGTTGGAAAATTTCATTATTAAATTCTTAGTGCTGTGTTCAATACTAACTTAAATTATCAGCGATTTCTAATGATCGATATTCGTATATCAGGACGTATTTAGGAAATATTATGAAAAATATAACTATATGCAATACGTAATAATTGTGTATTCGTATAAAATCAACTCTGTGTGTTTTTTGACAAGTACTTACAGATAATAATTATTGTTGAAATGTAAAATAAATAAATAAATAAATATATAGATATAAATAAATATATTATGTATATTTATAATATAAATAATTATGAATATATATAGTATTTATTTTTATTATATTATTATTGTATTTTATAATTTATTATTATTATAAATATTATAATATATTTATTTATATCCATATTTTTTTTCATTTCAACAATACTTGTCAAAGTCATTATTAAATACCTATAAAAATAATGTGCTTGTAGTTTTATCAGGAAGGTTTTATATTGTAACGTATCCCTCTCTCTAAAGTAAATGAGCTTTTGTTATAATAGGTTGGGAAAAAAGTTTCTTCGCATTTTTTAGGAAAATTCAAAACATTTTTTAATGTAGTTTATTTACATTTAACTAAAGTATGTAGGTGCCATTTTGTTCGGTAACTTTTTGCCATCTTGTTGGTACATGATCCCATTGCTATAGAAATTTTGGGGCTTCTGATCAAAATACCGCGACAAGTGGTTTTGGCAGTCCTCTCGTGATGTTAACCTGACACCGCCTAAAGAATTCTGAAGAGACCGAAACAGGTGGAAATCTGAAGGTGCAAGGTCAGGATTATACGGAGGATGCATTAACACCTCTCAGCCAAACTCTCTTAATTTTTGCTGAGTGGCTAAAGATGTGTGAGGTCTAGTGTTATCAGGATGAAAAACCACACCCCTACTGTTGATTAATTCCGGCCGCTTTCTCTCAACTTCTTGCTATAATCTCATCAGTTGTTCGCAGTAGAGTTCAGAATCGATGGTCCTGCCTGGTGGTAACAGTTCATAATGAATAATGCCCTTCCAATCCCACCACACACACAGCATCACCTTGTTGCGAGTTAACCCGGGTTTCGCCATAGTCTGTGAAGCCTAACCGGCCTTTGACCACGACCTTTTTCGCACGTTCTTGTCAACTTCTTCAAAAATGGTTCGGTTTCATTACGTCGTAATGAAGAATCACAAATGAGTACACGGTTCATTAGGTTTCTTTTAGTGAGCTCGTGAGGTACCCAAATATCGAGCTTTTTTGTGTACCCAGTTTTTTTTTCAAATGCGCCAAAACTGTTTTGTGGTCAATTCCCAGTTCTTCAGCTACGTCGTAAGTACTGTTATCTTGCTCCACTTTAACTAATAGGGCGACCAGAGCGACGTGCATCTTTGACATCAAAATTTCCGGATTGAAAACGCTTAAACTACTACTGCTACTCTCACAGACACTGAACTAGGTCCATAAACATCGCAAACTTTTTTCGCGGCTTGTGTTGCATTTTTACCTTTTTGTAGTAAAATTTTAAAATGTATCGAATTTCTTCATCAGATTCACTCATTTTGACAGTAAGAAAAACAAATGAAAATCACACATTTTCCTAATTTGAATTTGGAATTATCTTCTTTAAAATTTAAACTTTTAATGATGCCAAAACCAGCCACATACAAATAGTTTTATTTCAAGTTCATACATACTTTATGCGAAAAGACTTTTTCCCCAACCTTATATTATGTAAGTTAATTTATTAATCTTAAATGTAAAAATCGAATTGCAGAGTAAGTTTTAACATATATTATAATATATTTTTGATTATATTTTTTAAATATACTTTTTTGCGTATTATATCATCCAACTTTATCTATTTATTCTTAAAATATACATACTGACGATTTACTATTGTTCAAGACTATGTATTGGGAGTATAATTTTAATAATCTATAATGATTGATGTCAGATGAAGCAACGCCATAAAACGAACGCATCGCGATTAATTTCGGCAACAAACCAATATATGAATCGGGTTTGGGGTTTTGGGCAACCAACAATAATTAAGGTTTTTTAATAAATTACTCATCATAATAAAACCATATTAATACGGGCGTACCTATTCCCAATTGTAATTCAAACAGATGGTGAAAAACTTGTTAATAACACTAACACTGTATAATGTCTTTGATATTTCTGATTCTCTTGTAAACACTACAGTTACTAGGTAACTTTAATAATTTTTATTTAAATCAAATAAAATAAAATCATATTAAATAATTTATTTTGCAAACATAGAGAATGGTTACAAAAAAACATAAAGATATTTAGGTGAGCAGTGAAACAGTTTGCTTACTCCGATTCAGGATATGTCACGGCATTAGCAGTATATTCTATAGTATATTCCTATTTTGAATTTATAATTATTTAAATAGACCGCAAATTTATAACAATAAATAGAATAGATACTAATTACATACGCAAGCAACGAACTAATAACATCAAAAAAAGGTTTACAAATTAGCTTAAGACATAATTAAACATAATCAGGCCATTATTTATCTCAAGCTTGTGATTTGCATTGAATGGTCTCTTAAAAAAGTAAGTAATTAGGTTTTGTGCACACGTCTTCATTTGCAATGTTAATTGGGAAATTGTCTTTTTGCCTTAGTGACGTAAACAAAAAAAATAAATGTTATTTTACTTTTTTATTTTTAAGTGCTAATTGCTGCACTGAAGCTGTCTAAAATATTTATAAAATATAGTGAAAAAAATAAATGCCTACCCGACCCAGCCAGGACTCGAACCTGGGTTCCCGGGAACCTGGTAACCTGGGTACCTGGCACCGCAATCCGGGCGGCTGCACTAACCATTTTGCTACCGGTACGGCTAAAAATATTATGCTCGTATACATAGAGTAAATTATTACAAACTCCAATTGGTGATCTAATTTTTAATACCGTTTAATTTTGTTATCTTTATACAAATAAATTACACTAAATGTTACTTAAGAGCTGACTGACTAAACACAACCCCCTTATTCATAAAAACTATGCATTATTTAGTTAAATATTGTTTTGTCAACGTCACACAAACGTCATTTTGAATTTGAGAAAAAGAGACAAAACAATGATTAACTAAATAATGCTTAAATAGTTTTTATGAATAAGGGGGAATAAGTTTTAGGAACTAAATAGTGGTTTAATCTTATTTTTTTTCTTGCTCTAACAACTGTTTCGCTATGCTCTATACCTATATACGAGTATACGAGTAATAAGCAAACTCACAAATTTTCAAATTGGAATATATTCAAAAGTCGAACGTTTTTCATTTTTTATTGATGTATAACGACAAGCACTGTAAGTACCTACCATCAAAATATAACTTATTGTTACAGATGACTCGCCTGTTCATCTGTGTGCTGGCGTGTTGGATGGCGCTTAGCAACGCCAAGCCCGCCGACCAAAGTCTGGAGGAAGCGAACATCGTCCCAACAGTCGCCGCAAGCATTCCCACTGTCACCCCATCGGTGGGATCCAGTCCGTTTACCTTCGCTCCACTAAACCCCAGTCCGTTCCCTTTCGCTCCACAAAATCCTAGTCCGTTCCCCTTCGCTCCACAAAACCCTAGTCCGTTCCCCTTCGCTCCACAAAACCCTAGCCCGTTTCCCTTCGCTCCACAAAACCCGTTTAACCCGGCTGCAAACAACCCTTACTATAAATACAACCCATCAGTGAATGGGCCAGCCGTACCGATTTTGACTTACTCCAATGAGCAAAGCCCTGATGGAACCTACTCTTACAGGTAAAACTTCAGTCCATTACATTTAACCCAATAATTTCTTATTTGTGTCATATGAGTCGTTTATATTGTCATATAATAGTTGTTTTAATAAGTCGATGTTTTAAAAATATGACTATTAAAAATATTACTTACTTACTAACTAGCAGAAATTAAGATTACAGATAATATTTTAATATACTCTTTGGGAGAAACTTGCTTCTACACAATTCTTAATTGTTTAATAAACCCTAACATAAAGCAGCCCATGCGATCTTAAAAATTATTGGCATATTTCACCGTTTCCTTATAAGTGCCCGAATCCTATCTAGAAAAGGCGTCACAACCATATATATAGGTATCACAATATTTTGACATGATTGTAAATGAACTGCTTCACCTATCACAATTATTTATTATTTATTGCTCCAATCACTTTCTGCCGAAGTGATCTAACTGATCATAAAACGCTTCGATGTTAATTTCTTCTATCGCACATACAACACTAGCGTAAATTTATTTTTACTCAGCCTATGCTGTATATCCCGCTGCTGGGCAACGGTCTTCTCCAAGTCCTTCCAATTGTCTCTTTCTCGAGCCACCTCATGCCAGTAGGTCTCGTGTGCGTCCAAGTCATCTTGCAACCTTTTGTTGACCTGATTGGTAGCGTCTTCCATCATCAGGAACCCATAGCGATGGATTGCGATGGAGATCTTGCCTAGCAGTCGAGATAAATGCGGCTAACGTGAACTGTCCAACCTCACAAGAGTTCTGCCACTTTGTAGCCTTCGCCTGTAAGCCAGCTGTAGTTTGTTGAGCGCAACGTACCATCATCATACCTCCGCATTCTATCAGTTCGTTTACCGTCCAAGATGCCGCGCGTGAAATGTAAAAAATATGGTTCCGGGTATTGAAAAACGATTGTAGTTAGTTTATTCTTAGGTTCATCATCATCATCATCATCTCAGCCAAAGGACGTCCACTGCTGGACAAAGGCCTCCCCCCAAGGATCTCCACAACGACCGGTTTTATGCTGCTCGCATCCAGCGGCTTCCCGCGACCTTCACCAGATCGTCGGTCCACCTTGTTGGAGGCCTGCCCACACTGCGCTTTCCGGTTAGGTTAAGTTAGGGTAAAAAAAAAGTTCTAAAGGAAATGTATTAATTTCAGTTTCACAACTGCTGATGGCAAGCAAGTGCAAGAAGCTGGTTATTTGAAGGATGCCTACATTGATAACAATGGCGAGCCTCAAGGAACTCAGGTAATAAACATATGTATTATATATTGTACATATATATTTGTACATAACAAATAATTTTTCTCTTAAGAATTAGATTATATTATCTACATAGTGATGTGATTTATTTTTAAGAAAAATGAATAAAATAATATGTAGAAAATAGGACCAATCTTATTTTTTGCATATAAAACTGCCAGGGTTAAGGTTGGGTTCTATAATTACGATACAGGGATACCCTTGTTAAGTTCTGATGAACGATCGGTCTTCTTTACAGAGTTTTAGTTAACATGCTAATCTCTACGAGGACAATCACTTAACATTATTTATGATTATGTTATTATATAATATTACGCAAATATTGTTGCAAAAAAATTACAATTTGAAAAAAAACAAAGTATTGTGGCCACGATAACATAGTTGGCAGTGCACCCGACCCGGCATGTCATGAGGTGCGGGTTCGAATCTCGATCGATGATTTTTTTCAACTTTTTGTCCTTTTCTAATCTTAAATTATTTTAGCAACCATATTTTTTTAACAAAAGTAATTCTATGAAGTTTTATTTTAGTTAATTTGACAACAATAACAAGCATCATACGAAAACAGAAATTACAATAAATTTTAAATAGAGGTTAAATCTTCACCGCTTGTTGAATATTTATGAAAATGTTTTATTCGGATGTCCAAGGTATCAAAACATTGGTGAAATAGTGTTGGCTAACTTTATATGGTACAAAAATATTAAAATTACCCATGAAATTAGGCAGTATCTTTTTCTTATTCGGTAGCTCAATTGAAAGAGAATCACCCTAGCCTGTGAACATTAAGTACTGTGTTTAACCCCGTATACCAGAGTTCAAGTCCCTTTCGTGGATTGTTTTTATACAACACGATTTCGGTACATTATTTTTAACGTCTAAATTATCTTAATTAACTCAGGTAAGAAACTAGTTTGAGTGATTTGTGTCTGATTTATTTTTTAGGTCGTACAGGGCAGCTACGCTTACATCTCGCCGGAAGGAACCCCAATTCAAGTCTCCTACGTCGCTGATGAAAATGGTAATTTCGTGTTTCAACATTTGTGTTTTCGTGTTTAATCTTAATAGAACGATAATTAGTAAATATTATAGTTACGGCATCATCATCATCAGCCCCTCCCGGCCCATTGCTGGGCATAGGCCTCTTTTTGCTTGTTCATCATCATTATCATCATCATCAGCTCATTTTATGTCACACTGCTGGGGCACGAGCCTTCCCTATGGATGGATAGGGAGAAGAAGCCATAAACCACCACGCGGGCCCAGTGCGGGTTGGTGGTTGTTGACGACTGCTAATGCAGTCGGGACCAACGGCTTTACGTGCCTTCCGAAGCACGGAAGAGCTCGAGATGATACATTTTTGGTCACCTATCCGATGACTTTGCGAAAGTTGCTTAACCTCAGCACTTGCAGACCAGGCGCGTTAGCCATTGCGCCATCGAGCTCCTCCTTTGCTTATACTAATTGATAATTCTAAACTTCAAACATTGAGCTTGTAAAAAACTTTTGTCTCATAGAATAGGAAACGGTCCTAAAGACTTTTTAACACAATTTAAAAAATATGTTATGTTAATGTTTGCTGGAATTGGAAACCATATAAGCCTTGGTGCAAAGAAGTGGTAACGGATAGACTCCACACCAACGAAAATGCTTGGTTTTTTGAATTCAATGTTAGTAAACGGAATCATTATCACAATACAACCGATAGAGCACTTCACCCGGAATCGTCAGGCTTTTTTTTACTGTTGAAAAACAGGCTATTTCAGGTCTAACTTTCTGAACACAAGATACGGTAGAACGGGGTTACTTTCGAATCAGGTTTAACATTGATCACAGCTCCTGTCCTCTACAGTTGTTTTCCACATGTCGTTTTACGGTATAAGTCTGGAGGAAATCGTACTAGAGACGCTTAGAACGCTAGGGATACCCATATTTGCAGCTGCTTAAGGATTTATAGCTGCGATCAATGTTACACTTAGATCGAAAGTAACCCCATTCTACGATAACACTTTTATACTATTTAAACTTTTGCATTCCATATTAGTCAAAGGTTTATAACGGAGATTAGCGCAGACTACTTTAATGATACTTTTGCTATGAATGCTAAAGCGGCAGACTTCGATAAAGTTGTGATAGCCAGACAGACTAAACAAAGCAAATAAAATTTGATAAGGGTAATGCTTAATTTAAGTAGTTCTGGCTAGCTGCCACTATTTTATGTAAGATTGTCAACTATTTAGCAATTAAGAAATTCGAGTGAAGATCATATTATCATACTCTTTAGGTGAAATATAAAAGCTTTTATTCAGTATAAGACTTTTGTCCCAGCTACGAGCGTAAAGTTGCAGTCGCTGACAATCAGTTAAAGTTTTCAATCCCTAAGATCTTTCCAAGTTGTGATTTAAATACAGCATTATTTCATAGATATAGCTAAGTGTGTTCTAAAGACTGACATTATACTGATCCTTTTTCCAGGTTTCCGTCCATCAGGTGTGCACATCCCTGCTGACGGGAAGGCCCTGCCCCCGCTACCCGCATTCGCGAACGCCAGGAACAAGAGTGTTTACGACCCAGAGTACAACAGATACAACCCTCTATTCAACAACCAGTTCGGAGCTTACAACCGTCCTTATGACTCAAAGTACCCATACGACTCCAAGTACCCATACGACTCCAAGTACCCGTATGATTCCAAGTACCCATATGACTCCAGACGTCCTTACGATGCGAGGTACCCGTATGATTCCAGACGTCCTTATGACGCGAGGTACAATCAATTTTACAACAAGTACAACTCATTCCGTCCCACTGTTCTCAATAACGAAGTTAAAGATGAACCCAAAAAGGAATGATCATCACATTTAAAATTTTGTTAACACGCAATAACATGATTGTGCTAGATGTAAATATTTCGAGCAATATGATATTATTAAAAATGGTATTGAGTGGATAAATCGATGTTTCATTAAGACTTGCATTTAAAATATACAATTAATCAAAACTCAAAGGATATAAAATTAAGTAATTTTTTATACAACATACAAGAGTAATTAGTGTTAATAGGTATGTAAGACGGATTACTGTCATGTTTCACATCTCGATTGGCGTAACTGTGCCAAAATATTAGATTTTCGAAAAAACAAAATATAGTTAATATCACGTAAAATGATCCCGGTAACAAGTTTACTTTATTGTTAGTGCCAATGAAAGATTAAAATAGTTGCTAATGGTCACCCAGTGGTCGAAATTCGACCGTAATTTTATTAAGGCTGCACGGATTGTATCCTAAGCAATGAAAAATTAAAAAACATAGAATGTGAGTTTGATTTGGCATTGACAGAACTCGGCAGCTCCTCTTCCATTTTTGAAATTTTTGAAAAGAGTTTAATATATGCGTATGTTTTAAATACATATGCGTGTGTGTCAAATACAAGGTAGTATGTGTAATGTTTGTTTTATTGATTTAATGTATATATACTGCATAATTTTGAAAAAATATTAACATTCTGCACTCCTTCTCTGTATAAACTATAAGTGTGCGAAATTTCATACTCCTCCGTCCGCACAATTTTCGTAAAAAGGGGTACAAAGTTAGACATGTCACATTTTATCAACTGCAAATATTTTGAAGATAAATTCAACAACATATATTTTTATGAAAAATCCTTAAATTTTTATACGCTAGTTTTCAAGAAAAACGTCAAATAACATTTCGAATAAAAAGTAAAATAAAGCACTTTCGGTAGTTTCAATTCAAAGGAGCCGAAACACAGAGGCCGCAATGCCTTTACCGCTTACACGTGCCCGTAGTTTCATTCAAAGCCGACAGAGAGGCCGCTCTTAAAAATATTACAATTTTTGTGTCAGGAAAAGTAAAAAAAAATAGCCTAATTTTTTTTTAATGCTAGGGCCTTATTTTTCTGATATAATTAGATGTTTTGTCAAAATATTTGCAGTTGTTAAAATGTGATCTTATATAATGTAAATAATGCAATTGTTAAGATTATTCAATGTTTCATTAAGAAAAAAGGGTCTAGCAAAAATAAGTTTCCGGAATTGTGTCGCAAAACTCTTGAGCGCTTTAGAGTAATTTTAAATGGAAATTGGTACTGAGGGCAGCGCTACCGAATCCGTAAACGGAACTAACAATTGACTGGTTTTGATGTCATACCACATGAGTAAATACCGAAACAGAGTCAAAGCTTCCTTAGAGCGCGCTGCGACAGGTACACTACTATACAACACAGTTTATGTGTGCGTGACCTGTCACCGAAGGGTTCACGTACGCGCCGCGAGAGGACAAACCGGTTTACACCGGCACAGACAGCGGACCATCTTTGTGAGTGTCACACGCGTTGTTACGTGTAGTGAACAGCTGTCATCGATCGTGAATATTGTAATTATTTGAAGTTTTGTTATGTTTGATTTAAGTTAGAGTAAAATATGCTTAATTACTTTACATTGTCAGAAAAATAAAAATATTGCGTATTTCACGTAGTTTTGGAAACACTTCGATTTCAAACGCCTCTGTGACCTAGTGGCTAAGACCACCGGTTTAGACCCAGAGGTCCCGGGTTCGATTCCCAGCGGAAGGAACATGTTTGTGTACTCGGTTTGGTTGGTGGTTAGACTTGTTTGTCCGCCTGGCTAGCTACCATCATCTTATCTAAATATCTCGCCATAACATCAAAGTTTGTAGCATTGTTGTGTTCCGGCAGCTAGGAATAAGATAGTGCCTCACTGGTTGAGGATCCCGGGTGAAGTGCGCTTCTTTCATTAGTCTTATCATCACTTAATATCAGCTGATATCAAGGCACTTACGGCACTTACCTAAGGGTAAGGGTAAAACATTTTAAAAAAATAATAATATTGCAAACATTGTAAGGGGTGGGATAGTCCTGGAGTGGCGACCACGTACCGGAAAGCGCAGTGTGGGCAGGCCTCCAACAAGGTGGACCGACGATCTGGTGAAGGTCGCGGGAAGCCGCTGGATGCGAGCAGCACAAAACCGGTCGTTGTGGAGATCCTTGGGGGAGGCCTTTGTCCAGCAGTGGACGTCTTTTGGCTGAGATGATGATGATGATGATGATGATGAAACATTGTAAATATTTACACTAAAATCTTAGAACTTGTATATGTCTGCACATTTGATCTGTCAAGTGTGTGTTTTCCAATTCAGTATTTAAAAAAGACTTTATGTTTGATTACAATTTACCTATAAATCTGAAAAAAAAAAAATAACAAAAAAAAATAAAAGTATTGAAAAGTAAAAATAATAAGAAGAAAATATTTAGAGTACCGAACTAATTTATAAATTTATGAATAATACATTTTTTTGTTTTATTTATCTTATCCTCATGTGACAACCCTACCAAATTATGTATAAATTTGGCGCACTGTATGGAAGCTTGGACTCTGTTGGGTATTTATTCATGTGGTCATACTATAGAACTTATGACGTTATTACGACTTGACGATTTTGGTAGCGGTACCTAACTAGTGCGAGTTTTGCATTGACATTCGATCACATTTACGAAACCGAGTTTTCGTATGGCAAAACTTTAACCTATCTCGTTTGCCAACAGTAGGCGCTGCTTCAATACCATATAAATTTTCATTTTCGTTAACACTTCGAATCTCAAATAAAACTCACATTAGGTACTCTTAAACAAAAAATTAGGTAAACACAATTCATCTTATACACACGAGATGTGATTCACCTTGGCAGTTGCACTTTCCATAATAAGATTTATGGTGACATGACGTGTTAAGGCAGCCGTTTGAGGCATTTCTCGTTTATCAGTATGTAGTCAGAAAAACAATGAAACATTTAAATAATAATATTATTACTTACAGCATAGCCTAAGCAGTAAAAACTTCAAAATAAAGTAGGCTATGCAGGCCAATAGAAATAGATATGCTGGTAAGAATTTGATGTTGTTTTTAGGGTATATCGCTATGAAGCTTACCAAACTTTTCTTCGTCGTTTCTTTTCGTATGAAGCGTACGTAACTTTTCGTCTAAATACTAAAAGCAAAGCATATTTCAGTCCATATAAGTCCAGTCTACAATTCCAGCACATTTTTTCAAAACTTCCACAAATTAGGTAATATAAAATACACCTAGGTAGTCAACCTGTTCTTTTTGGTGCATAATTTGTTGTCACTTTTTCTTTTTATACCATATCCATAAAAATTGGTTAAGAATAAGGTTGCATGGAGAGAAAGAAGATGCATTATTTCCTTCTAATAAGACAATAAGACTTTTAATTTAAAATTCTCAATTAAAAATATTATATAGTTTTTTTCTTAAAAGTGTTATTTGCCCAGTTTCTCCCTACGTTTGTGCGGTCGCGCGAATTGCGTAAATTCGCATCCCACGGCTACGCAGCGTCATTAATCACGTTGCCGCCGAGATAAATAGTGGATCTCGAACATTGTGATGACATATTGCACTGAGCGCGCTGCGGCGCCAAAAGCAAGTGATTGAGAATCAGGATGAATGCAAGGTTCTACCCAGGGATGTTTTATAGGGACGATTGGTCATGTGCAAGTTGGTGTGAAGGGCTAAAGATCGTCATTAACAGCCTGTTTGATAGATAAGAAAGAAAAAGAATATAAAATATAGGTTTCTTTGTGCAACATTCAGTAATACATTCTCAACATTCTGTAGTTAATTTTTTGCACTTTCTGTAGGTACTCATAATGCAAACTACAAATCTTTTGCACTTTTTTTATTATCTGACTATGCGATATACAGTTTCACTACAAACTATTTTATACACTGCAAGCAATCACTATTATAGTTAATTAAAAATTCTAATGCTCAGATGATAATTAAATGAAGAGTTGGTATGGTAATAAGGTACTGTTAAAAGTTCTCATAGTTAATATTCGACTTTTACATTTCAAAACTATAGTTCCAGATGTGTATTCGAAGCTGCGTTATAGTTTTGAAAGGTTTAACGATTGTAATGACATATGACGCAAGCGGTGTTGCACAATGCTAAGCAACATAACAATAAGCTCCGGTCAAACTGATGAATACTCATTTATGAATTATAATAATTAAAGGATCGGCAAAGCGGCCTAAAAGCGGCAAAGCTTTTCGGATTTTACGACGCGTCTTTACCAGCTTATCTATGTCCCAGTTACCATAAAAACAACGTTAAAAGCATTGTTGTGTTCTGATAGTTAGAGATAAGATAACCAGTCCCTTATTAATTGAAGATTCTAGGTGAATAGCGCTACCGTCGTCGGCCTTATCATGAGGTGAGGAGATGGCCAAGCGCTTCATTATTGTGAAATAAACATAAAATATTCTAATAGGAAATTGTTTTAACGAGTTGAATTATTCCATCAGCAGCTCATTTTGTCTTTCCGCTGATGATACATTTTTGGTCACCCATCCGATGACCGGCCTTTGCGTAATTTGCTTAACTTTATCGCAGACCGAGCCTGTTCAACATTGCGCCACCAAGCTGAATAATGTAGGAATTACAATTGCAAGCTCTTCTTATAACATCGTGATTAAAGATATCGAAAAGAACCAGCAACAGTTTTGTTTAACATGTGATTATACAAACAGATACAGTTGATAAAAGCAGTCTTAATTACAACTCTGAGTAATGGTGGAGTTTGAGTTGAAACTGCGAAACTACAATATTGTTGACAGGTCGTATTAAGCCCATTTTAATTGAACACGGCGAAATGACACCGAAACCAGTGCCATAAAATGAATTTATTAAGGTATAGGTTCAACGTGGTAATGTAATATTGTAAAAAGGATATATTATTTATTTGTTATATGTTTTCTCGTTACGGTGCAGAAGAACTTAATGACGCGCAAACTTACATAACTAAATATGTTATTTTCCTGAAGCTCACTTAAAGAACTTAACGACAAATACAGCTGTGTCTGTAACTGCTACAAGAAGTTAGAAACAAAAAAACATCCCGTTTCTATTAAAATTTCAGCAAGACAGCGATTGATTTATTATACATCTGAAGGGATGATAATTACTCGTCACGCATATATATAAACTCTCACTTCTCCACTAAAGCACATTATTGTTTATGCATACTATATAATCTGTGCTTCGGAAGGGACGTAAAGCCGTTAGTTTCGGCTGTATTAGCAGTTGTTTACGACCACCAAACCGCACTGGGCCCGCGTGGTGGTTTATGGCCCGTTCCTCTTATCTATCCATAGGTAAGGTTCGTGCCCCAGCAGCGGGGACATAAAGAGAGCTGGTGATGATGTAAGCCCAATAGTTTTTCCTATATAATAAGAAGTTTAAGTAAAAATATACTTCCTTTGTTTTGCATAAACGTAGTAATAAAATCTACCGTAAAAGTTATTAATAATATGGTTTTTTAATGTTTTAATTATAAAATATAATTTATTATTAGGACAATATTAAATATGATATTGCGTACGGAGCCTTGCTAGGGTAATTTCAATAATAAAAAAAGCCTTGCTGAAGTATGTCACTCTCATGCAACTGGTTTGTAGAGATCCGCCCGCGATGCTACCGCGCGACCTCAGAGCTTTCATTACATAATCGCAGACAATAAAAAAAGAGATGATTTATAAAGAAACGGCTTAGGTTCTCGATAAAAATTAATTTGTTAATGTGAACTAAATCATAATAATGTTTAACGCATATTATTAGAAAATGTTGCACATAACTGCACTGCGTTTACTGATTTGACGAATTAATTGAATGTTGCATTAAATTTTAACGAATATATTTATTAAAATTTTTTTTTAATGACATGACGATAAATGTAAAAATATTGTAATCGGGGTTAAAAGAGCGAATGTATGAAAAACGTCCTTATATACTAATATAAAAATGATTTAATCATATTTATGAACCTTATAGAATATTATTATAATAAAAATAGTATTTTCTGTCACAAAGTAATATCTATTGTTAGTTTTAGTATAAGTTTCTAATTCTAATAATATATAAATGTAAAATTTTATTAGAAAAAATCAACCAGCCTCATTTTATCTTATTTAATTTAACATTGTGAATGCGAAATTCAAAATAGTAAAAATATCTCGTAATATATGTTTATTGAGGAGCTCGATGGCGCTTTGGTTAACGCGCCCGGTCTGCAAGTGCTGAGGTTAAGCAACTTTTGCAAAGGCCGCTCATCGGATGGGTGACCAAAAACTTATCATCTCGAGCTCCTCCGTGCTTCGGAAGTCACGTCGGTCCTGGCTGCATTAGCAGTATTTAACAACCACCAATCAGCACTGGGCCCGCGTGGTGGTTTATGACCCGTTCTTCCTATCCATCCATAGGGAAGGCTCGTGCCCCACCAGTAGGGACATAGCAAGAGCTGATGAAGTAATGTTTATTAAAAATAAATGTTGTGATTCTATACGCAGTCCGTAGTAAAATATAGAAACCTCATGTTTATTTTTAATAATAATTTAATTTCCTAGTTAGAAATTAATATGAAACTATCAGTATCAGAGCAATAATAAATTACTTAGTATTTTTATAAAATCACTTATATTTTTAAAACCAGCAACGGGCAAGTTCGGCCGCCTAGAGCCGTTGCCGGATTCAAAGGTAAGGTATCTGTTGTGAAGCTCTACATGGATACACAGCTCTTTAGTGAGCAACAGTACATATTGTTTGTTGTTTTTGCCCTAACGATAAACTGTTTAATCATTAAATAGACAGAACACTTGTTAAGAAACAACTTAGAGTCTTTCAGTTCTACACTAGTACTTTCTAGATGCTACATCTTCGAGGGCACCGCTATCGAAAAGCTAGCCTATAAAATATTTAAATTGTTTTTTAAAATAAACATTTACAAAAATTTGTACTTTAAAATTCAAATAAGCTTCACAGAAGCCTGACCATCGTATAAGTGTTTACTTAAGACTAATCAAATCGAACAGAAATACGTCTAGTTCAATATTAGGTTGGTTAGTAAAACAGTGATCTTTTAGTGAGTTAATATAAAAAGAAATAACTTGGAAAGTTCAAAGGTTTTTGCCTGTTTGTAACTTAGTTTTGTTATTCCCTAATTCAACTACTACAACTACAAAATAATTCAAAATTGAATACAAAAACCAGGGATACACGAAGCTATTAAACTTGATTCGAGACTCTTGCTGACTTGAACCGAGCTGCTTTTTTATAGAAATATTATCCTTGTTTAGCCACAATATTCATTTTATGTAGGTATACGAGTATGTTCAAGGCAATATAGTTTTTATATAAATCCTCATTCAGGTTTCTACAACATGACTAAATTATGACGAAATTTATTTTCCTGCAACTAGACTTATGATGCGGGTTTGTCATATCCAGACGTTTTTAGAGTGTCGTATTTAACAAAATTTCGAGGCTGTGAAATTGCATTTTTTCTCATATTTCACGGTTCACAGCTTACAGATTTGGTCGTTAATGTTGTGTTAATAAGGTTTGATATCGGTTGTAATCTAAAATGCTTTAGTGGTGTCACGCCGCAACTCGATAAGGGACTCCCCACACTGCTTTTGTCGCGTACATCACATAAAATACTCAAGAATCTGCAATGATGCGTAATTGCGACAAAATTTTTTCGTATAAATACTGGGAGCAAACCCGGAGTGCATCACAAGTCAGTGTGCTTTCATATGCTTTTTGTAACCGCTCATTAAAAATGAAAGTCATTGTAAGTTAATAAAAAGTATTTAATTAATTTAATTGCGAAGTTTGATAGTTTTTTAAATAAATAGTGAATTATGTGAATCTTAGGTTTTACGGATTTGAGGAGTGAAGTTTCTTCGAGTTACATTATGAACAGCCACCTACTTTCTTAAGCCAATATCATTGGCTGAGGCTCGAGGACCATTTTAAAGTTTTTGGCGTCCTAAATACTGTTACACTGTAAAAGTCATCTGTGGGGGAGCTCGATGGCGCAGTGGTTAACGCGCCCGGTCTGTGAGTGCTGAGGTTAAGCAACTTCGCAATGGCCGGTCATCGGATGGATGACCAAAAATGTATCATCTCGAGCTCCTCCGTGCTTCGGAAGGCACGTAAAACCGTTGGTCCCGGCTGCATTAGCAGTCGTTAATAACCACCAATCCGTACTGGGCCCGCGTGGTGGTTTATGGCCCGTTCTCCTTATCCATACATAAGGAAGGCTCGTGCTCCAGCAATGGGGACATAAAATGAGCTGATGATGTGGCAAGCAAAGAGCTAAGGAAATAGTGCTCCCCTAAACTCGTACAGTTGAATGATAGCGGTACAAATTGCATAATGTATTTCAAAGTGGTATGGGTATATGACTATGGAAGAAATTCAAGTTTAATGTTAAATTTTCCCATTGGTGGTTGTTAATAATTACTAATGCAGTCGGAATCAACCTATTCTTAGTTTATTAGTGCCTTCCGAAGCGCGAAAGAGCATGAGATGATACCTTTTTGGTCTTATACGCGATTGCCCTGCGATTGCTGAAGTTGGTCGTTCATTGGTACCTATTCAATGAACGGCTAACTTCAGCAATCGCAGGCCGAGCGGCGATTAACCTTATATTAACAATATTTTATCCTATCTCATCTTCATGGTCTCTTTCAGGTGATCTTGTTAGCTGTGCTGGGTGCAGTGGTGGCAGACATCAGCAGCTTCCAACCGTACCCGGTGCGAGAGCAGCAACAGCAGCAGCAGTACACCACCGAGCCTATCCCCATCATCAGGCAGGAGCAGGTCATTAACCCTGACGGATCTTATAAGTGGAGGTACGTTATTTATGGACATTCTAATCATTAACGGCCAAACTTTTATAAAATTTCATAAGGTAGCCTGTCGGTATGTTATATTTTTCGACAGAGGTAAAACTTAGGGATAAGCTGACACATACCAAAAAATATGTTCTATTCATGTTTATATTAAATCATATTTATTTTGGTCCCTAAATATATTTCCAAATAAAAGCTTTTATAATTCCATAATATGAACAATAAGTTCTGTTATATACATATATATTAGCGAAGCGCCTAAGCGCATTTCATCACCTAGGTGAATGATTAAAGTTTATATAATTATGTTAAAAATAAATTAATGATGACGAGTCTATTAAGCCCAGATTAATGTAAGTAACGCTATGTAAAGATATTATATATTCTTTATGTGGAGATTTGTAAATGGTATTTGTTAACTCAAATTATCTAGTTAAAGTTGATATTTGACTGTAAATCTTCCAACAAGCCAATAAATAAACTTTCCTACACTCACACCAATTATCTAGCCCAAGAGAAACTTCGTTATAAAACTCGTTGAATGGTTACTAGACAACGGATAAACATACTTAAAATACTTAAATACATACTTATTATACATAGAAAACACGCAGACCCGAGACAATTTAGAAAACAATAATTTTTAAAATTTACCCGACCGGGGTTCGAACTCCAGGACCTCAGAGATGGCGACACCATGAAAACCGGTGTACAAACCACTCAACGAAGGAGGTTGTATAAATAAATCTATATCTACTATTAATAAAGAGGTAATGTTTGTGATTTTGTTTGTTTGTTTGTATGTTAGGGCTAATTTCTGGAACTACTGGTTCAATTCCAAAAAAATAATTCACTGATACAATGTAATAAATAAAATTTTGTTGGTAAACTAATCCTACTAATATTATAAACGCGAAAGTTTGTAAGTATGGATGGATGTTTGTTACTCTTTCACGTACAAACTACCGAATGGATTTGGATGAAATTTGGCGTACAGATAATTTATAACCTGGATTAACACATATGATACTTTTTATTGCGATATTCCCACGGGAACGGGAACCACGCGGGTGAAACCGCTAGTGGCCGCTAGTAGTACATATTTCTACGTCAATGCGAAAGCTTGATGTGTAGTGTAATCATTATTGAATTTAATATGATAGTCATAGTAATATATAAAAATTTGAAAACGTAACACATAAAGCTTTTTGTGCACATTAAGTTTGTTCATAGCAATGTAACAGTGTTTGTGAGTAGCGCGTTGAAGTCTTTAACAGGCGCACGAGTATTCGACTGTCTGTCGCTTTATCGGCTTACGAGTCAGCGATTAGGTTTATATTCATAATTCGTAATTTAAAAACATTTTGCATATTTAAAATGACACATACGTAATAGTGTTAATGAATCGTCTAAATTTAGACTTCCCTTGACTAAGACTTAGAGAAGACAATACAAAACTAAAGGTTACGTCTTCATAAGTTTAAAGTTCAAGAAAAACTTGGGATATCACTCGTATATCTTGATAAAAAAAACGTTTTTTTTGCATTCTTCTTTTTTGTTTTTGCAAGGTTGACAAAGCAATAAATAAAAAATTTACTACCTTGTCATCTAAGTAATTACTTCGTCGCCATTTAAACTGCCACGTACCAACAAGTAAATTACTATGACGAGGTGCAAAATTGTTAAGTTTTAATGTTGACTATGCGTAGGTATTTATACATCTTCTAACGCCATCAGGAGCATCCAAATACATTGAAATACGTGTGTCTCATAATTGAAGTCATTAAACGCCTCTGAGCTGGCCTAAACAGGCGGCATAACGCTAATGAAATAATAGAATGATTGTCGTATGGGATTGACATAAGACAAAGATACGTGTAAATGATGTTTGATTGGCTTTATATTCTGCTAGCGTTATGCATCTGTAAGAACACCGGCCAATAAATAAAAAGTCGTCAGTTACCTACGTCATTAACATTCTATTTAAGAGATTGTTGTCAATTACAGTTATGAGACTGGCAACGGCATCGCGGCGGAGGAGCAGGGCTACGTGAAGAATCAAGGTGTGCCCGATCAGGAGGCACAGGTCGCGCAGGGCCAGTACCAGTACACAGCGCCTGACGGACAGGTACACCCACCAAAACATACAGAACTTTCACACTTTACCATCGCCAGCTTAATTTATACTCCCACTGCTTGGGCATGAGCCTACCCTATAAATGGTAACACAACAGTGTGATCGGGCCATAAACCACCACTCAGGCCGATCGCTGTTTAGTGGTTGGTAATGACTGCTATTGCAGCCGGGGCCCACGGCTTTACGTGCCTTTCGAAGCACGGACGAGCTCGAGATAATACATTTTTGGTCACCCATTCAATGATCGGCCTTTGCGTAACCTTAGCAATCGCAGACCGGGTTAAAAGAGGCGCAGTGGCCCCATCGAGCTCTCCGAAATCGATCAATTTAAAGTCAACTAAACAACCAAGTCAACCGCTGTACTGTCTCGAACATTCCATCGCGTACAAAGAAATTTGGTGACTCGTTTCTTTGTCGCACTTCCAAAAGATGGAATAGTCTACCAGCACACGTTTCCCCTCCTTCCTATGACATGGGGTCCTTCAAACGAGGCGTGAAGAGGCACCTTGTGGGCCGGCAGGGTGAGGGTGACTGATGCTGCGTTGTTTTCACGCTGCACCAGTTGTCCTTGCGTCTGGACTCCATTTCCACTTAACATTAGGTACAGTGGAGTCATTTGCCAAGCTATAAATAAAAACTTAATTTTAATGGGATCAAAGCAGCGCCATCTACTGATGCATTTGTGAAACTAACTTGTCAATAGGGGTGACAGCTTTGAACGTTGGAACTAAAAGTTAATATTTTTATTATTTTGAATTATGCATTCACTATGTATATACAGGGTGGAAAAAAAAGACTGGTTGGAAGAACGGTGCCCTTAATATTGATGATGACAAATTTAACTGAAAGGAAACATTCCTTTATTTTCAAAAATAATTAGTAATTATTAAAAATTGATCTTTAGTATTTGTAAAAATATTATGATCGGATGTTAATGACGGTAGTTGTTAACATTGAATGGGCGCCTTTGGCTTTCAAAGTAAAAAGTAAATAGTGTTGAATAATTTCGGCGGGCTGGTTAGAACCACGATAGCTCAATTGGAAGAGCACCTGACCCGGTATGTCAGAAGGGTGCAGGTTCAAACCCTGCTCGTGGAAATTTTTTCAACATTTGTGTTTTTTTTTTACCAACATACTATTGAGACATTATTGAATTAGGGGACTTAAGGCTCTACCACTACTTGAGCTTCTACCACTAGCTAAGACGACGTATATTGATTTGTTAACCTTACGTGATTTTGTTTTGTTCTCATCATGTTATTATTATTTTTGATTATCCGATATACTTTCACAGTTAAATGACGTGTATATGTATAGTCGACAATGAAATTGCTTTACCACCATAGAAGTGAATTTTGTTTGCTTATAATAAAACAGCAAGTTCTATTTTTGTTTAAAAGACCAAGTGACAGACAGATACGTTGTCATTATTGACAATGAGCCTTAGCAAAATTTTATTGTAATGGAAGTTATTGTCAAAAGTGATAAAGCAATTTCATGATCAACTATACGTAACATAATATGTATAATAGATACGTAATATATTTACAATATTTAGCATTAGGAAGCATATTATAGTACGTATACGTATAATAATGTCAAGAATATAAATAGCACTGTTGCTAACTAAACACCAATTCATATATTCCAGGTGATCCAGCTCCAATATGTGGCTGACGAGAACGGATTCCAACCGCAGGGAGCCCATCTCCCCACCCCGCCCCCCACCCCTCCGGAAATCCAGAAAGCTTTGGACTACCTTGCGACACTACCTCCTAGCAACGAGCGAGCTGAACACGACTCTAAGAACAGGGACTATAACATATATTACAACCAGTCTTAAATCTACTTGTCTGATTTTCTGATAAGTTCCAGATTGTCTATCGAATATCTTAGGGCGTTCTAAGATCCTCTAAATGTTCCCTATATATTTTATTGGAAATTGATTATTTTTGGTCACCTGTACCTTTACATGTAACAGTGTTACATGCAAATATCTTTCTAGAAGGGAAAGCATCACGCAGGTGTGACCACATCTCCTACTAGATTCTACGAGACGTTTGGATCGGATACAATGCGCCCGTTTGTGTTTAGTATGGGACAACTCGTCGCGTCCGCTTCATTCAGCGCTGCTCATATATTTTTGCGCAATATACACGCAAGCGTGCGCCTGCGCGTGCACCCGCCTTTGTTTTAGGGGTCACCTTTAGAATGAATGATATAGACAAATATTTCATATAGACTATCTGAAGTTATCAAGAAGTTGTGAAAGTGTTCCGAAGAACAAGTAAAGAGGCTTTTTTAATCATACTTTATATTGTACATTGCTTAAGGTGTGATATAAAAACATACGAATTTTGTAAAATTAGTAACTTTGAAATAAGTTAGTGTGAGTAACTGTGTATTTTATTTGTTGTACTTCTTAGCTTTAAATGTAATATAAAAATATATATCGTGGTTATCAACTTTCGAGTGTTTTACTAATTCTATATTATAAGCTGTATTTGTCTTTAATTTCAATCAAGGCGTTAAATGCAAACTTCATGATTATTTTTTCACTGGAGAATGTCCTCGCATTTACAACTCCTTATGGTAAGGAAAACTTACCGGTGAAACGAATTTCCAACATGTTGGGTTAATTATCTTATCCTAGCTCCTAAATCCAAATAAAGGAATTCCAGTAATATTTTTGTTATATAGTTACAAGATTGTTATAGTTACTTAGGTGAACTTAAAACAAGTCTTATTACCAAACAAGACGAGTATAATATTTACACCCGCGGGGAATCGAACCCGAAACCTTTGACTCTAACAGCACTAGTGTTATCACAAGACCACAGATATGGTTTAATTATGCTGTGTGTGATAAAACGTATATTACAAGAGCTGTAACAATATCTTACAGATCCGTGACCCATAAACCTAGATATACCCGAATTATTACTATGTGATCACTGATCGTTTAAAAAACTGTTAACTAGGCACACGATCTGCTTATTTATCATCGTTGATCAGACAATGATGGCAATTACAGGTTCAGTTGTCAAGTAAATTGCACCTCGGTGTAATATGGTGTTGCCAGGTTAATGGGGTGCTCCCATCTTTATTGGATACTGAGCTAAACAACAAATAATTAATATTGAATTTTCCACAAAAACTTTAAAAGAATAATGAACAGAAGGTACTTTAAAATTGTGCCTAAGTGATAGTGGTTGTTATTTAGTTAATAAAATTCATTTTTAACCGACTTCTAAAAAGGAAGAGGTATCACAATTCGACTCATATATATATTTTTTATGTATGTTCGCGGATAACTTCGTCGTTTATGAACCGATTTTGGTGATTCTTTTTTTGTTGGAAAGGATATATCACAAGGATGGTACCATGATAAGAAAACCAGGATCTGATGATGGCATCCCAGAAAAATCGAGGAGAACCATCGAAAATCGTAGTGGCGACTAGTGCGTTTATAATTTATTTTCATTAGATATTTTAAAGCACTACTATTCAATGAAGGTCTGGAGTCGAACTGTTGATGGAGCCGAAAGGAAGTCGAGGGAACTCCTAAACGATTTAAAGCAATTACCACCAGGTAATTGCTGTAAATCGTTGAGGAGTTCCAGCCCAAACACCGGTTAAGGCTTGATTAATTTGTATTGATGACAACTTAACATCTAGATAGGTCTACCCTGATGGGTAGACCTAACAAGGATCCAAAAATCGTAAAATAAAATAATTAAAAAAAACCGACTTCAAAAAAACAGGAAATTAAAAAAAGTAAAAACAGCTCTAAAAAGCAAGAAATGATATAGAAATCATATTATTAATTACCCAAATACGCATATCAGTTTTAAGGAGAGTCTATTGAAGTCGGGTAGGGCTTTTACAATAAAAAAGTGGAGATAATGAAACAGCTATAAAAGTTTAAATGAAACAAAATAATCACCCAGCCGACCACCAACCACCCGACTTCAACAGACCTTCTTCAAAACTGATATGCGTATCTAGGTAATTAATAATATGATTTCAATACTATTTCTTGCTTTTTAAAACTATTTTAACTTTTTTTAGTTTCCTCTTTTTTGAAGTCGGTTTTTTTGATATTCTGCGTTAATTGAAAGATATTATTTTTAAAAAGCTTACAATATCAGTCAGGTTGTGGCTTAATTGTCGTTATCTTTTCGTTATTTTAAACTTTTTTTAAAAATTAAATTGTTAGGTAATTATACACTATTCGAGAATGTTTAGTGTCAAAAAATAAAAGGTGACTAGAATACGATTGGGAGCACTCAGATCTTGATAATTTAAAGTCACTACGACTATTTGAACGCGCATTCACAACTAGACTGGAGGCCGACGCTACCCGTCTTCCGCGTCGCTGCCATTCAAAATAGTTTCATTCAAACCCATAAATTTGATCAAGCATCGCCGCTCGAGTCACCACCGCCACCTCCCCGCCGATCATTGTCATCTAACTTGTGTTCATTTGAAATATTGTCACCGGTTCGAAATATTATCCTTGTTTAGAGAATTTAAAATGTTTTTAGTTATTTCCTTGCCTTGTCCTGGCAACACCAGCCAGCATGTGGCCATGCGCGGAGGAGTCAACGAATCTTTAGCAGATGTAGTTGTGTCTCGACCCCGGTTGCCCAACAACCGGTCGGTACACTTTCGCCGCGCCGGCCGTGTCAAGGTCGAGCGGCCATCGCTTCGCCGTAAACTTCGTACCACATTCGCCGTATATGTGAAATATAAATGGAGATAATTTAATAAAAATCACCCATTAGCATTGAATTGCAAACGCAACGCTCTTGAAATATGATGAATTCATTGTAACTAACACCAGCTACCATTAACAACGTTGGCAAATTAATCGATTAAAATAAGCTACGTGTTATTAACAATTTTGTATATTGAATGTGAAGATACAGTGAAGTTATTTATTGCATTACTTAATATACAGTTTTTAAAAGTACAGTTTATCAGTTTTGACGGGTGTGCCTACATAATATAATGAAATTGGTTCTTATGCCAATTACCTGTTTCAAGTTATATTTAATTTAAACGATTACTTTAAAGTTCCATTAAAAAGTAGATCAGGGTGCCTAGTGTGAGTTTTGTTTACTATCCTTATTCATTCGATTACGTTTACGAAAACGAAAATGAGTATGGCATTGAAGCAGCGCCTCCTGGCGACATAGGTACGAGAAGAGTTTAAATTTAGCCATACAAATTTTAGAAACTTGCACTAGGCACCCTGTAACAGAAATAGTGAACAAAGTACCTAAGAACAAAGTTTTAAATTAATTAATGTACGCAGTAATCTATAAGAAGTAACTTCTCCATCCTTTTGCAACTGAACAATCACTGCTTTTTCATTCATGTCATCCGTCACACAATTAATCCATTTTTTCTTTGCTCCCACCCTTAATCTATTAACTTTCTTATTATTTACTTTTGAATCGCTACTTGTTTTTATTTAATATTTTCTACAAGCAAAGAAAGCGCAAGACAGTAGTCTTACGCATTAGTTGAAAAACTATATTATTAAACCTCAATTCTATAAAAACTGCTTCCGTGAAAAATATGAACCTGATCAGTTTCTTGGGGGAATTAATTGAAGATGTAGTGAAACCTGCCCTAATATTTGTGTGTTACAGTTTAGTTAAATTACGAAAGTGTTGCGGACTTTTTTGTGTGACGAAAAAATTAATTAAACTCACACTTTCACAGATTTTTACGAGAAGCTGTTTAAAATAATGCCAGTTACTTGTAAAATATGTTTAATTAACTATGTTACATTAATAATTACTTTAATGTTATATTAAGTTATGTGAATGGAGAAAGCCGATTTCACCAGGATAATTTGTTTTAGCTCAGATCAAAAAGATGTTTTGAAGATGCTCTAAAACGAATCTAAAGCAGCTGGTTAAGCAAGCGGGACCAGGGTCAGGTACACAAATTGTCTCAACGTTAGCTGGTTAGAAGCAGATATCAAATATTGCGTAACTATCTTTAGAATACATTTTTATTGTACATTTGGATAGGCTTACGCCACAACTCATTAAATACGATTAGCGCTGAACATATATAAAATGTCATTGCATTTATGTGAATATTTTAATACCCTAGTGCGAAAATGACAAGTATTACAATAAAATAGCATCGAACACATTGAATTAGCGCGTGAGCAATGGTTAAATGTCAAATGACTTCATCGCATTACCATAGCCACACATACACTGTGATGTGCCACTCCCAACAAATAATGCAGCAATACCGAAATTTGCCTGAAGACATTCTGTTGAGTAAAGGAGCCTACGACGAGGTTTACATAACACACACAAGAGAAATCCTTTGTTGTCTGAATACCTATTCAAAAAGATGACTATTAAATTGCATAATCGTTTAGGCGATCGATAGGCCACACAATGTAGGCGTCTCCGTCTGATACTTGATACGCGACGATTGTGCCATGCAAAATGAGCAGCAGTTAAAAACAATGAATTCTGCGTGGGTATATGTTCGATATATTATAATTGTCTTACGGTCAAACACAATTTATGACCAAAGCCTTATGTTATGCAGGCGAAACAAGTAAGCTTATGTTGGTAAATTGATATATGCGTACGCAGTGCACGATTTAATAATGTAACTGAAGAAAGAATAACTAGATATAGTTATTTAATCAAGAACAAATTCTTCAAGACTGATAAAATATGTAAAAAACTGATAACATAATTTATCTTATCAGATAAAAATATTACCTGCCGGGCTAGAAAAAAATATTTCAAATTACTATTCAATAATTTTATCTGAGCATTGAAAAATATTCATGTGCATAATAGAATAACAATAACATTTAAAAAGCTACACGCATTGTGTTGATAGTTTATAATTAACAAAACAAAATACATTTAAAGACTGACTGGCCTTTAACTTTCAAGGAATAATTAAACAATATTGAGTTTGGTTTCTTTGATTGAGCTCAAGCGTTGGCATGATTTTGGTCAAGTTTCATAACAATTTAGTCTTTAAATTCGTGTATTGATTTGATCTTCAAATTTAATTTGAAAACGTATCAAAAATACACTTGTTTTATATAGAAGTTTCGCTTAACTGAAAACATGAAAAATACACGTGCTTACAGGACATGACATGGTAACATAGTTTTAAAATTTTCACATGCACTACTTTGGAATCCGCTTATCAGCACGAAACATCTTAGAGACGGACTTTAGATAAACATCCAGAAAAAATAAGGAAGTTGTTGTATGTCGACGAAGGCAGTCTGGTATTTTAATTAGCTCTAAATAAATACACATTTTGTCGTTTTCCTTGTTCTGAAGATTTTACAACATAACTTTCATTATGACTATTTTTTTCTTTTGCTTACATTACCCTAATTTCAACTTTGGTCTCATATCTAGTTAAAAAGGTCTATTGAGGAAATTTTACCGTTTGTGGTAGCTGATGTGCAGGCATGTGTACTACTATGCGACTTAGCTATTATCATTAACTTACTACAAGGGGATTTATCGATATAAATAATATAATAGTTAGTAAAGTTTTTAAAGACGTGATAGAAAACTCGTTCTATAGAACTTTTTGGGATAAATTGGGCACTCCAACACTACTGATGTTACGCAGACGAAAATTTATATTAGATAATTCAATAGCGGTTTGGACACGTCATAGATTCCCATAAGTGTTACATAACTAGCCACTTGACCCACGGCGCACTGTAAACTTCACAAGTGTAGTCTCGGGTAAACAAAGTTCAGTGAACTTACTCTAGAAACTTTATTTATGCTATATTAATATCATCATGCGATGCTGATAAACAGCCGGATAGATATTCAGGTGAAGGTTAGATATAGACCTTAATTATTAAATCAAAGATGTGGGTAATTTTGTTGTAATGCTTTATAAAAAGTTAACGACTATTGTATTCTTGAGGATGCTGTGTTGTGTTTTCGAGTGAGTCTTTGTTTAATAAGTTTGGCTGAGAAACCTTTGGCATTTGAACGCTAAAGCGTTCTAAGATATAGGATTTAAATAAATAATTTAACTGTAACATGATGTATACAACTATAAGTGAAGTTCTATCTTAATTACGGGTATACTGAATTCTTAAGAGATTGCCGAGGTAAATTTTAACACGGTTTTTAAGTACTTTATTGTTAATTATATTACCAAGTGATGAGTCAGTTAACGCATGGCAATAGCTTCTGTTTTAATTTTGTAGGATAACTTTTATAAGCAACAGTATATAGTATATAAACAACAAAACGAAACATACCTCAACTGAACTTAAAAAAAACAGAAAAAATAGCAAATTAAAAACTAAATACCTTTAAATAAAAGATGTCCTCCAGCTGTGTGGGCTCATGGGAACGGTCCCAAGAATGCTGGCAATATTGCTCCTCTGGATTGCCAAGCTAATACGCTGGCAGAGGTAGATGCCAGCCTTCTTGTCACCGGAGGCCTCAATAAGGCGAGTACTTAGAACTTTAACAGGTTGATTTGCCTCCGCCCCCCATGGACCTATTGTTTCCATTGCAAACGGAACAAATAAATAATTACAACCCAGGTTCGCGTATTTGTGCCGTTTGCGATTTTCAGCACAGCAGCCCTCACATGAAGAGAAGTGGCGCGAACATGCGATGGAGCCACGGTGTCAGCACAGGTTGCATCCCACACCAACAGCCTGCCAAGCTTCCAGGGCTCAATGGTCATTGCAGCCGGTAAACCAACGGTAGCAAAAGCACTGCGGATGATGCTTTTTAAAGATGAGTGGCGTAACATACGACCAGAACTACGAGCGCATGAGAGGCCATGGTGGCCAAGGTCACCAACAGCCTCCCCAAATACACAGCGGTGAGGGTAGACTAACCTGGCGCCTAAACGGAGGCACACCGCTATAGTGAGGGACGGCCCCTCCAACAAGGTACCGACATTGGCTGATGGTAATGCCTGGAGCCAGTGGCCTGACTCTCTCTCGGAGACAGCAGTTAGACGAGCGTGTCGGCCATGTCAGCCGATGTGGATATAAGCCACTCCAGAACTTACTTGCATAACGGCTCGTCCCATTGCTTCTGCAATTGTGGAAGTAAAGGTAGTTTGGAATTTTGAGAGTCGGATAACCAAGCGTTACTTGCATCTGCCTTGCACAACTCTACGGAACCCAAAGATAGGTTGATAATCTTCTTGTAGAGATTGTTCGTGCTATGAAACATAAGTAAATTTAGGAACGAAAACACAAAAACGTATTACAAATAAGGCCATGTGTGGATTAATTTAGAATAAACGGTCTGAAGTTTAGCAGCATTATGAGAAGCGGTACGCCTAATAAAATAACGAGTCATCATGGGGAATTTTGAGTTGGGGGCCAGGCGACTGAAGTCAGTATATATTTGTGCTCTACGGTTCAGGGCCACATAATTTGAAATGTATAATTCACACTTTGAAAAGTTTAGTTCCAATCCTATAGTGCTAAATTGGTTTATTAAACTTTGTAGGTCCTCGAGAACTAAACCCGAGTTGCACTCTAGAATTTAGATTCAAAATTATAGCTATACAGCTAAAAAGAAAACAGCAGGTCCCAGATGATCACCACCTTGCTGGCAACCAACGGCGAAATGTAGAAGATTGTTACGGTGAATCAAAGTTTTTGGTTCAACGAATTTCCTCTTTTACTTGGTCACCTTAAACCGTAAACTGTTCTCTTTATGTGTGTTTTTTGTGCAATAAAGAATATATATATATACTTTCGCCATCTTCACCATCAACAGCACTTCACCACCATCATTCAGCTCGTTGACACATTACTTAAGTTCAAATTTTAGTATTATTGTTGTGATATATATAGTTTAATTTTCCACAAAAACAACACTGAACTTTGAAGATGAACGACGAAGTTTTCTCAGAAATGATACGAGGGACCCGCTGCAGGCAGCCATCCTTGACACGCGACGCTCGCGACGCGCAGTACCAGCAGGTCTTAGTGCAGCAAGTGTAGATAGCGATGTTTGGGCAGCAATGCCCGCAGTAGATAGATAGTTAGATATCATTATATCGAGTGAAGTGTGCTTCCACCTTCTAGGAATCCACCTCGTAATAGTCACTTGCTATCTCAAAAGATAAAGGCTTCCTAAGGATAAATCACTTCCTCATGTTGGATTGAAAAAACAATGATGATAGTACCTACATAATAAAATAAAAAAATATAGTAGGGTATTAACATATTAAGTTACTAGACAATCTTTTAAAATGGCTTAGAAAAACAAGTTGGTGTTTGGAATTTCCATAATACTAAGAATTGACCTTGACCTCTAAAGAAAAAGAATCAGTTTCTTTCTCAGTCTGTTTCAGATCATATTTTTTTTGCATGATTAGAGTCATAATTAATAAATCATTAGACGGTATATAGAGCAGTGTAATGATTATAACGAACCCGTCATAGTAGCTTTCGTCGATCACAAGAAAGGCTTGAGTAGCACAGAAATTTGGGGTGCCTATAGAAAAGTTTTGTTGATGATAGTTTTGACCTGACTTTGACTTTGTTTTGACACAACTCCCTATCGATAGGGAGTTGTGGAGATCCTTGGAGGAGGCCTTTGTCCAGCAGTGGACGTCTTTTGGCTAAGATGATGATGACGATGAGACTGATAGGGATACATATGTGCCTTTCGTACTTAGGTCGTATGAACAGTGTCCAGCTGATCGTGGTTTACGAAGAGGTATTTTAGAACCTCCCTTTACAGATGTAGCTTGTCCAAAGAAAGATGGGAAATGTCATATAAGGATCTGAAGGATAAAATACAATATTCGGTACCTAAATCTAGAGTCGCACTAATCTAAATTATGTAAGGTGGATCGGTATGATCGCTACACAAATAAAGCTTAGCCGAGGAGTAATAGAATATAGACCAAAAACCGCTAACAGAAATGTTGGCTGCACAAAGGCTAAGATGGCCAGATGACAAAGTACGGGAAAAATACTAAAACATCCAAAACCGTAAAGTTAGACCTACAAAAGGTGATTACAGGCTAAAGTCCTATATGTCTAGCTCTAACAATGTCGTATTTGTACTACTCCGTTCGCTCAACTTAATTCTTCTTCTACGTCTTTAGCCTGTACTTATCCACGAATATTTTCGCTACGTAGATAATTTATATTGTATAAGTTATCACTTACTACTACGTTTTATTGATACTTCTACTGATGTAACTTCAATTTCACCATATGTTGACCTTATATGTTTTATAAATTATTTATATTCCTTTGAAAGAGTATTTATGACAATATTTAAAAATAGATTCATCAAGGTTAATAATACGTACAACCATATTATAGTTTAGCTTTATAAATTAAGTGCGCTAGGTCAGGGACAAAAAACTGACCTGAGTACTGCACGCTGTACCAGGCGGAGCTTCTGGCCGTACACGAAGTCACAAGCGTAATCCTTGGGAAGAAGTAATCTACTTTCGGCATCTACAGCGACTCTAGACTGGCACTTGAGACAGTCACCAACGTTAAGTCTCCTCATTCCCTGGCAGTAGAGACAACACGAAACCTGGGCTTGGCTGCGATACAAAACGTAGAAGTTTCCTTGTTTTGGATCAAGGCACATGCGGGTCTGCCGGGGAATGAACACCAACGAAATTGCGAAAAAAGCGATCTTTAAGTTAAGGAGAAAGCCAGACTACGACCGGTGCGCAGCTGCATATCTCAGGAGACGCATTCGTCAAGCATCTCTTGACATATGGAACGAAAAGTACACAGAACACTGCTTTCACGACCAAAATATTCTTTCCAGAAGCCAAGATCGCCCCACACCATAGTCTGTAAAATTAGCCTCAACAGCTGCCTTATAAAAGCTTTAACAAAACACGGCGGGCTTTATCATACACCGCTTCAAGTGTAAGGAGAGCCCACTATGTGAATGCGACACTAATTACAACGAGACCATCTAACACCTAATGTTAGATTGTCTAATAAACACAACAGCGAAATACGAGTTGGAACAGAAAATGAACGGTCTCGTGGACATAAATACAATAAGTGCGTTAATGAGCAGCAAAAGGTATAGACAGTCACTTATATAGAGGCTATTGTTAAGAGTGCAAACCATAGGAATAAAAGTAAATTATGTTACAGTATATAAGAAGAATATATATGTAGTGTTCAATTTAGGTAAACAAAAATTTGATGTGAATAAATATAAGGAAAAATGAATTAGCTTTAAGAATATTTACTATTATTAAGTTAAAAAAATATAACGGAAAAAGGGTATTCCTTACAAATTAAAAAAACAGCATTATTCTTATAAAAATATATCTACTGTTGTGTATATTAATAGTTTATTGTCATTCATAATTTCTTCATTAGAATAAGCTAACATAAATTCTGCTATTCCTCATCAAATGGTAAATAAATAAAGATAAGAGAAACTCTAAAGTTACCATTAAGTTTATATTTTAGAACTAGTTTAGAATCTAATCCATATCGGACATTATTATATTATTCGTTTTTTCATACGTAAAAAAACAGAAATGGATTTAAAAACTTCAATTATTTTAAGCAGCTCAAGACCTAGGAATGACTGCTAGCGTGAACATTAGTGCTAACACTAAGGCCAATAGCGAACAAATGGAAATTCCGTTAGAGTTGTTGACAGCCATTACGTGGTGCTTAGTTGACATACACGGTTCGAGGTAATGCATCCAATGTTTACATGTCTCGTTGACTTTACGAAATCGCATTTGTGAAATTAGGGAGGTGGCCAAATGGAGTTAACTACGAGTATAAATAATGTAACTGTCAGGGTGTATCAGTCGACAGCTACAGTCCTCCGCTCAATCATCAATCAAAGTGCAACAATGAAGTCTATCGTAAGTGTCATGTGTCACGTGCCGCATCGAAACGGGTTGAGCTTGACAGTGGACAGTGATCTTATTAAGTTCAGTGAACAAATAAATCAGTCTAGAGTGTGTCTACTGGAAATGTAAATTTTAGTGCACCGATCCAAATTCGGAAGTGGTCTCGAAGTTGATCTATAAATTATTCAAATTTATGGTTCTGTATTGGACACTTGGTGGCTCAAGATAGTCTCATAATGTTTTGCTATCTGATTATAATAAAATTTTAATTTCACAGGTGATCGTGTCAATGCTGGTGGCGGTGGCGTTCGCAGCTCCCCAAGCCCCAACTGAACCCATTCCTATCGTCAGGCAAGACAGTCAAGTCAACGGTGATGGATCCTACCAGTACTCTTTTGAGACTGGGAATGGAATCAGCGCGGACCAGAAGGGTGACTTGAAGAAGGTGGGAGACGTTGAAGCTTTGGAGGTGCATGGCCAGTTCCAGTACCAGGGAGAGGACGGTAACATCCAGCTGAGTTACATCGCCGACGAGAACGGTTTCCAGCCGCAGGGCGCGCACCTGCCCACGCCGCCGCCGGTGCCTGAGGCTATCCAGCGCGCCCTGGCTTACATCGCCACCGCGCCCCCTCAGGCCGCTGATCCGGCCCCCCAATAAATCCGATAACGGATCATAAAATACTCATGTAGATTTACTAATTCATTCAATGTGATGCCATTTTTGTACTTTTGTACCAAGTATTTATATTAAATTGTTATCGACGAAATTTATTGGATTTTTAATTTTTTATGCATTACATGCAATTGAATAGCGTAAATACTGTGTCAATTATAACAAAAATAATAACTCTTAAAAATTAAGAAAAGGCATTAATTCGTTTAATAAAACAAAACAAAGAAAGCACATATAGAAATTATGTATGTTAAAAATTAGAAGCTTATAGCTGAAAGACACTGCCAAATAAATAGTATATATTACTTGCATGTGTACGACAAAAAATAAATTGGGAAAACAATAACACGGACGATTACTACCAGTGCTCTACCTACGAGTATATCTCTTTCTCGCATCAAGGTGTTGGGATTAAAGGTGGCAATGGATAGGACGGTTTATAATATTACTACCTATACAATATTTGCTCCATAACTTAGTGATGCAATACTATAACTGGTGGTGAACTAGCTAGTTTAGGAATAACAATGCTAATTATTATATACTAGCGGCCGCTCGCGGTTTTACCCGCGTGGTTCCCGTTCCCGTAAGAATATCGGGATTAAAAGTATTCTTCTCTTTCTTGTTCCTGACTCAACTGGTGAACCAGCCCACCAGGATCCCAGACGTAGTCGGTCACGCGCCCTCTTTGTTGGACCTTCTGCTGACGAGTCGCCCAGCTGGCTACCAAGTGGAGGTTCGAGCTCCTTTGGGATCTTCGGATCACTGCTTGGTATCCAGCAAAGTGCCTCTGGCCCCGCTACCGCCTTCAGCGGTATCGAAACGCCAGATTTGGCACTACTCGTCGGCAGATTGGGATGGTATGCGGGACTATTTCGCATCCGTTCCTTGGGGGCAGCGCTGCTTCAGTGGGAAGGACCCGACAGCTAGTGCGACTGCAGTTGCTGATGAGATAGTTTTAGGGATGGAATACTATATTCCGCACTCCTATCTCATCGGCAAAGGCAGGCGCAACCGATGGTTCCACCGCGAGTGTGCCGACGCTGTTGATAACAAGCAGGCGGCATACCGCGCTTGGATCAAGGGTAAAGCTCTTGGGGATCCCGAAACCCGCTCGCTGAAAGCAGCCTATAATAATGCCACCAAGTCCTGCAAAAGAGCTTACATTAGAGCGGATGCCCAGCGCGTTGCACGAGTCGGCCAAGAACTACTGACGCATCCTACGGGCAGCCGTAGCTACTGGCGTCTGGCCAAAGCCGTGCAATCGAACTTCTGCCAACCCTCGCTGCCACCATTGAGATGTCCTGACGGAACTTTAGCTCAAAAGCCGCAGGAGAAAGTCGATCTCCTGGCCAAACTCTTTGCGGCTAACTCCCGAGTCGATGACTGCAATGCACAGCCACCTACAATTTCTCACTGTGGCCACACAATGCCCGATTTTAAAATCAGGCAGCGTGACGTCCGTGCGGAGCTGCAGTCAATTGATGTCCGGAAAGCTAATGGTCCTGATGGCATCCCTCTAATAGTCCTAAAAATGTGTGCAGCGAAGTTGTCCCCCGTGTTAACGTGCCTTTACCGTCTCTTGCTCTCTTCAGGTTGTGTTCCGGAATCTTGGAGAGAAGCTAATGTGCAACCGGCCCCCAAAAAAGGAGATCGGTCAGATCCATCGAATTACAGCCCCATAGCTGTAACTTCAGTTTTGTGCAAAGTAATGGAGCGCATTTTAAATAAACAACTTGTCCACTACCTAGAAGAACACTCCATAATTCACGATCGCCAATACGGGTTTCGGCCGAAACGGTCAACGGGTGATCTTCTAGCGTACGTTGCACATCTTTGGGGTGAGGCTATTGACAAGCGTGGTGAGTCGGTGACTGTTAGCCTTGACATAGCCAAGGCTTTTGATCGGGTCTGGCACAAAGCTCTTCTCTCCAAGCTCCCGGCATACGGTCTGCCTGCTCAGTTCTGCAACTGGGTCGCTGGCTTCCTGCATGAGCGCAGAATCCGTGTTATATCTGATGGATGCGCTTCGCGGCTCATGTCAGTGAACGCTGGTGTCCCTCAGGGGTCCGTTCTATCCCCCACGCTGTTCCTTCTGCATATCAATGATATGCTTCCACTTGGAAATATTCATTGCTATGCAGATGATAGTACGGTCCATGGGGGATATAACGGTCACCCAGCGGCAGGGCGGGTCGAAACCGAAGTGAATCGAGTGAATCTTGTCATTGAGCTCAATCGGGTATTGGACCTCATATCTAATTGGGGCACCAATAATCTGGTTGAGTTCAATGCCAAGAAAACACAGGTGTGCGCGTTCACGGCAAAAAAGTCACCATTCCTTCCTCTTCCAACTCTTTAGGGTACATCTCTACGCCTGCAGAGCAGTATCAACATGCTCGGTATGACGATACATTGCGATCTGAACCAAAGGGACTCGATAGCGATACATCGAAGCCGTGTTCAAAACAGCCTCACGAAAACTCGGAATTCTGAACAGAGTGCGGTGATTCTTTACGCCGGACCAGTTGTGCCTTTTGTACAAGACACAGGTACGGTCTTGCGTGGAGTATTGCTCGCACATTTGGGACGGTTCCGCTAAGTACCTTCTCGATGCCTTGGACAGATTGCAGCGTCGCGCTGAACGCATTATCGGCAATGCAGAAGTGGCAAATACTCTTGAATCTCTGCAATTGCGTAGAGATGTTGCGTCACTCAGCGTGTTTTACCGCTTATACCATGGCGAGTGCTCTGAAGAGCTCTTTGACCTCATCCCACCTTCTCCCTTTCTTCATAGGAGTACACGTGCTGCTCTTCGGAGTCACCGATTCACTGTCTCAAATATCCCATCGCGCACAAAGAAATTTGGTGACTCGTTTCTTTGTCGCACCTCCAAAAGATGGAATAGTCTACCAGCACACGTTTTCCCTCCTTCCTATGATATGGGGTCCTTCAAGAGAGGCGTGAAGAAGCACCTTGTGGGCCGGCAGAGTGAAGTCGACTGATGCTACGTTTGTTTCCACGCTGCACCAGTTGTCTTCGCGTCTGGACTTCATTTCCACTTAACATCAGGTGGGATGAAGTCATTTGCCGAGCTAAGTATAAAAAAAAAAGAAAAAAAAAATTCTGTGTGGTTATCCAGGTTATAAACTATCTGTATGCCGAATTTCATTCAAATCCACTCAGTAGTTTTTACGTGAAAGAGTAACAAACATCCATCCATACTTACAAACTTTCTCGTTTATAATATTAGTAGGATTATGGCGACTATCTACATACATACAAACATGTTATGTCTCATGTTATGTCCTCACTACTGGGGCACAAGCCTTCCCTATTTGTGGATTCTCTATCCATAACAGTTTATAGAACGGGCCATAAACCATCGCGAAGGCTCAGTACGGATTGGTGGTTGTGAAAGACTGCTAATGCAGTCGGGCCCAACGGTTTTACGTGCTTTCCTAAGCACGGATGGTACACCCATCCGATGACCGGCCTTTGCGAAAGTTGTTTAACTTTTGCAACCGCAGAACGCGTTAACCACTGCGCCATCGAGCTCTTCCATCGAGGTCATCAATCGAACCAAGCATAATATGAATCCCGTTGGTAATTTGCCACAAAGAGACGACGGACGTAGAGGTAAAAGAATCAGTAAAAGTATTTCTTTTTCTAATCAGATGATTGTAGTCTGCCATTGTCTAATTCCCTTTTCTGTACGAGATACCACTTCTATCCTCATTATTTTATTTTACTTTACATAGACATAATAATATCATATTTTTTTAACAAAGCTTATTTTTTAAACAATTGGTATTTGTAAAATAAAATTATACCTACATTACTCGCTGATTTACTTTATCGCATGTCATTACGCCCATATGTTTGCTCTTCTGTTTTATAGTAGTTAGCTATCGTCAAAGATCTAATTGATGCCACCATAAATTAAAATTTATTCAATCATAATAAAATTGAGGAGCTCGATGGCGCAGTGGTTAATGCGCCCGGTCTGCGCGTGCTGAAGTTAAGCAACTTTCGCAAAGGCCGGTCATCGGATGGGTGACCAAACATTTATCATCTCGAGCTCCTCCGTGCTTCGGAAGGCACGTAAAGCCGTTGGTCTCGGCTGCATTAGCGACTGCTAATGCAGCCGAGACCACGACACAACAACTGTTAACCACCAATCCGCACTGGGCCCGCGTGGTGGTTTATGGCCCGTTCTCCCTATCCATCCATAAGGAAGGCTCGTGCCCCAGCAGTGGTTAAATAAAATGAGCTGATGATGATGATGATGATGAATAAAATTGAAATCAATCTACACACATCAAAAATGTCTAGGGGTCAAGTACATTTTTAGCTATAATTTTTTTTCTAACAATATTTACCTAATCTAGTTTTTCAGACTGGCTTCTTACTCTATTTTTTATGCTCTATTTTTTTATGTTTTTTTCACCCAATCGGCCTCGCAAGGGGATGATCACAGATTTTCATTCATATCGTGAGATTCACTAAAAATAATCAATAACGATCCAAAAAGTTAAAATATTAAAGAATTAATATTATAGAAATAACGCAACGATACTTTAAAATGTAATTGATCCCTCACATTTTTGATGTGTGTATAATTTATAAGACTGACTTACGACCGCCCGAGGCTATGTAGCCTCGGGCAGATCACATAGTCCGGTGGTGTTCACACAGATGTCTGTGTGAACACTACCGGACTATGTGATCCCGAGGGAATTTCGGATAATTCCATCTCATCTCTTGCATAAATCGTGAAAGAGACCTGCCTGGAAATGAATGCTGATGGTGAACGTTTTTCAGACAGCCAGGGCTTCTCATTCCATGAAAAGTGTCCTGATATTCCATGAAACGTATCCTGCTCCCTGCTAGTATGATAGGGAGGGCATTTTCCAATATTTGACGTTGTAAATTAATAGGGGAAAAGAAATACCATTGCGGCGTTTCTCCCCGGGTCCTCTCAGTAAAGGGTCTCTCACCCTTATAGACGTACGAACATGACATTCATAAGAACTCAATAATTGGAGCACGAATTAAATATTTTTTTTGTTTTTATTTAAACTAACTAACTAGAATGGCGCAGCGACCCAAAGTGAGTCTTGGCCTTCGATAATAAGAGTCGCCACCTGGGTCTGTCCTGCGCCATCTGGTGCCAGTCATCCGCGTTGAGCTCGCGCAAGTCCTTACAGATCTCGTCCTCCCAGCGGTACCTGGGTCGTCCAACCGGTCGTCGGCCACTAGGACGTCCCATGTACGCTCGCTTTACCGCACGATCCTCTCCCATCCTCTCGAGGTAGCCGAGCCAGCGAAGTCTGTGTTTTTATTTAAATTGTATTTTGATTTTTCTTTCTTTATGTATAGATAAAGACACATGGCTACAGATAGACTTTTTATATATTTGTACAAAAATATTGCACTAAATAACATTAGAGCTCAACAACCGCCTCTGTAGTCTAGTGGCTAAGACCACCGGTTTAAATCCAGAGATCCCGGGTTCGATTCCCAGCAGGGGTACATGTTTGTGTACTCGGTTTGGTTGGTGGTAGGGCTTGTTAGTCCGCCTGGCTAGCTACCACCATCTTATCTAAATATGTCGTTATAACATCAATGTTTGTAACATTGTCGTGTTCCGGCAGCTAGAGATAAGATAGCCAGTGCCTCACTAGTTGAGGTTCCCGGATGAAGTGCGCTTCCATCATTGGCCTTATAATCACTTTACATCAGGTGAGATCAAGGCACTGTGCTTACCTGTAAAATATTATTTAAAAAAAAGCTAAATAAAAGAATACATCAATGCCAAACGGATCTTATCTGAAAGTAAGTATCTTATCTGATTCAACCATGTTTATTACACCGTTATGAACGTGATTGGCGTAGTCAATTTCTTCTTTTAACTAATTGTGTTAACGACTCTTTCAAACGTACGGTTTGGGTCAAACCAATTTTATGCCAATTTTAAACGACAAACATTTGGGCAAATCACACAGACAATATTATTTGTCAATTTATTGTGTGCATGTGAATACAATTTTCACTTTCAAACTTTCTCAAAAAAATACGATGATAACTGCATGTACTCGTGCTTGCATAAATTATGTGGCCTAGGTATTCTAAACTGCCTATATATTTGTGATGAAAGAAAGCAACCGCAATACTCGTATATTTATTTAGCAGTTGTTACGTGTAGGCAATAAACAAATCAGGCACTTATAGATACTTTTCACGCTTCTGACACTATAGACACTTCTTTAAAAACTTATTGCCTTGTTATTAGGGACTATACAGTAAATTAACTCTAATAACTGCGTTTGATTGGAATCACAAGATATCATATATTAATACGTGAAGCAAAAACTTTGTACCCCTTTTTACAAAAATTGCGCGGACGGAGGAGTATGAAATTTCGCACACTTATCTATATTTTAATATTATAAATCTGAAGAGTTTGTTTGTTTGAACGCGCTAATCTCAGGAACTACTGGTTTGAATTGAAAAATTATTTTTGTTTTGGATAGTCCATTTATTGAGGAAGGCTTTAGGTTATATAACATCACGCTGCAACTAATAGGAGCGAAACAGCAGTGAAAAATATTGCAAAAACGGGAACAAGAGCCTAAAAAATTAAAAATGCTGCCGAAAGTCACTATTCCACGCGGACGAAGTCGCGAGCACAGCTAGTAATTTATATAGAGAAGGAGTACAGAATGTTAATATTTTTTTTAAACTATGCATTAAAAATACATTTAATTAATAAAACAAACAATACACACACTACCATGTCAACTACACACTCTTTTCAAAAATTTCAAAAATGGAAGAGGAGCGGCCGAAATCTGTCAACGCCAATCTAAACCACCATCAGAACAATACTCAGAATAATTCTGAGAAACCACCAACCTCACATTTTATCTTTTTAAATTTTTCATTGCATAGGACACAATCCATGCAGCCTTAATAAAATTACGGTCGAATTTCGATTACTGGGCAACCACTAGTACAAAGTAATACATAAGTCTTACTATTATCGTGTTTAAATAAAATAATTGTACATTAAAAAAGTAATCACGTTACTGCTCCTTATGTCTAGTGGTTAAACCATTATGACCCAGAGGTCCCAGAGTAATTCCAGCAGAAGTAAATAATGCATTCTGTTTGTTGGGGGGTAAGGCTTGTTTAAATTTTGCCTGGATAACAGCAATTAATATCATTTGCGCTTGAGCTTTGTTGAATAAATATCAAATACAAATTAAAAATCAAATACACACAAACAATAGGGCTCCGCAGAATATCAGCGTTGCAGGTGATGTTCATGCTGCAACATGTGCTGAGTGGGGTCCTTTTCGGTTTCGCTTCTTTATTTTATTTTTGTCTATTACTTTTAATTTGAAACTGAATAAATATTTTGATTTGATTTGATTTTGATTTGAAATAAAATAAAATGCTTTTTACTAAAGTGGCAACACAGAACGCCAGTGTAATTGATACAATTATTATTAGAGCGTTCAGCAGTGGACGGCAATAGGCTGAAGAGAGATTATTAGAGCTGTAAAGATACCAAATTTTTTATGTGATAAATCTAACAGTTAATCAAATAAATATTATTTCGTAATAATATAACATCCACCGCGATTGGGAACACCTGTGCATGTATATCAATGTAACGTGTTGCTATATTATAATAAAATCATTATTAATAATGCTAATATTTAGACATTAAGGCAAAGAAAAAATATTCATCGATTTGGTACTAATTTATTATAATATTACCTAGACTCGAATAGTCTTGCCAGACCGGTTTTGTCGTAAAACTATTGTATTTTATAATTTTTAAGAAATATCCAATGGAATTGTCGCATAAATTAATAAGTATTGGTAGTTGCATTGATTGAGTATATGGAAAATTCCATGGTGTTTACAAGCATATTTCATTCATAATCATGCTGGTACGTTTTGTTCATAATATCCTACGTATATCTAAAATATTTTTATACTTAGACATTAGAACTAGTTAAAGTTTGTAGTATTTTTGATAAATACACAAGCTTTTTCAAATATATATTATTCACGAAGCTTTATTACGATCCAATCTATTTTAGTTTACTTGTACTTGCAGATAAGAGATTTTTAAAATGAAAATCTGTAAGTCCGTCAGACAGCGTTTACTCAATAAATATGGTGCTAATCGATTAAACTGATGCTGTCGACATCTCGCAAACGCATGACTACAGTAGGCTCAACCATATTTTGTCGAATTTATTCTGACGTGCCAAATGGTGCAATACCACCCAGAGGTGGTAGGCGGCGCAGTGACCCATCCGTATATATACCGATATGGCGCCGTTAGAAAACATTGTCTAGTGCCTTCACCGACAAACAAACACAACAAATATGAAGACCATCGTAAGTGTCAGTGATAGTGTTCAATTAAACTTATACCATAAAGTGCGATACGAATCGATCTTTCGAGAATAATTCTGGACTTTGTTTAAGTGATCGCATTCAGAAACGAGGATCAGTTATTTCAGTGAACAAAAACGTGAAAGCTTAAAGTTCTTTAAAATAATATAATGTATTATTCCAGGTATTCTTGGGACTCCTGGCCGTCGCCGTCGCCGCTCCTCAAGCTCCCACGGAGCCAATCCCCATTCTGCGACAGGAGAGCGATATCAACCCTGATGGGTCGTACCAGTACTCCTATGAGACCGGCAACGGCATCGTCGCCGAGGAGAAGGGAGCCCTGAAGAACATTGGCGCCGAGGAGCCCGCTCTGGAGGTCCAAGGCCAGTTCCAGTACCCGAGTGAAGACGGCGGCAGCATCCAGCTGACTTACATCGCCAACGAGAACGGATACCAACCCCAGGGTGCTCACCTACCCACCGCTCCCCCGGTACCCGAAGCCATCCAGCGAGCTCTCGCCTACCTCGCCACAGCGCCGCCCCAGCCTGAGAGCAGGCGCTAAAGACAATCCTGTTTAAAATTACCTCATGGTATATAAACAGTCAGCCATAATATTCACTGTGTGAAATAGAATAACAAATGTCAATGTCTATTCCTTTGTATTTCAACACCTCATTTATTCAGGAATACACATTGGTGTAATTTTTATAACGATTTTTGTACATATTTTTATACATAATGTAAATATTTTACATGATAAAACTGTGTCTAATTTATGACCCCTTGTGAACGCGAATTGTTAGTTCCAAATAGACAAAAGATCGAGAGTCTATATTATCTATAATCTTTATTATTTAAATGGAAAGGTACGGACCTTTAGCACTATTGAACACTTGGCACATTGTCATTAGATGCCTTCACTTGTTAGGATTAACTCTATGACAACCAATAGCATACAGTTACAAGGTTGCAGACACGGTTGCATTCGTCGGTTCTCGTAATAGTCATGTTTCCATTCAAAAAAGAGCTCATAGAAAATTATAAAGCAATCATAATTTTGGTTATAGTTGGGTAATAGGTATGTTTAAATAGAAATAATATCAAGTTAGTTAAAGACGATCGTTAATCTTACAAATGACATAAAGGTTAAAGACGCGGTAATTTACTGTAAAGGGCAGTATGAACAAGGTCAATAATAATATCAAATTAAGCTGACTCTTACAGAGTACTTAGTGCCTCTGTCTGTCAGAGGTCTTGGGCGTTATATATATCGGCAACAGAACATATAACAAAAACGACGGGTTGCACTCCGGGAGTGCCGGCAGAAGTGAAAACTTGAATATTAACGTTGTGCATTTTTGATATTTTGGAATTGTTAGGAAATAATTTTGCACGAATTGCTTCAATTATCAGTATAAAAGTACTATCATTTATGTGGTAGAATACAATATTTATTTATTGCGCTATCGTACACAAACATGACAATTTATATTACATTAAAAAGTACTCGAACATTCGCGCAAGCGCCCTGCGCCGCCTAAACGAAACAGCAGGCATACATTTTCGCCGCGCCGTAGAAAGAGAGGGGAATACATCCTCTCCTACGCCGCGCCGGCTGTCATCCGTCTTACGAATTTTTGATCAGGCCACGTGTCCTGACGCGAATTTAACATTTTTTACCCATTACAAAAAAAGTGTACAACGCCGCTAAAGAAGTTTTCACTTCAAAAATCTGTTTGATCAGTGATGTCAGTCTTTGTCTGGTGGATTTTTATATATTACGGGTAAGCACATTGCCTTCGTCCCAACTGATGTTAAGTGATGATAAGGCCAATGGTGGAAGAGCACTTCACCCGGGATCCTGAACTATTGAAGTACTGGCTATCTTATCTCTAGTTGCCGGAACACAACAAAGCAACAAACAATATTATGGCGATATATTTTGATAAGATGGTGGTAGCTAGCCAAGCGGACTAACAAGCCCTACCACCAACCAAGCCGAGTACACAAACATCTAAATACCCGAATACTTCTACTGAGAATCGAACCCGGTACCTCCTCGGGGTCTGAGACCGGTGGATTTAACCACTTGACCACAGAGGTGGTAAAAAAGCTTGACCACCTATTTAAGATCTAGAGACCCAACGTGCCCAGGTCGGATTTCCAGCGATGTAGATACACGAATTTTATTTATTCAATATGGACTACAAGTCTGCTCACATTGGTTCTTATATAATTTTTGATCTTTTACAGACAAAAGTAAAAGTGAACCAAACACCACTGGTCACAAGTAAATTGTATTATAAACCAAATATGTACCATTTTGTGATCGGTTTGGTTGGCGATAATTGTTGTAAGCCCACACACACATCACAAATATTTTAACCGCAAAATCAGTAATATTTAGGAGCATTGTTGTGTTTCAACAATTAACACTTCGATCGAATGTCAGCTTTTAGATAGGAAATTAGATATTGGCTATGATTGTAAGTTTATTTATTTTAGCAGTCCCGGATAAAATACTAAAATATCTTATCCGGAAGCCTTATCGCGACTGAACATCAGGATAGATGTTTCCCCGCTGAGGATAAATAGAGAGACTTAGAATCTTCTAGTATTTTTATGACGTTGCAAAAACTACTAAAGCCTCATCTATTTAAAAGTGTTGCGTGATGTGCGACGACAGAAGGGATCTGTGACCCCAGCGACCCATAGGCGGTAATAATAGCCGTTGACATTTAAACAACTAGTTTTGTAGCCCCCAATCTTCAATATAAATATCGTACCTATATCTATGAATTTTATTCAACGTTTTCCAGATTCAAGTGTGATCACCAAGGTGAACGAGGATATCGTGTGTAGTGGTGATAAACGTTATTACCATTGATGTGACATTATTTTACAGAATAGGGATCCTCAGTCTTTCTATGATGGTGTTTATTTTACGATAGAATTAGCCCGATAGTCTGATGAAAAGATGAAATAGCCTACCAGTACACGGTTCTATGAATGAGGTTCTTTAAACGAGGCATGAAGAGGCACTTTGTAGACTGAAATGGTGGCGGTGACTGATACTGCTTTGTTTTCAGTTTGCACCAGTTGTTTCCTCACCAGGTGGAGTGGAGACATTCGCAGAGTACAATATAAAATAAATATTAAGTTTAAAATGTTTGGAATTAGAAACAACAGGGAACTGTTTTATAAGTCTTGCCGCTAGGGTCATGTGTTCTCATATAAAATAGAACAAAGTGTCGGGTATAAGATACGAGTATATAACATATCTATAGAATTACTGCACATAACCTAACCATTACAGGTAATCAAATATAAAACTCACTTTTTTTGGAAATAAAATTTATATAGAGTAAGTACTTATTAGAAAATCTTCTAAAATCTCTTTTAGTGATTAAGAGGTCAGGTATACCATACCCACATCACATTTAAGGTCATCTTATCACTACCTGAGTCAGCAGCTTAACGATGTTGCCAACACTCAAATTTACTTCTTACACCATTGCCTTCAGTTACTGACGGAGGATCGCGCGATCCAGAATTAACGTTTACTTAGTTTACTATGAAAAAAATAACTTTTCTTATGCAGCATAGCATCTCTTTAGTTCTAATTTGGTAATACTAATATTATTAGACAGTCCTGTCTGCCGCTAGCTTCTTTTTTATATGATTAAAATTGAAATTATTTATGAAACCTTAAATAACATACTCAGGAGCATTACTTGCTTTGGATAGATTCGATTCTCCATATTAAAACTTGTTTAAGGTAAAATCTTATTTTGGATTAGTCTGTCAAAATAATGGAAAGAAAGTTAAAAAAAGTGCTAATTACTGTATACAATTATGTAAGTAATTTAATTATTTTTTAACCGACTTCAAAATAAGGAGGAGGTTCTCAATTCAGTTGTTTTTATTTTTTATTGTTTATTACCTCAGAACTCCGTCATTTATACACCAATTTGAAAAATTCTTTTTTTTCATTTGTTCTTGCACAATTTTGATTGATTCTACGGATGTAGCTTATTTATTTATTATTTATTTTATTTTATTTTATTTGGAAAACAATACATTAACGAAAAACACAGATAGACATAAAAAACATAACAGAGTACACAATTACAATGTTTCCACATATAGAAACCTACTTAGCTCATTTGAAAATTATATGTAAATAAAAAAAAATTTAAAAAAACCTTGAGGAACACTAGAAGGAACAAAATACCATTTAGAAGAGTAGCCATTTACCGCTACAGCCTGGGTTCGATTCTCAATATATGAAGTAAACCATCTGAACAGATCACCATGTATTCCAGCTGATAGAAGCTTTTGTAAAAGTATTGAGTGGTCTATCTGATCGAAAGCTTAGCTGTAGTCAGTGAAGACAGCGTCCACCTGCCCACCTGAATCCATACCCGAGGTTGTGAACTCAAAAAACGAAAGCTAGTTGAATGAAGTTGAACGGTTCCTAAGGAATCCGTGCTGTTCCGAGATAAAAGTATTTGATAGAGTGTTTTATACTTGCGAGTAAACGAGACGTTCGAGTATCTTAGCGAACAGATACAGCTTTGAGATCGGGCGGTAGTTCTTGATCTCATTTCTATTGCCACTTTTATAAATGGGGGTGATAAACGCAGACTCCCATAGCTCATGGCGATGGAGCGATAGAGGGACGGTACCTTCTTTAATTGATCGCTTGAATTTATCCCATTATTTAGGTCATTTGTTACTAACACTATAAGAGCAGCCGGGTATGAAACATTCCAAATCCTTCCTAGGCGAAAACGCCTTAGGACGGAGTAAGTTCTTATGCGGAGGCAGCAGAAGGCAGACCCGATTAACCATCGGTGCCTTGACAGGGCACTATGCCACAAAGCAAATGCTCCACAGAATGCACATCTCAACAAATAGCTTATGTAGGGCATGTGGAGAGGAATCGGAGTCAATGCAGCACCTACTGTGTAACTGCGACTTTCTGGCTAGGAAACGAATGGGACTCCTGGGATCGGCCTATCCGAAACCGGAGGACGTCAGGCTCTTTGCTCTTAAGGATGTTGCCAAACTTATGGCATCTATCTTTACAGAGGAGGAAGAGTGAAAGGATGGGGTTGCACAAAAGATCCCGATGGGTCGAAGTGTTACTGACAGAGGGAAACCTCAGCAGGCCCCACTAAGATAAGATAAGATAAGATACTAACACTATAGACTGCAGTTGGTCTGACAATACATGATTATATAATATTAGTTATCTAAGAAATATGGTACTATATGTAAGATCTTGTTGAAAAAACTATACTCATACCTACATTGCTTGGCAATAATCGTATAGTGAAATACTTACTTATTTCCTTATTAATAGTAAACATACTGAACCGAGCGTCTATATTTGATTAGATATCAATAAAAAGCATGACATAATTTAAAAGTTATTGAGCCGCCACGCCATAAGAAGCTGAATTGAGAATTGATATATAGAGTCTTGTCAAGGCCATTTTTGGTGTCAATACTCTTAGAATTGATAACGTTTTATTTAAATGTAAACTGCTATTTTAGTAGAATATAAAAAGGATTATCGCTCCATCTATGTCACTTGTTGTTATAGACTTTCCAACGGACACAGATCTCCCAAAATGAAATTCTTGGTAAGTTATGTTACGGAATGCTGTAATCTTATGTAAAAGTTCTTCTTCATGAGTTGTCTGATTGTAATTAAATCATCATTAATTTGTTAAGACCAAAGATCGTAAAAACCTTGGAATTCAAATATTTGAGTCATAAATGTCTGCTCGTTTTTGCCGTAAACATTAAAGTTTACGACTGTCTTGTAAATACTTAGATTGTACGAGTATTACTACTACGAGTACATAAACAATGTTTTAGGTACTAAGTTTTTGAGTTTGATTTTTAATGTTCAAAAACTGGACTCCACTTCTGCTTAACTTAAGCTTCATATGGAGCGGATTCTTGCCTACTCATATAAATTTAATACATTTTCTTCCTTTAGGTACTAGCACTCTGCGTATGCGCCGCCAGCGCCGCTTCCTTCCAAGGCAACGCGGGCTTTAAATCCTGGCAGCCCGTGAACACCGCCAAGGCTTTCGCCGAGGTGTCCGTACCCGTAGTCAAGGCCGTGGTCGAGCCCGTAGTGCAGGCCGCCAGATACGTCACCCCCGTCAAGAGCGTCAACGTGGTCGGTCAAGATGTTGAAGCCACCATCCTCCGCTCCGACTCCGAAGTCAACCCTGACGGTTACAACTATGTGTGAGTTTTCTTATGTTATACATGCTAGTTTACTATTACTTTCTGATATCTTATTATATGAGTTTTCGGTTAGCCTTCTTGCAGTTACCTTAGAGCGCTTGTCTTTGTAAGACAAATTACAAACTACATTCTATTACATGCTATAATTATTTATATCTATATCATTTATATTTTTATTGCATTTAAGGTGATGATAATTGGGATACTAGAAAAAGAGAAAAACGTATTGACTTCTCGCTAATCCGATTTAACATATTTCAACAGTAGTCAAATAATGAAATTGATTGGTTACAGATATGAGACGTCCAACGGCATCGCTGCTTCTTCCTCCGGTACCTTGAAGAAGGTTGACAACGTCGATGTTCTGGTACGTTTCACGTTTTTTACTTGGGGTGTTTGAAAAAAGAAGGAAAAGAGAAGAAAGGACTGAAAAGACCGCCTCTGTGATCGAATCACCGTCAGAGGGTTTCCAGAAGGAATGGCATATCGCAAGCGTGTCTCTTTTCTCTACTAGACTCTCCGAGGAGTTTGGATTGGACGAGAGCGGAACAACCCGGGTCGTCGGGGCCAAAAGAAACGCCCAGGTACATGCCTGTACCGTGTATAGAACGCGTGTGAACCGGGTCTTCGTACTCTTGTTCTACGAGTACGAGGCCTTCCGCGGTGACCCAATGAGGGTTGGTGGGTTTTAACAACTGCCATCTTATAACAGCAACAGCAACCGGCACCAACAGCTTAAAGTACCTTTCAAAGAACGCAATTTATTGCTAGCGTAATATTTTTGCTTATTTATAAATCATTGTCAGTGGTTTGCAAATTTTTTCGAATCGCCAAAATGTGTTATACACACTGTAAGAACATTGTCTTATTTTCTATTCTTTGTTTTTATAATAGACCGTGCAGGGACAGTACCAATACCAGTCTCCCGAGGGTGTCCCCGTCCAGTTCACGTACGTAGCTGACGAGAACGGATACCAGCCAAAGGTAAAAAAAACTTTAACTAACAAACTAATGAATTTATTTGTAATTACCTCATCATCATCATCTCAGCCAAAAGACGTCTACTGCTGGACAAAGGCCTCTCCCAAGAATACATGAGGGGATTTGCCATAATCGCCATGCTTGGTTGGTTGGCGATCGCAGTAAGTTGAGAGTTAACCACAGAGAGATGCTGCTGCCCATCCTCTGGAATGCTCCCTTAGTCGGCTCTACCCACGGGAAGAGATGGGGTGGTGCAATTCTTTATCGCTGGCACCACACAGGGAAATACCTGCCTTACAATTATAAATTATATATAAGCGTAGTCGGTAGCCAAACGGATGAATGCTCGGGTTTAATGCGAGAAATCTTGATTCAATACCCATTGATCTGTTAGAGTTCTGACGTGAACATATAACTATTAACAAGCGTATTAGTTTTTCTGGATGGGTTAATAAAACTGGTTGATTGATTAATACGTTATTAGAGCATTAATCTTCAAAAATTATATATATGTAGAAGTTTTTCGTAAGAAAACCTCTTTAAATTAAGATTATGTAACTTTATTTATTGACTGCTTTTAGGAATGAATAAATGAATTAACTTATTTCAACCAACTTGGGTCATTAACGCAATTAATATAAAAATACACAAATATTAAAGTTAAATCAATTAAATAAAATTACACTTAATAAAATAAAATTAAACAAATAAAATTACAATCAATTAAATAAAATCAAATTCAATACATATTTATAGCGCCAGTGCTGTTTTTAAAAGACGCCTTTAACGATAACGACATCTTTTGACGACGACATGGCACCAAATGGTTTAACGGAAAAGTTATCAGATTTTGAGTATTTATATTCTAGAGAATGAAATAAATATAGGGAAGTGGCTCAATCTGCAAGTTGCAAGCTGAAATTCCCGTAGTTCAACCATCTAGTTTCTAAAGATTTATTATTTTTTGTTTTGACAGAGTGACCTCCTGCCCGTTGGTCCCCCGATTCCAGAGGCCATCCTCCGCTCTCTGCAGTACATCGCCGCCCACCCCCAGAAGGAAGAAGTCGTCAGGAAGTTCTAAGAACCTCATCGCTGGAACCTTTTAGAACCCAATTGACATTTTACGAAACGGCCAATAGTAATAGGTCATGATCTGCGCTTACTTAATGATTCCGATCGCGAGCAACGAGAAGTTGCGAATGTTGTGAACTGTGACCAGTAGGTACAAGTGAAATGGAAAAGAAAAAAAATGTAAATAAACGTTTTAAAGTGCCATAAAGTGTTGTTTTTTTTCATATTTTTGTTTGAACTCAAGCTTTGTTAAAAAAATATGAATATGTTTTTTATACACAAAACATTTTGATCATTAAATTAAAAAGCATATACAACGTGTAGCAAAAAGGTGTGGTCAAAATGAAATGATCCAAAGTGTATCCGATCTAGAACTTGTATGTGTTTATATTAAGACAATTATTAACTTTACTTGTCATGCAATGGTTAATGAAATATTTATATAAGTGAAGTGATGCACTTCAGGCGCGCATAAGCAAGCAGCAATGATCATAAATGTAAGCACACAGAGGTTACTAAACCACTAGGGCTGAGACTTGTTTATTTTGATGTGACGTCACAATAGAAATATAAAATTAAAAGTTTCATTGCACATTTTAAGTTAATAATCATGACTTAGTAACTCTGCATACAAGATCGAGATCGGATATACTTTGGATCTTTTCATTTTGACCACACCTTTCTGTAATACGTTGTATATTTTTATTACCAGTGTTAAATAAATAGCTGATATTCTCGTAGTAAGCTTCATACATCCTGCGCACGAGCAACGCCCACATAGACCCTCTCACGGACACAGAATCTCGGAACAGTCCGAGCGCAGCTAATGCTTGATTTCGTGTCTATTTTCATCATCATCATCATCATCATCATCACCAGCTCATTTTATGTTCCCCACTGCTAGGACACAAGCCTTCCCATGGATGGATAGGGAGAACAGCGACTAATGTTGGCAGTACCAACGGCTTTAGGGGCCTTCCGAAGCATGGAGGAGCCACAGATGATACATTTAAGTCATCTATTATTACCGATCTTGCTAAAGAAACCCTTAGGAATCGCAGAACGGGCGCGCTCACCACTGCACTTTCGAGATCCTCTGAAGTTTATATAAAGTGTTTTATAAATAATTATTTTATGAAAACTGCTCATTGTTAGTATTATTCATTATCGTCATCATCATCAGCTTATTTATGTCCCCACTGCTGGGGCACGAGCCTTCCCTATGGGTGGATAGGGAGAACAGGCCTTTAACCACCACGCGGGCCCAGTGCGGATTGGTGGTTGTTAACGACTGCTAATTTAGCCGGGACCAACGGCTTTACGTGCCTTCCGAAGCACGGAGGAGCTCGAGATGATAAATTTTTGGTCACCCATCCGTTGACCGGCCTTTGCGAAAGTTGCCTAACCTCAGCACTCACAGACCTGGCGCGTTAACCACTGCGCCATCGAGCTCCTCGAGTATTATTGTATTTAGTAAATTAATTATGAGTGAAACATTATAATGTCGAGTGTAAACAAACTTTCCAAGGCATACAAACCCACGCGATTTTGCTAAGGTTGGATGTTAAAGTTAAAGAATTAAAAATGTAAATTCTTTTAAACAAATAAAAAAAACATATTCTGATAATATACTATATTATTAAGCTTACTATTATTATTATCTTAAAACACTTTGCGTGATGAGGTACTTTGATATCTTACTGATACTTACCAGTACTTTGAATTTGTGTTTAAAAATAACAATATGTCGTGTAACTATTTATTGGCAAACTTTTAGTTTCCGCATAGTCTATTTTGGGTGTGGACCTTGTGTGGACGTAATTAAATTGGTCTAATGCGTTGATGTCTTTTATATAGAAAAATATATTTTAGTACAAAATTACATTTTAATGTTTGTAATGTAATCTTCGGAACATATTAACATTATTTTAAAGTTTTGTTTATGTGCTGTTGCCACCAGAAGGCTTAAGCTAAAAATCGCCTCACGTCAGTAGTTTTACATGGCTTGGGTATTGAACCAATATTTTTCACATTCAACCCGAACGGAAAAAGTTCGAACATTGACGTCTTATGACGTCTCAAAACACTAGCTAGCACTAGGTAGCGTCTCGCTTTTTGCTTCAGATGATCTGTTCAAAAGTATGTTTTGTAAGTCACATATTTTTCAACTGTCATAAAATCTTAAACGTTATTTTAGGAGGTAGGTTTGCATGTAGGTTGCTTCTTGTTCAAGCACGACGCATAAAACAATAGTAAAAGGATTTGATACAAAAACGAATGCAGTTCTCATGTCTTACGTTGATTTATTTGTAGTTGGTTTGTTTGTGCTTAATTCAATAAAAAAGAACGTGTATTTTGAAGAATTAACTAACTTTAATTGTTCTTATAATTACTAATACCCCGCCATAAACACGAGCGTTCCGTTTGGTTGGGAACGCGAGAACAGCTCCAAAATACTAATTTTCTTTATTATTAGTAAACGAATAGGAAACGAATAGCCGAATTTCTATTTATTAAAAAAAATCAAAGCCTGTGAACAGAAAATAGCAATATTTTGTTTTAGTGACATGGTTGTCAGTATTCTGCAACTATGCCGCTAACAGTTTTTGATATCCATTAGTTATCTCCCACAAATTAGTGGAAAGTCTTCTTTTACTTGCAAATATTTTAAAATAAATATAATATGTGTAACAATATAAAAATAATCATTAATATTTAGTTACTTCATTCAATACTTAAAGTAAACCTTCAATTTCAAATGTGCTTGCTAATTGGCCATAAGTGTAAACCTTTTATTGAAAATTGGTTTACGTGTATACTCGTATTGTGTCGTTAGCGCCTAGCGTTTTGAAGACGGCCATGTCTCTGAATAGTACATTGTCTCACATTTTTATTACTTTCTACCTAGAACAAAGAAAAACAACGTTTTTGGTACTTTTAACATTTATTCTCAATAGCTTATTCTTTAATATCCTTGTTTTATATAGTTTTAGCAAACAGTCTTTATTCGTAGTCCGTATAGTACCTGCACGAGTCACGTCACGGGCATTTTAACATATTTAGGGCTTTCTCAATAGGAAGTTCTAAACGTTAAAGGTTTTTTAGAAGTTCCTGACGGTCTCTTCCTTTTGAGGGTGGGTGCGGAGATACTCAAGGGCGCGGGCGATGGCCACTGGTACAGGGGGAGCCACGGGCAAGAGGTCACTCTGAAACAATACAACAATTAATGAATATATAAATAAGAATAAAAAAAATATAAATTAGAAACAGATTATCTAAAACTGTCAATAAATAATCAACCTAAGACATACATAAAACGTTCAAATTTGACGGTTTGTGATAATCTGTTGTGTAGGCGTGTGTGTGTGACATTTCTGTTTTGTGTTGTATGAAAAGATTCTTCAGTAGGTTGTGTGTTTTTTTAAAACCTAGTTGATTGTTTTTGTTATGTCACTATGAAGGCGCGCTTCATTCCATCTGACCTGATGATTTATAATCAGTCTTGAAATGATAGTGCACCTCACCCGAAATCATTAACCATTAAAGATTTGGCTATACACCTTACTTCTGACGGGCGCGACCAAACAATGATATTATAATTGTTGTTAAGCACTATCAGCAACCAAACTAAGCATAATATGTTCCCCGCTGGGAATTGTACCCAAGACATCTGTGTCTGAAATCGAGGCCTTACAATTACATCACAGATTTGTTAATAATTGCTTGAAATATATTTTTTAAATAATCTGTGGTAGTGGTTTGGTAGGAAATTATTTTACCTTGGGCTGGTATCCGTTCTCGTCAGCGATGTAGGTCAATTGGATTGGAATACCTTCGGGGGAGATGTATTGGTACTGTCCTTGCACTGTCTGAGAAGTAAAGGAGACGTTGATGTTATTAGAATTACGTAGGTTTTGACTTTAATTAAATAATTTTATTATTTTATAATAATCCAATTAAGCGCAGATGCTTACCAAAGTGTCAACATTGTTAACATTCTTCAAAGAGCCGCTGGAAGCAGCAGCGATGCCGTTAGACGTCTCGTAGCTGAAAGAATGAAATTATTTTTAGTAAAAAATGTAAATGTGGTAGGTAGCTTGTCAATAGCTTATAGTAATTTTTGTTGTTATTTTTTTATTTGTAAGCTGTAAGCTATCCTAAAATAAAGAAATTAATTAATTAATTAACATAATGTGGGGGGCATTCAAATATAAATAAAAAATGGTGGAAAAATATAAAAAAAAGTTGTGTGTCAATTTTACATTTTTAAATAGTTGTTGTTATTTTTTATAAATAAGAAAGGTAAGTACTTTAGAGCTGAACAGGCGTGTCTTAGGCACTCCGTAAACAGAGCAACTTTAGTTAAAGAAACTATCAACTTAGTTGAGAAAACTATCAACTATTCAAAAGTTTTCGTTAATGGTTGCCAGTTGCAACAGCAGTTTACGAATGCCTTAATTCTAAAGAAAATTTCAAATTCATTGTCAACATTCAGTGCTTGCTAGTTGAGAAAACAAGCAACCTTACATCTTAGTCTAATAAAGTTTTAACAGTTGCTAGTGGCAGCAACTGCATACTGTTGTCGGTCATCGAAACTTGCAACTAGAGTTGCTATGTGTACGCAGTTCCTTTAGCTTATATGGAAACAGCTAGTTGCGAGTTGCTTGTTGCCGCATGATGGAAATCAGATGGACTGCCATCTATTGACGACTTAACGACTGCGTTAAAATCCACCCACATTGGGGCAGCTTGGTGGGCGGGTTATTTCATATCCTTATGTGAACTTGTGAGTTTGGAAAGGCCCGAGCGTTGCATTAAGACGATGATGATGTATTTATGTGTAAATATAATTTGTTGAATGTTCCAAACAACTTACGAGTATTGGAATCCATCAGGGAGAACGGCAGACTCAGAGCGCAACACTTCAGCGTTGGCATCCTTGTCATCAGAGTACTTGACGACGGGAGGAGCGGCAACCTTCGCAACCTGGACGACGGGTACAGCAGTCCTCACAACCGGTTGTAAAACCGTCTTGGCAACCCCAACGACTGGGACAAAGGTTTCTTCAGTCTTGGTAACGGGCACGGATATTTGGGCGGTGGCCTTAGCGAAACCGGCGGTTTGTGTGGCTGTGGCGAATCCAACGGGTTGCCATGGTTTGTAACCGGAGTTGCGGCTGTTGAATGAGGCGGCGCTGGCGGCGCACACGCAGAGAGCTAGTACCTGGTGTAATAGAATTGGATAGTTCATAACATTTCTATTTAAAATTTGATTACTTTTATTAATGTTAGATAACAAATGAGCTGTTATAAAAGTTACTACGCCAACGGTTCGTTAGGATAAATATGAAGGCTTTGTGCCCTTTTACTTTTTTTTTATTTTCCTAACAAAAAATATCAATGTCATACAGTACCCACTGGTAAAAAAAACGTTAAAGAGAAAAACATTTGTTTACAAGTCTTCCTAATCATCTTTTGACGGGCTTAACATATATTTTTTGTTTGCTATAATACTTAAACTATACATGAAACCAGAAGCACCACCACAGTGACTATCAAGATTAGTTTAACAGGTATTATGTCGATTATTATTTTAGCCTGTAATATTATATCCCTATACCAGCTTATTTTGGGGGCGGCGCGAAACTTAAAGGGTTTCTCAAGCTGTGTGATTGAAACAGCGTCATAGGTTTCCTAAAAGAAATTGCATCACGCACTAGTGCGTGTTCGCGTTCCCTACTTGGTTTTCCGATGGGTTCGGATCGGTTCGGGGGTGGAACAACGCGAGGGCGCCTTTAACCTCTTTTGACGACCTCCTTGGTCGAGTGGCTGCACACCGGTTTTCATGGTGTCGCCATTTCTGAGGTCCCGGGTTCGATCCCCGGTCGGATCAATTTAGAAATACCTGTTTTTCTAAATTGTTTCGGGTCTGGGTGTTTCCTATGTATAATAAGTATGCATTTAGGGATATTGAGTAGGTATGTTTATCCGTTGTCTAGTTAACCATTTTTCGAGTTTCCTATGAAAGCTTTTTTTAGGGCTAAATAATTGGTGTGGGAAACTTTTTTTTTAAAGTCTTGGCTTGGAATGACCGGGTCGTGGGGGTTTTACGACCGGTATTGCAACCCGCACCACGTGGCCACGATAGCGTAATTGGAACCGCATCTGATCCAGTTTGTCAGAAAGAGCGGGTTCAAATCCCGCCCCAGGATTTTTTAATTTCTTTCCCAAATAACATCTTGAATCAAAGCTATCGTAATAATTATATTATGTAAGTTAATTTAATAAATGCATTACACTTACTTAGGGGTCCTAGTTATTTGTTATATAAATATTAAACTCACCAAGAATTTCATGTTGATTGAGATCTGTGTTCGTCCAATGTCCAGAAACAACAGGTAATATTCAAAAGTCTGTATCCTTTTTATAATGGCAGGAATAGAATTGGACTATACAAAAAAAATGTCGTCTACAAATACATCTCTACATTTAAAGAGAGTATTGACACGGAAATGGTGACCTTGACGAAATTTTGTACCAATTTCTCGGATAGAAACGGCTTTATTAAAGATTCACGGGTTACATAAATGCCATTAGCCGTGTCTTTTTCGAAGCCACATAATTTATCGGTGCTAATCATGGCTTTGTTAAGTGCTACATAATAATAAAATACTGATTTATAGCTGAGTATAGTGATCGGTGTATTTAGTTGATTTTTAAATGTTAAGATAATTTTGGCATACATACGCCTGTATAGTATACGTTTGTATAGAGCCTCTCGAATATATCGTCAAAGTTAATAACAAAACGATAACGATCGCCTCTGTGGTCTAGTGGTTAAGCCCACCGGTTTAGGCCCAGAGGTCTCGGGTTCGATTCCCAGCGGGGAGTACATGTTTGTGTACTCGGTTTGGTTGGTGGTAGGGCTTGTTTTTCCGCCTGGCTAGCCACCACCATCTTATCTAAATATGTCGCCATAACATCAATGTTCGTAGCATTGTTGTTTTCCGGTAGCTAGACAATATAACCAGTGCCTCAGTAGATGTGCGCTTCCACCTTCGGCTTTTTACTTACTTGATACTTATCAGGTTGAGATAAAAGCCAAGTACTTAAGGGTGCGCCGTCCATAAGTGACAAGTGTCATATGTTTTATTTGAAATGTCGTCGTCCATATTTATTTGATGCCGCGCGGCCATACTAATTTTGTATGGGGAATTTAAGGTGCTTAACAAAAAATAATTATTTAATTAACCACTTGATGAATCGAAAATGTAGTCTAGCAATTTGTAGTTTATCCATTGATGATTGTTTAGACAAAATCAGAGGTATAATAATTTAGATAAACTATAAGAAATCTACTAAACGCCGCCACTCGTTTTCATGATTTTTGCCCAACTTTAAATGATATTGTAGAAAAAACTATAGCGTGTTATGAATTTATGGTTCTGACAATATGTAAACACGTTCCCTATGATACTAAATATATATTTTGTTCATTTAATACGATAGTATTTTCAATTATATCTACTTAACCGTAACTGCATTTTTGGCATTTTTTTGTCGGCGCACCCTTAACGGTAAAATATAGAAAAATATATATTTAGAATACCATCATAGTATCTGTCATAACACACCAACACACACACACATAACACCAACCCTGCTGTGACATGGCGTATAGTTGTTACAACAGTTAAGACGCAATGCTGAGAACCTACGTGGCCGTACTTTCATTTACTTAACTTTATTAATTTTATATAACTTTTTTATTTTTCTTTAAATTTTTTCAATTGTTTAAGTTATTCTCCATAGACTTTAATATCTATCTCCATAGGTTATATTTTTACGAGGAGCTCAAAGGCGCAGTGGCTAACGCGCCCGATCTGCGAGTGCTGAGGTTAAGCAACTTTCGCAAAGGCCGGTCATCGGATGGGTGACCAAACATTTATCATCTCGAGCTCCTCCGTGCTTCGGAAGGCACGTAAAGCCGTTGGTCTCGGCTACATTAGCAGTCGTTAAAAACCACCAATCCGCACTGGGCCCGCGTGGTGGTTTATGGCCCGTTCTCCCGAGCTGATAATGATGATGATTATGATAATATTTTTACAATAAATTATTAATGATAGATAAATAGATAAATTCTTTATTCCTCACACACAGATGGAAACAAAAAGAAAACAACAGTTACACAAAAACTTAAAGCTAGTAGGTATATGGTCAAAGGCGGTCTTATTACAAGCGATCTCTTCCATACAACCTTTGGTTAAAGAATCCAAAAAAGAGATAAGGGAAGTGTGCAAACACTAAATAAATAAGTACATATAATATTCTTCATACACATACATACATACATACTTAAATTAGTAGATTGTTATACAAGGAGCTAAAATGACCCATTATATACGAGGGAGTATATAGAAACCGAGTTTTAATGGGTCTTTAGCGCCGTGTGTTACACTCTACTTTTCACTACGATTGCGAGAAAATAAAATAATCCAATACAGTATCAAATACTTTATTTTATTAAAAATAAATGTACAATTTGTACAACTCTGAAAATTTAAAGAGATGTTTTTTCCCGGTAACTTAATTTCAGTCCTCTGTGAAGATGAATGTTGAGTTGTCTGTGGGGTAAACGTGAGAGTCACACGTAGTTCCAGGTTTGAGGATCCCTCGTTCGGATGTTCTGGATAAAGAACCAGCTGAGTTGACTCATTTCTTGATGTCGATGGTCGTGGGCTAGTTGGGAGAATATTGATGCGTTCTGTGATACGCTGGGTGATATCAAATTTGTTTTGAATGGAGTTCTCGATATAGCCTTCCGCCACTTGATCGGATCTCCATCCACTGTGGCGTTTTAACGTTGTTATATTTGCACCAGAATCCGCCAAGAGAGTGGCGGATGTTCTTCGGAAACAGTGGCCAGTGTACTGTTCCGGATTAGGCAAATTTAGATAGGTGGCGATCTCTTTTGGCATGTTACTTTATTTATTTTTGCCTATAACTTTCCTTGTGTATTTTCCGTTTTGATAGTTAAGAAATATCTCGGCGTGCCCACTCCACTCGGCCGTAAATCTTGGTAGGCTTTGACAATTTTTAGAAATTCTCCACTTATAACGAATTTCCTCTCCTTATTTATGGCTTGAAGATAGGTATCAGTTTCGACATCTTTCACTGTTATGTTAGCCAGTTCTATCCCTCTGCAGGCACCGCTGATCCCAAAAATTAAAGCAACCTCTAAAACAAAAAATAAGTGTGTTATAAACCTCTACCTAGCAATTTAGTTTGATGAAAATAATAGAAAACAAATGTAACTCTACCTTTGTTGCTAAGTATTTTTCATTTGGTGCCTTATTTAAGAAATTCTCGATATCTGTCCTCGTGAAAACTTTGGATTTCTTGACCTTGTAGCCGGTGGATAATTTCTTGAGAAAAGCCGTCAAATTTACATATTTCTTTATATTTACATTATGTCTTATCTGTATAGTTGTTCGTAACATTGGATATGTGCTGCAAAGTGTAGAACTTTAATATTTTTTGGAAAGTTCATCAAAATACGTAAGAAAAACTCCTTCCGTAAGCGAATCCACTCGTTTTTCTGTCCTCCACCTCATAAACTTTTCGTAAAAGTATTTAAATAAATGCTTTGTGGCCTTGACGGCAACAGATTAAAAATTATTTCTTTTCCTTTCTCTTTTATTTGCAAATTAAGGTCTCCATTCTCACTAGATGATGTCATTTTCACTATTGTAAAATTAATTACGGTCACTCCCAATTCAATTTGCAATTAGAGAAAAATTCTAAAGATTTCACGCCAATGTCTTTTTTTATTTCTTCTGTAGCCGCAACGCATTGCATGCATTCTACCAAAGAGATCGCCGATTTTAGTTCCATTTTCAAAAATAAAATGTTGTTCTTTTTTTATGAAACAGTAATATGTCGGAGTCTATAATCATGATTATTCTACTTATGACTAAAGACTTTTTCGTTTTTGTAGGCTCATTGTCATTGGACAGACAAAAATTAAAAAATAAAAACTTTTTCCCCTAGAGGAAGAAATGCAATTTTTTCTTCGCTCTGGTACGCCACAATGATGGCCTTTTTGAGCAAGAGGAGTGAAAAAAATATTATATAATTATATAATTATGATTATTTACATATAATTTATGCAAATATTGTTGCGAACAAATTACAATTTGGAAAAAAGACAAAATGTTGAAAAAATTCCACGAGCGGGATTCGAACCCGCACCCCATTTATAGCAAGCTATATTTGTGATTATTTATATTAATCATAAATATAGTTTGCTTAATCTGATCTTTCATTATTTGTAAAAATATTAAGATCGGATGTTGATGACGTAGTTGTCGACATTGAAAAAGGCTCCTTTGGCTTATAAAAGTAAAAGTAGATAGTGTTGATTAATTTCGGCGAGTTGGATTGAGCCACGATAGCATAGTTGGCAGTGCACCTGACCCGGCATGTCATAGGGTGCGGGTTCGAATCCTGCTCGTGGAAGTTTTTCAACACTTTGTCTTTTTTCAATTTATATATATGTATGTATATATATTTTATACATTAAATAAACTATAACATGTTACTAGCAGATGAGTGAAGTAGTAAATGCCTGTGCAGTTTAGATTTAAAGATGGAAAGTGGTTTGGAATAACGGATTTCAGGATTCAGGCAGATTTCAGGCAGAATGATAATAATAAAAGTAAAATTTATGTTTGTTTTTAAGTTTGAATCAGCTGTCAATCACAACAGCAGTTTCATTTAACGAATTTGTATGTATGAGATAGCGTTTTACGATCTTTGGACTTATACCTAATAAAATTTTTAATTAAGTCATAAACCTTTCGTTAGTCTGTTGGGGGTCTGAGAGACCTCATTATACAACTTGTTGATTTGCATTCACGCCATATTCATAGCAGCAGTCGTATTGCTTATACTTATTACAAATAAATTATAAAAAGAATATGAAAAAATAATAATCATATTTTCAAAATCTGTAAATACGAATCGCACGTCTGCGTAGCACTAAAAAATAAACGCTCGTTCGCGTACGCCCGCTCACCCGACCACGAGTAGGTAGCAACAAGCTCGAGCTTCGCGGCGCACCCGCAGCTTTGTCGGCGCGGCGAGCGCCGGCGGCCGGCGGGCGGCGGGCGCACGCCGCACGCATCAAAGCCAGTGTGCCGCGCAACCCCGAACGAGTGACACATTTCTTAGCCCTAGCGAATTTAGAGCGAAACGTGTTCTTAGGTGTGTTGTTTGTGTGTGTAAAAAAAGTAAAATGACGGAAAATTATTCTAACGTAGAACTTGTGGAGATGGTGCGATTATACGCAATTAGTGGGAACAGTCTACGTCGAGCCGTGGTCATGTTTGTGGAAATGTTTCCAAACAGACCAACTCCATCGCGCGAGGTAATGCTTGCTGCCATGCAACGACTGAGGGATCATGGCCAGTTCAACGTTCCTCGACATGCGCAGGGTCGCGGCAGTGTGGGCCTCTCAGTCGATTTGCAAGAGCAAATACTCGAATACTTCGAGAGGGAACCACGTGCCAGTACTCGTGATGCTGGCCGCCACTTCAATGTCCACCACACAACAGTCTGGCGGCTTCTTAAGTCGGAGCAACAGCACCCGTTCCACTTCAGAAGAGTTCAAGAATTGAACGAGCAAGATCATGCCGCCCGGGTCACTTTTTGTCACTGGGTACTAGAACACCGAGAAGCCAGCATTCTATGGACGGACGAGTGTATGTTTACGCGCATCGGTGTTTACAACGTCCACAATGAACATTGGTGGGCTCACCGCGAACAGAACCCGCATAAGACCAAAAAAGATTCGTTCCAGCATAGGTTTAGCATCAATGTGTGGGCTGGCATTGTTGGTGGACATTTACTCGGGCCCTATTTCATCGAGGGTTATCTCAACAGCAACTCGTATTTGCAACTTTTGCAGCACGTAGTTGACGTAATGCTTGACGACGTGCCACTAGCTCTTCACCGGAATCTCATTTACCACCAGGACGGGGCGCCTCCGCATTATGGACGCCAAGTGCGCGATTATTTGGACGAAGTGTTCGGAACCGAGTGGATTGGTCGAGGTGGGCCAGTGCCCTGGCCTCCGAGGTCGCCAGACTTGACTCCTTGTGACTTTTATTTGTGGGGAGACATAAAAAGAATGGTTTATAAAGACGAAATCACGAGTGTTGTGCAGTTAAAACAAAATATTTTAATGGCTTTTGAGAGTGTAAGTTCAAATCGTAGTGTGATGCAAAAGTTACCTAGAAACTTAAGGCGCCGTGCTCATTTGTGCATAGAACGTGAAGGTGCCCACTTTGAGCAGTACCTGCGAGTATCTTAAACATGATCAGTAAGTACCTAATAATAGTTTATTGCAACAAAGTATACTTATGCGTAAGAGTAAGCCACTTTACCACAGAATACATAATAGTACCTACAAGTTTACGTAAGTTCATCGACTTAATGTCCGCCCGCTGCGCTCTTATGTACCTACTACGGTCTGCACCCCTATTCTCGTCAGTCGACGGTCGCTATTCTAATTTACACTGAGATCATTTTATTAATCAATCGGTTCCTTATCTTTCTCCGTGTTAAAAGTATTTTTTAGTCATTAAGTGTACCAATTACGATCAGCTGTAAATTTATGGCGGGAATGCAAATCTACAACCTGTATATTTTTTTACTTTTCTTGAGATTTTTATGGTTAGGTAATTTCCTATTTCCTTTTTTTACAGTAAGAGCGATACTACAGAATAATTACTGAAAGATTTGACAAACGTCATATTTTAGTTTTGTGTTTTATAAAACATATATGAAAATATAGGCAGTGAGAGCTGCTATGGAATAATTGCTTAACAGCGTGCTTAACGACTGACCAATTAACTTATTAACTTTTACACTGGTGGACATAGATGGTAGGCAGTTCTGAGTTGCTATAACTATATCAGCATAAAATACTAATAAAGTCCAGTAAAAACAGTATGTCTAATAATTACCTTCCTCGGGTCTGTAGTGCATCAGGGATGTTTGCAAGCCCTGATGACACTAATGGATTTCATGCCATAAAAGAATCGCCTCTCTCATGCACATAGTAAGGTACAGCTCCAATAGCACCCTAACAGCATTTACAGATAAACCAGATTGACAGATAAACAAGAACATTTTTTTAGATAACTTAAAAAAGTTATTATTATTGATACATATATAATTTTACGTTAATTTTGTTTCGAACAAATTATAATTAAACTAAATCAATGTGTAAAATAAACGCGAGTAGATCCGTAAAAGTTTTATTTCAATGTGAAGTGTTGTGTAAACTGTACAAACTAATAAGATACTTTCATTTAATAACAGTTTCCCGTAAAGTTTATTAAATTGTTACAATTTATTTATTGATTGAGTAAACTTTTTAATCCATTATGTTTAGACCACAAAAGACCCAAAAGGTGATTTTTGCTAAACGATGGGACGGTTAAGCAGTCAACTATAAAGTTATAAAGCCAACAACCTACCTTGATCTTCAAAAACTAGTCATACCTTATACTCTTAGGAACATTCATATTCAAAACTTGTGACTGTGACGAGAATTTTAAAACTTTTTTGATAACTTTTTTAACTGTTTTAGCAATTCAAATACAACGTGTAACAGAAAGCTGAAGTCAAAATGGAAAGATCCGAAGTGTATCCGATCTAGATCTTGTATGTAGTATTGTATTGTAGTTACTAAAGAATTATTAACTTTAGTTTGTTATGCAATTTTTTATATTTCAATAATAATAATAAATCATTTACTTCAGGCAACACACAATGTACAAGATGGTAAAAACACAAAGGGGCCCATATAATAAATACCTTACAGACTAACATACATACAATATAAAACAATTTTTGTTTGTAGATATATAACTTATAACTATGTTAGTATATTAAGCACTAGCAATCGTGATGTCACATCAAACAAACAATTCACAGCCCTAGTGATTTAATTACCTCTGTGTACTTACACTTATGATCACTGCTGCTGTTTATGCGCGCCTGAAGCGCATGAATTCCCTAATATAAGTATTTAATTTACAATTACATGACAAACTAAAGTTAATAATTATGACTCAGTAACAACACACACACAAGATTTAGATTGGATACACTGCGGATCTTTTAATTAAGTAGTTCGTTACGAAAAATTATATGAGATTAGTTTTAGTGCGGTAATGACTAAGTTTGCACGTGTGTTATTATTTATTAGTTATTCTCAAATACACAGGCCAGTAGCAGTTTTTTAGGTGGCTGTAGTTCCGTCTTAAACAGCTATATCATTCTTCCTATTTTTGTAGCACAACCAGCAATGTATTGCTTTGTGTTACTAATAACTAGTCAATCGAAGAAATAAAAATAGCATTGTCATCATTATTTATCATTGCTCATCGTATACTATATATAAAAATGTTATAAAATAAAAACTAGTCATACGAAGTCATACGAAGAAGACAAAAGGCATAAAACTAGTAGAAACCGAGTATATTAACATTATTAACACAAGCATCATAATATTAAAATGTGGATTTGAATAATGGAATTACTTTACTGTGCTTCATTAGGTCAGGAAAAACACCACACTCAAAGCATTCGTTAAATATACAAGCTAAAACTGGAGCTTTTGTCTCAATAACAGATTTAGTTACGTCGACGGAATTACCACACAGATCAGCAGTCTTCTTTTTATTAAGAGTGTTAAAAGTTTTAATTATATCTCTAAAATCTAATCTAAAATCATTTTTTTGAAAACTAACTAAAATGTCAAACCTAGTAAAATAGTTTTCACTAGGTTTGACATTTTCCTTTAGAACCGCTTCAGCTACAGTGGGAAAGGAGTCCAAAGCCTTTGTAATTGAAACTGGAATATTAGTAAAAAACTTCTCAAATGCTGCAGCAACATCAGCATCATAAGTTATGGTTTTAATTTTGTAGCTCAATTTGTACTCATTGTTACGACTTTTGACATTTCCAGTTTCTCTATTTATAATATTTCATGTAAATGTTTATATAATTTTTAACGCAAATTTTGTTGCGAACAAATTACAAAAACACAAATGTTGAAAAAAAAAAAACCCTGCTCGTGGAAATTTTTTCAACATTTGTGTTTTTATATTCCATGTAATTTTTATTTTGTTATCACTTTGCTTAATCTTTGAACTCAGGAACTTTGCCTTTGCTAATCGACATACTGTTTTAAATAACTTAGAATATTTTTTGAAACACAATTTGAAATCTTCACTGGTGATAAAGTTGCGTTCATCTTAAAGCTCATATAGACGCTTTCTACTTTTGTGGATACCAATTGTAGCCCATTCACTAAAAGTAACAGTACCACTAACTGAGATCATCTTTGGGATAAAAGTTTTATTAAATTCAAAACAAAGACATCATTATACAATATTTTTGGGTTTTCATTAACTCTAAATAACATATATTATCACAAAGATTGTTTTAAAGCGTTCCAGGCGACCTGCAGTTTTTGGTACAACAGTGGTGTCCTGTTTCTTCACTTGCTTACACTGATGTGGAAGGCTGACCATTTGGCCACAATGATCAGAGTCTAAATAAACATAAAGTCTTAATAAACATTAATAACGAGTTAAGACAGTGGTACTAGATCGGTGTACATATTTTATCGATACAAGTGGCCGAAGTGGCAACTATTCTAGTCAGCTCCAAAAATAAATTATTCAAATTATACGATTGAAAATTTTTAATTTTGGTAGAACCTGTAGACTTTTCTAACAAATTAATATTAAAATCACCGCAAACAACTATCTTTTTACCCACATTGCGGATTTCATATAATGCTTGCCATTACTCTTTCAAAATAATCATACAATGAAATGAAAAAATCTTTATTCATGCCATTTAGGCATATAAATTGCACTTATGAACGTCAAGTAGGTAGAAAAAACACAAAAGTATATTAAAAAATAAAATAAGTACAAGTACACATAATAATACTTAAAATATATAATTTAATAAACAATACGTATATGTAATGCGATTCTACTGCTGCTTCGGAATGCTGACGGAGGCCTCTATACACTTAATACAATAAGTCGCTCCAGCTCCACACAAGCTATTTCTATTGTTCGCTCAACCGAGAGGCTCACTATGTCTTTTCGTTCCTTTAATCTTAACTATAATTTAGTAGCCACCATGAATTGAATTTACTCGACAGAACGAACTACCTACCAAATGATTATTAAAATTGAACACGAACTGATGATCTTTAAGCCAGTGTTCAGTAATACTTAAGGCGCTGCGCAAACGTCGATACTTTTGTGTATTGTGTGGGATACAAGCTACCAGTGAATATGAAATCAGCCCTCCCTGCGCAGACGTAGACACTTTTTGTGTCCAGCTACTTCCACCTGACACTGATACAGCAACTCGGTTTCCTTGTATTGTGTGCCGTGTCGGTAACAAAAAGGTCTACATTTGCGCAGCGCCTAAAATATCTACTTTAATAAAGTTCATATTATCCATCTATATGATAAACTGACTGTAAAACATTGCTTACCCGAGTGAATTCATTATGTTGATGTTGGCACTTTTTTGGCTTTAATACCATATTATTAACTTTGCAAAAACATGCTATTACTACTATGGCGAATGGGAAACACCCTCTTATAACAAACCCATCATGACTACAACTATATGTACTGATAATTCAACTTTTTTCTAACCACCACCAACCAAACCGAGTGCAAACAAAAACATGTACTCCCCGCTGGGAACCGAACCCGAGACCTCTGGTTCACCAGTAGTAACACAGTCTACGCTTAGCACACGATTCGCGGGCAAACCTAAAGGATCGAGGCAAAACTGTGAATTTGTTTTGGGTGAAAGCCCACGCGGGACTGCCCGGGAACGAACGCGTGGACGAACTTGCAAAGGAGGCTGCATCTTCGTCGCGGAGGAAGCCGGACTACGACCTATGCCCGGTCTCGTTCGCCAAGCGATTCATTCGTGATGAGTCGATTGGCGAATGGGCCCGGAGATACGATGCGGGGACGACGGCCTCCGTGACGAAGGTGTTCCTTCCAGATGCGATCGCGGCATATAGGCTCGTCAGAAAAATCAAGCCGACTGGTGTAATAACTCAAATAATGACGGGGCACGGTGGGTTCTCCTCGTACTTGAACCGCTTCAAGTGCAAGGAGAGTCCATCGTGCATCTGTGACCCCGAACACGAAGAGTCGATACTGCACGTTATTACGGAGTGCCCGGTCCATGAGTATGAAAGAATGAAGTATGAAAGAAAGATAGGTATGAAATTAAATAAAGAGAGTATACACAAAATTCTAGCCAACAAATACATGAGAACGTAATTTCTGGAACTCTGTACTAATATAGCCAGGCAAGTAATAAAAAGAAACAAGACGTAGCAAAATGTATGTTCTTACCCGTATATTGAATATATCAGAAGTAACATACAACAATAAGAAAACAAGATGTAAAATATAAGATGTAAAATAGACAGAATTGTAGAAATAAGAAAAAGTAAGGTAAACAATAATAATAAAGAAGAAATGTGTATTAACTAAAGTGTAAGAATATGTAAGAAAAATAAGTATAGAATAAGCATGAATAATATATAGTGAAATTAAGAAACTGCTGTAAGAAATAGTATGTAAGTTAGAAAATAAGTATAGTAAATAAGATATAGGATAAGTAGACGGGGCACATCGTGCCAAGAAAATGTAGGCGTAAAGCCATAAACAGTAGAAAGATATATATATATATACAGAAATACAATGTCTCCGACACTAACCCACGTCGGGGGACAAGTAATAATAATAAAAAAAAAAACACAGTTTATGTGAACGCCTGTGATGGTACCTTATATCGTATACAGTCTTTAGCTACTGGCGGGATTGCTCAGTGGAAATATGTAGGCGTTATCATTATTTCAACTGAGCAATTCGGTCAAGCTTTAATAAAAACATGATCTTTTTAAATAGAATTGCCACATTTAAGATTTCACAATTACAAATAACTTTTAATGTAACTATTTAATGAAGTGAAGAATAGAATATAAAATGTTTGTAATACAATATTATTGATATGTGAGCCAAACAGATACCTAATTTTTATAACGGCTTTGGCCAGCGCGAGCGTTATGCTATGCGTTGTAAACTTTGCTCCTATAACAATATCAGGGTGACTAAATTAATAAGATTATGTACTTTACTAAATTTTATGTTAAATTCTAGCATTCCAGAAAAAACCTTAGTGGTTTTGGCCTGCTATAATGCAAAACTATTGTATGTTTTAATGTAAATAAAAATTATAATGACACTTCTGATAGTTTTGTATTATGGTCTCAAAGCTGAATATTAACCTTTGGGCGGAGGTTGCCAAATTCGGATTAGGTTCATTACTGACTTTTTTCAGTTTCTTATTACTTCAGCTTCTGAAATCGCCCTATTCACACGAGGTCGTATTCGTTATAAGTTCAATAATGAGTAGGTTTAATCCTGTAAATATCAAATTCTGAGAAAGTCAGATCTTAATTAAGATCAATTTTGACAAAAACATATTATAACTGGGTCAAATTCAATAATGGACCTTTTTCTGATGAGGTCAGATTCTACACACGGTTTATTCATTACTAGCCTATTTCAAATTTCGTTCGATTCTGATTAAGTTAGACTCTCAGTAAGTGACATTCCAATGTAAGTCGATTTCATAGCACGTTTAACTTAAACACAGTCAACCACAATTATTTGTATGCCCTATTTTTAACCGACTTCAAAAAAGGAGGAGGAGGAGGTTACTCAATTCGACTCGTATATATATATTTTTTTATGTGTGTTCGCGGATAACTTCGTCATTTATGAACCGATTTCGATGATCCTATTTTTGTTGGAAAGGAGATATTCCAAGGGTGGTACCATGATAAGGAAACCAGTATCTGATGATGGCACCTTAGAGAAATCGAGGGAAACTTTCGAAAATTGTAGGGGCGAAGAGTGCGTTTGTTAATGTTTCCATTAAGTATTTTAAAGCACTACTACTTAATAAAGGTTTGGAGTCGATCTGATGATGGAGTCGAAAGACAGTCGAGGGAACTCCTCAACGATTTACAGCAATTACATGGTGTTTGGGCTTGATTAATTTGTATTGATGAGAAAGAGATGAGATGGGTTGTGACTGCCATTAGGGGTCTGATGATGAAGATGAAGGACAGTCAAGGGAACTCCTCAATGTTTTACAGTAGCTACCTTGTGTTTGGTCTTAATTCATTTCTATTGATAAGAACTTTGCACCCATATGGGTTATAAATGCCATTACAGGTCTGATGATGGAGACCATAGACAGTCGAGGGAATTCCTCAACGATTTACAGCAGATACCTTTTGTTGGGTATACTTCATACGGTTCAATATGCCAAAATGACACATTCGTACAAAAATGATACCTAATTAAGATTGAAGTTTTACATAGGAATACCACTACCTACTAGGCCATCATTTCCTCATCCGAGAAGCATCTTTTTTAGGTCTACGTCTACCCATCACTAAAACTCGTAAAATAAAATATTTTTTTTACAAAAAAAACCGACTTCAAAAAACAGGAAACTTAAAAAAGTAAAAACAGCTCTAAAAAGCAATAAATAATATTGAAATCATATCATTAATTACCTAGATACGCATATTAGTTTTAATAATTTCTACTGAAGTCGGGTGGGCCTATAAAAGTTTAAATGAAACAAAATTGTTGGTGGTCGGCTGGGGCCGACCACCAACCACCCGACTTCAATAGATTTTTTTAAAAACTGATATGCGTATCTAGTAATAATATGATTTCAATATTATTTATTGCTTTTTAGAGCTGTTTTTACTTTTTTAAGTTTTCTGTTTTTTGAAGTCTGCTTTTTTTTGTTAAAAAATATTTAAAAAATAAACGAAATAACAATATTAGGTCTCTATTATTAATTCTGCAAAAATTAATGATTGATTTCATAAAAATATGTCATAGGTAAAACAAAATAATTAATTTGTATCACTTCAAACAAAAACAAACTAAACAAAAATATAACCAAATCTCTCCACTTTCGCATTAAAAAAGACTATAAACATATCAGTTGTTCCATTAGATTGTTAGTGTCGTTCTTCATATTCATTTCTGATCCACTAGTGCTGCTTGAATCGGAACATTCGGATTCTGAACCCGAAATGGAATCGGAATCGGTCACAATATCATCAAGATCCCTCTTAACATTTCTTTCAAAGCTCATATATGAAGCTTTCTTTAGAAAATCGTACAAACCAATACTTTTTGATTTTACGTCGGTAATAAATTTTTTTATATGACGATCGAATTTTAGGTCGACCTTTCTAGATTTTTTCCTTTCCTTGTGAGCCTGAGCTTGTTTTATTGCAATGTCACTATGTTTCGCCTCTTTTTTTAAAGTTATTAAAAAATGATGAATGTTTGGTTTTTTCGACAGTTTTTTATTGAGTCTATTATGCCACCCTTCCAAGTGGTTGGTGGTGCGATATGTCTCTTTGGAGCATCCAAAAATATTTGGAGTTATCACACCCATCCAATATCTTTCAAAGTATTTTTTCCATTTTTCAATGTTGTTTATATGTGAAAACTTTTCTAATAAGCATAACCACCCTTCCGGTATGTATTCGTTTGGCAGTAAAGGCAAGTATGTTAGTAATTTAACAAACTTTTTCCCATCCTTTTCTTTATCAATATTAATTTCCTTTGATTTTTTCCAAATGGCTTTCATGAAATGTAAGAAGCATCCTGATATTTTCGCCGTGGGAAAAACGTATGACACAGCATTCATTGCAGCAAGTTCGAAGTCAGCTTTGAACCTTGTCATATTTACACCTAATTCGGTTTTCAATAGTTCAAAAAGTCGTATGTAAGTGCATTCCAGCTTGTTGGGTAAAAGTGCATATATAATTGGTATTATAGTACGACTGCTTTCAGACTCATTATTCAACACCGCATGTATAGTGTATAACTGGAAGAATGGTTTTGGCACTACCTTAAAGGTGCCATCTGCGAGAAATATGTGTTTTTTTTATTATTCTTTTTGCAAGATCAGAGCAAAAAACTAGTAATCGATCTTCCTCACCACTTTCACACGCTAAAAAATTATCGCGTATTAATTTTGGGATCGTGACATCTTTTGAATGTCCAAATTGCAGTGTTTCTGTGCCTAAAACGCGTTTTCTATAAGCGTAAAGAGAATCTTTCTTTGAAGAAAAGGTGGGCAGTAGAATCGAGTGGTGCATACCTTTGAGTTCTTGCAGTGAATCTTCAAACAACGGTTGGATGGGTTCGAATGATTCTGCAACCGTTTTTTTGCAGGAATACATGACCAATTCCACTTTATTTTTGTCGGGATCTGGCAGACAAGTATGCTCACTTGTACGTAATATAGTTGTCATTTCAGAATTTGTTGTAATAGATGATGTGCACTTACTATTCCGGTCGCTGCATCTAAAGTTCAAGTTCCTTTTTGATTTTGTTTTTAAAAACAGTTTGTAGTCTCCGAGAAGAATGCATGGTTTATTCTTTGCAGTTTCTATAACTTTTATTTCCTTATCCATTGTAATTACAGCAAAAACATTATTTAGTTAACTACTTTGACATTGACAGAGGCAGAGGATATTTTTTTATCATTGATTTGTTCACAAGTGGCCAGAACGATTATGGGCTGATTTTTCAATCGTCATTTAAAACAGGACAGGGCGCTATGGCGCTCATTAGGGGAGGCCTATGTCCAGCAGTGGACTGATATGGGCCGATGATGATGATGATGATGATTTAAAATTTATTCATTGAACAGTTTTGACATAATGACAGATTCTCCTTAAAAAATATGTCACAATGACAAAATTATTCGTTGCATAAAACCTTAGATGAATGATAAGTCTCGCTGCACTCGACATTAATCTAAGGATAAAACTTATCCGAGGATTGAAAAAGTCATTAATAAATAGTATTGATAAGTCAGGATGGCTACGAGGTGGGACGCTTTTAAAATAAAAGTTCGCGAGCTCTTAATTAATAGAATCATGGCAGAATCATCTCAATAACGTCCTATTAGAATTATGTATATTATGTATGTTTATTTATTGTAGTTTACGTATTTACAATACACATATATGTTTATGTATTTATAATTTTTATGCATGTATTATATACTTACATTTAAATTATTTATAATATATCTTGATTGCACCTACCAATGTTATCTCAGCACTGCCCTATGGTTGACTGGTAGAGAATGCCTCAGGCATTAAGTCCGCCATGTAATATTTATGTTGCTAAAGTTTAAATAAATAAAATAAAATAAGTGCTATCTTACTTTCTGACCAACTGTACCTGTCCTTCGAAGAAAATACCTAATGCAGAAAATAACTAATTAAGACGCTTACCTATAAATAATTCTTTCTAATTATACTCAGTCATATTAAAGAAACCTACGTGGTTAGAATTTGGTTTATAAAGAAAAGTTTCTCATTTGATTCTGTCCTCGTACAAATCTGACCTACTACGAATAAACTCGCTAACCTACTGAAAATCTGACGTCCTCAGAAAAAGACCGAGTAAAAATTTGGTGCATATATTATGAGGCATATCCAGAGACTGACCAACTCCGAATCCAACCCAATAAAAATCTGATCTACCCAGAAGCTGACTAAATAAGAAACTGGAAAATTTAGTAATGAACCTAATCCAAATTTGGCAACCTCCGCCCAAAGGAATATTAACTGCTCCAACTTTTATATACCTGCTTTGATTTGTTTAAGCAACTAGACTAAGGAGTTACAGCATGTTCGTTATATTATACGAGTAGGAGAATCACAATAGCTTTTCAAGCCTATTTGAAATAATACCCAAATCAGCAAGTAATCATGGGTAACGATAGGACAATACATTTGACCACAATTTTTTAATTAACTTTTATTAGTTCCCTATATTATTTTATTTGGTACACATAAGTACTCGGTTTGGTTGATCTTATTTAAGTGTGTATAGCAAAACCGTGATATAAAATACAAGCACTGTCTCGCTGTGAAATAAAAAAAAAGTTGAGCCATTGATTAGGATATGGTGCGCTATGAAAAATTGGACTAGAAAATTTTCGACCAATGCAATTGTTGCGGAAACCACTATTCACACTATCTGCTACCGTTTAAAATTAGGTTACACCTTAAAATCTACAAAATCCACTCACAGTTCCATGCCGCTCCCGCCGTCCAGAACGGGATCCATATGGTCTGATGGGGCCTGAATCCGAGTCCGGGTCTTCTCGGGTTCCCTAATCACACCCAACGGCTACCCCGAAGTGCACTTCCCCCCGAGGAAATACCTGTTTTCTCCAGCAGCGAAGACGCCGACATCCAACCATGGGATGGCGAATTGTACTCCCGATGCGATTCGCTTACGACTTACACACACACAAGCCACAGATTGCACAATACACTTAATTTGAATAATACGGCTCCAAATGCCCTTATTACTGCTTAAAATCTATTTAATTATCAACACACGATAACCTATAAACCAGCCATATTGCTTTCCCGAAACAAGTACCAAAAAAAAAAGAACAATTAGTGAGGGGGCCATTATGCCACTAAATAAATTGATTATCGATAATCGATTCCCAAATCGATCCGTCCATAATACAAATCAAAGTTTTATTTCCAACAAAAATAAATGCCTGTTTATTTGCAACATCCCGCCACCCAAAGCGGACGTACCGCTTTCTAGTCTGAAATCTTAAACTAGTCAACCGGTAATCGAGCTAAGGTCGCGACTGCGCGATTTAGCACCGATCCATCAACCAACACTTGCGCCACACGCGGAGTCCCGTCCGCGCCCCAGATTAACTTTAAAATGCGACCTCGTCTCCTAAATAACGATGGCAAATTAGCCTTTTTTAATAAAACCAGATCCCCCTCCGAAGGGGGCGACGTCCGGTCTGTCCACTTTACACGCTGCTGCAATAAATGCAGATACTCCAGTGACCAACGACGCCACAAGTCCTGACTCATTTGTTGTATCATTTGAAAACGAGACATCCGGTGTCTGCGTTCATCCTTCCAGGGATACTCAGGCAGGGCAGTGAGTGGCTGACCGACCAAAAAATGACCAGGGGTCAGGACTTCCATGTCATTTGCGTCAGAGGAGAGTGGACAAAGCGGACGCGAGTTGAGAACCGCCTCAACCTTACAAAACGCAGTTGTAAGTTCCTCATACGTGAGGGTAGTTTCCCCGACTACCCGGCGCAAGTGGGTTTTTGCCGATTTTACCGCGGCTTCAAATATCCCGCCCCAGTGGGGACAGGCTGGCACACTAAATCGCCATGTGATTCCCCGCTGTGCGAGAGCTTGACTTATGCTATTACAATTTTTATCCAGAAAATCGTTCACATCTTTTAAGTAGTTGGCAGTGCCTCTGTAGTTGGTACCGTTGTCGGACCGAATGAGAGAAGGTAAACCCCGTCGCGAAACAAAACGATCCAGCGTGGCGACAAAGGCTTCCGTAGACAGAGCCGAAACCACTTCCAGGTGGACAGCCTTAGTGGCCAGGCAGACAAAAACGCACAGGTATGCTTTCGTGACCCTAGTGTTACGATAGGCTGTGGTTCTCACCAGAAACGGTCCAGCAAAATCCATACCGACCCCGTCGAACGGCCTAGTAGTCTGACAAACCCGGTCAGAAGGGAGATCCCCCATCTGTGGCTGCATAGTGGAGGCCTTCACCCGATAACAAGCCACACACTTAAATAAAACGCTGCGAACCACTCTCCGAGAGGACAAAATCCAGAACTCCCTCTGTAATATCGCCAGTAACGCATTACACCCCGCGTGAGCGTTTTTCAGGTGTCTATCCGAGACCACCAGTTCTACCAAAGGTCCTCCTTTGGGGAGTAGCAGAGGATGACGGCTACCGAAGGGCAGGTCGGCATTTTTGAGGCGACCTCCAACGCGTAACAGTCCATCCGCATCCAGAAATGGGTTGAGCCGAGAGATCGCTCCCTTGAGCTTTGCGCGACCGACGCGCAAAATCTTCAGTTCGTCCTCGAACCGGTCAGCTTGAACCAGCCGTATCAGGGCCAACAGTGAACTCCTGCGTTCCTCAGCACCCGCCACGGGTGATAACTGCCTCTTGTCTGGATGGCGGCAGTTATGTAGAAATCTCCGGATCCAGCAAGTTACACCTAGCAATTTGTCCAGTTTGCTGTATCGAGCCGTCAACCAATTCGGATCTGGCCTTGACTCGTTTGTTGTCACCAAAACTTTTATTCCAGGGAGCATCCCTAGAGAGCCATCGATCATGGTGACCGGCCATGATGACTCACCCTCCTTTAACCACTCTGGACCCCACCAGAGGGCATGCTGCACCAATTCCGGCGCGGTGCAGCCCCGAGAGGCACAATCGGCAGGATTCCAGGGGCCGGGAACGTGCCTCCAACAAATTTCGATGCCCGAGTTCTGTACCTGAGATACCCGATTGGCCACAAACGTTTCCAATACGTGGGGTGCCCCGCGTAGCCATGCCAGAGTTACCTGACTGTCAGACCAGGCGTAGACATTCCGGATGTCCACCGTAGACGTCAGTTCCTTGTGCACGTGGCACAACAGTTTGGCCAATAGATGCGCCCCGCAAAGCTCCAGCTTCGGGATTGTCAGCCTAGTTTTGAGGGGAGCCACCTTGCTTTTAGCCAGAAGCAAGGAGACGGCGACTCGACCCTTCGAGTCAACCGTTCGCAAATACACCACTGCGGCATACCCTCGTTCTGACGCATCGCAGAAGCCATGTAGGCTTGCCCTGTATTTGCCCCGCGGCAAGATCCGCCGCGGCAACGCCACCTGATTGATCGCCTCGACCGTAGAGATCAGAGCGAGCCAAGTGTCGAGTGAGAGCCCTACCAGTGGCTCATCCCACAAGACTCCGAGTGTCCACAGTGTTTGCAATAAACACTTCGCCATAAAAATGCACGGGCTGATCCATCCATTTGGATCAAACATCCGAGCGATGGTGGAAAGGATCGTCCTTTTCGACCAAACTCTTGTAGTTTCCAGTTCTACTCGGAATGTGAAAATATCGTGAACCGGCTGATATTTAATTCCCAAAACGGCGATAGAGTTCGGGTCCCCTGCGTCCTCGAATAGCTGAGGATTCTGTTGGTGAGCTTCCGGAATCCCAACCAGAAGCTGTGGCTCGTTGGATAACCATTTTCTCAACTCATAACCACCAGCCGCGAGGAGTCCGATCAGCTCATTCCTGATGATGAGCGCCTCCTCCAGAGAGGCTGCCCCTGTGCAGATATCATCTACGAACACGTCACGTGTCAGTACAGTGGCTGTCCGGGGAAAGCGAGCCCGTTCCTGCTCCGCCAGTTCCAGCAGTGACCGGATGGCAATGAAGGGACTCGACTTCAGGCCGTACGTGTTGGTGTTGAGCTCGTAGACGGTGATGGGATCCTCCGAATGTTCCCTCCAGAGTATTAACTGAAACCTCCTGTCCGCAGGATGTATTACTGTTTGGCGGAACATCATCCGGATGTCCGCACCGATCACCACCTGGTGTCTTCGGAAATTTAAAATGATGTCGACAATGTCCCGATGTAACTTCGGACCAGAATGGAGACATTGGTTCAATGAAACTCCAGTCGACGACGGTGCCGATCCGTCAAAAACAGTCCGTAGTTTTCCAGATGAGGCCTTCAACACCGCGTGGTGAGGCAAGAAAAAATGATCTGTCGTTGTCCAGTCGACAGTCGCCCGCGACATATGCCCCAAGGCCTCGTATTCTCGCATGAACTCGATATACTTTTCCCGAAGTACCGGATCGCGAGACATACGACGCTCCATGGACAAGAGTCGTTTCTCTGCCAACGCCCTCGATTTTCCCAAGAGAGGGGGACAGTCGATAAAGGGCAGTCGAGTTTCGATCCTACCCGACGCCATCCGGCGTGTGTGATCCTTATAAAAGGTTTCGCACTCCACATGCTCCGGATCCAGACGGGAGACCATGGGAGGCTCTTCCAGTTCCCAGAATTTTTGCATCGTCCTAGCGATGGAGGAAGTAGCGACGACAGGTGAGACATCCCGCGTCTCCTGGTCGAAAACCGGTCCCATTAAAACGTTTCCAAAGATGGTAGGTATAGCTACCAACGAAGAGCGGCCCACAATCCGCTGAGGCCCTAAAAGGATCCAGCCCAGTACATCCGCTCCCAATATGAGGTCCACCGGAGCCGGCTCCTCGAAATGAGGGTCTGCCAGCATGAGACCTGATGTGTCAGACATTGCATCCCGCGGAATGACTGTCGGTGGATGCCAACCCAGCAGATTGTCGAGTACGATCACGACCGCCGCAATCCGTATCGAAGCGGAATGCACAGGAGAGAAGAAAATGTGGGTCTGACCAGACAGACCCCCCACTTCTGTATCTCCGACTCCCCGAATCGGAACTGCGGGAGGCGCGCACTCCAGACGTAAGCGCCTCGCTACCCTCGTAGTAATTAAGCAGCCCTGTGCCCCAGTGTCTAGGAGGGCTCGTATCCGGACGAAGTCCCCCCTAGTCCCCAAACGCGTACCTGCGCGATGGGCAAAAGAACCGTCCTCGGTTCCGACGTAGCCCGACCACAGGCTAGTCACGCGTCAGAGCCAGCAGCCGACCCTGTCGAACCGTGATGACTCGGCCAGTAAGTCGGACGCGTGCAGGCCACCATCCGGGGTGGTGCGTATCCAGCTACCCTACCATACCGGTGATAGGGTGGGTGGTATTCCAACCTCGGGTACTCGTGCAGTACCGGTGAGAACTGTTGACGGTTCTCATGTCGTTGTTGTTCCGGTAACGGCGGCGGAGGATACGCGTACGAGTATCCGGGTGTTGGGTCCGGAGGTGGGGCTCCCTGTACCCAGTGGCCTTTAGAGGCACCAACTCTTGGTGTTGGTCGCGCCGGGTGCCGGGTTGTAGCCAGAACCTGGCTCCGTTCCGGCGGTCCCCAACTCACCTGAGCCGGGGTGTACGAGGGGTTGTAGTGTGGCGGCCGTGGCGGACTCCGTCTTTCCGGAGGCGGAGTTGACCCCGGCCCCAAACCGCCACCCGTGGGAGATCCCCTCTCCCGAACCGGTGCTGAGCCCTCAGCACTACGGGTGCACAGTAAGCGATGGTGCGGTCCGCCGCACACATCGCAAGGCCTCGCCTGGGGACACTCATTATACCTATGTCCTCCCAGGCAGGCATAACACAATCCTCGTGTCCGAACGAGGTTTCGGCGCTCTTTTGTGGGCAGCCCGAGAATTGCTGGACATAGCTGTTCCAAGTGCTGCTGTCCGCAAACCCGGCATACAGAACCGGGGTTGATGGCGGCCGCAGCCACCAGCCTGCCGCGACCCTTCCCTGGGTTGCGTGGCGGCTGGGCGCCGTAGACTCCGGAAGTGCGGGCCGGCGCACTTGTCGGAGCCTCCTGGGAGGCTAGCTGGTTTTCCAGCAGGCCAGCCTCCTCTTCCAGGAACTCCAGAAGTTCCCCTATCGAGGGCAGAACGCTGCCGAGATCTTTGTGGACCAGTCGATTCCGCTCGAACTTGTCCCTCATCTCCTGCGACAACTTGGCCAGAACGATGTGCAGAAGAAGGAAGGACCACTGGTCGACGGGCAGTCCGAGCGTCCTTAACCCGTTTAAGGACACGGTGAGTGGGGTGATCAGCTGCGCCCTCAGCTGAGTCCTATGGTTGACCCTCGGCAATCCCAGCAGATGGGTCACGTGCGCGTCCGCCTGAAGACGCGGCTTCTCGTACCGCTTCTCCAGCAGCTGCATGGCGGTGTCGTAGCTCGCATCCTGCAGCTCCAGATGCTGTACGAGCTGTCTGGGTTCTCCGTCTAGGAAGGAACGGAGATATGCCAGTTTTTCGGCCTTGGTGAAATCCTTCCGAGTATCCACCAAGGCCAAAAACATGTTCCGGAATCCAGCCCAGTCCCGCATACATCCGGTGAAATGCGGGACCTCCAGGGCACCCAATCTTCCCATGGCGCTGGGTCCAGGGGTGTGGAGTGAAGCGGGGCGCGCAACAGGCTTCCCCTCCCACAGTCGCTCGATGTCCTTCACCCGCTGAAGGACCTCATCGTAGATGTCTTGGATGTGCTCCAGATCCTTGACATATTGGGCGTGGAGGGCCAGCTCCTTCTCCCCGACCGGGTCGGTTGACAATAGAGCGGTTACCGACCGCTCGGCCAACAAGAAACGATCCTGCATTTCTTTCGAACGCGTCTCCAAGGCGTCCTCCCGGTTAGGCCGATCTATTAATGCAAGCAGCCCGGTGAACCACCGGAGCTGCTGAGCCAACTCCTGCCGTGACGCTGTCATTATTAATAATTTAAACTAAATAAACCTAAACACAAAATTAAAACGAGTCAACGAAAACACGGAATCGATTATCCCGAATCGACTCGATGCTTTCAATTGAAAGAAATTGAATAACAATTAACGTTCCGAGAAATGTCCCAGCCCAAATACAACGGTACTACCAACCTTACAATTCAACCGCACCTGTCCCGGAAGTGCGATTTTACACGAAATGAGCTTAACCTATTACGAACTAACAAAATACACAAAATTACACCGATTAACCTAGAGGTCCGGTAGTAACCACGCTCTGCTACCAAAATGTTGCGGAAACCACTATTCACACTATCTGCTACCGTTTAAAATTAGGTTACACCTTAAAATCTACAAAATCCACTCACAGTTCCATGCCGCTCCCGCCGTCCAGAACGGGATCCATATGGTCTGATGGGGCCTGAATCCGAGTCCGGGTCTTCTCGGGTTCCCTAATCACACCCAACGGCTACCCCGAAGTGCACTTCCCCCCGAGGAAATACCTGTTTTCTCCAGCAGCGAAGACGCCGACATCCAACCATGGGATGGCGAATTGTACTCCCGATGCGATTCGCTTACGACTTACACACACACAAGCCACAGATTGCACAATACACTTAATTTGAATAATACGGCTCCAAATGCCCTTATTACTGCTTAAAATCTATTTAATTATCAACACACGATAACCTATAAACCAGCCATATTGCTTTCCCGAAACAAGTACCAAAAAAAAAAGAACAATTAGTGAGGGGGCCATTATGCCACTAAATAAATTGATTATCGATAATCGATTCCCAAATCGATCCGTCCATAATAAAAATCAAAGTTTTATTTCCAACAAAAATAAATGCCTGTTTATTTGCAACAGCAATGTATGTAATCGCAAGCACATCACTGACTCGTCTGCGCAGCTTCAGTGTCAACGTCTTTCAACAGCGGGCTAGGGCCAAAGCCCGGTGAAGCTGAAAATGCCGTTTGAGGCAATCAGCAAACTCTCTTGAAAAAGGGCTAGGGCTGCTCCCCCTCCATGCCTCTGGCTTTTGAGTTGCATTCTAGCGTAGGGCAGACTAGTATCAGGTGGAAAGTAGAGGGGCTGATTCGGTACTGTCAAATCATTTCATTCACCTTTGTAGCTTCGGGTTTTTTGTCCAGCCTCAGCCGCTACGGCTCTTTAACATGATTATGATTACCTTAATATATATAAGATATAGATATATGCAAGCAAAAATTCCTTAAAAACCTTTGGTTGGGGGAATATTACCAAAAGCTTGAGTATTTGAAAAACGTCTATCATTCTCTTCCCCTAGCGGGATAACATTTTAGAAAAAGTTTTCCGGGAAAAAGTAGAACCTTGCCCCCAAACGACTAAATCATAATATAGCGCAAAATACTAAACAATAAAATTTGAGGGTTATGTAGAGAAAAAAAAATATTTTCCATAGCGTACTGTATCATACACTCCAAATAAAAGTTCAGTTTCCCGTGACGTTCCGTGGAAATAGGATTACATAAACAAACACATGTGTTAGACTGAGATCAGGTATGTCGGTATGAGGGTGCGGGTTTAAATCCCGTTAATTATATTATCAACACTTATCGGAAAAACAAACACACTTCCAGATTTGTAACATTACTTAAGATGCGTTTGTATGATATTTTATGATTCATATAAAAGTAATGGTTATGATAATACAGAATGACATCTTAAATTTTATTTAAAGTAATCAACTGCCATTTTATAGTGAACAATAAATAAAAACTTGATGTCCGCTAAAAGTTTATAATGGTCGTAAAACTAGACGCGCATCTGTTGAAATGTCAATGCTAATACTTGATCTAACACAAAGATTTTAACTAAACGCATCTCAGGTTGATTCATAAACTTTGTAGTATTTGATGTTATTTAGAACTAGCATCTTTCCCACCTAAGGGCATTGACGTTCATAAACATGTGTAATTAAACTATCGTTTCTTTAATATCGAGGTTAAAATGCGTGCAAAAACACTTTTTTTATATATTGGTTTACAAATGTCATTAGTCATTACGCATGCTTTAAATACATAAAACTTTCAAACTGTTTAATTAACAGCTTCCAGATACCACATATATTCAAACACATTAAAGAGTATTTTTCTTATAAAATGTAGCACTTCGCGTGTCCGATGCATACCAACACTTGATCTTGAACATCACATACTATGTATTTGCTAACATACCTTTTTTTTTTGACTCTGTGGAAATCTACAGACAGACCGTCTCGACCTGCCCCCCGGCCGCCTAACCGATCGCTTTGACTACGCGTATAGTTTATGACGTCATCTTGTCACCTTGCACCGCCTATGAAAGGAATATCAAAAGCTAAGGGCATAAAGCTTTCGATGTTGTTTTCATAGGCGGCACGAAACGGTAAGATGACGTCATAAACCACACACGCAGTCAAAGCGATCGGTTAGGCGGTCGGGCCCCGGGTTGCACGAAACCTGGGAGGTGTGTGGGGATGGGCGATGTTCTGCCCGACCCACTAAAACCACCGGGGGACCAAACTTTTAGGGCGTAGGAGTGGAGTGGCAATCACGGGGCCTAACCGCAAGGGCATTACCTCGCGGGAGCCATCCACTACGTGCACACAGCACAACAAAACAGCATGTCTACCCCTTTGTGGACATGCGGACACAACGATCCGAAACAACATGCCCACTTACTGACATACCTACTAACGTAAAAGTTGTAAATCGAACATTCGATTTATCAATGAGTGCCTTTGCTGTTGTTGCGGAGAGCGCATGTTTGGTCTGATTAAGGTGCTAGTCACGATCTCCAAACGAGATCAACAATATATATATATATATTTTTACATTAATACAGTTGAAATTGACATACTTTTACAATATATATGTTAAACAAAATGTTGGCTGCAACAGGTTTACATTATGTCATATCATTTATGACTTTAGCTAAACAGATAACAAGATCAAGTTGCTATGTAATAAATCACTGTCCAATTAGCTGGTTCACCGTATTACACGTTTAAAAAGTTGTAGACATGCTTTCAAGGCGTCAATTATTTCCCAGGCTATTTATTTAAATGAATGAGATGCTTTTTTGTTTTTTGAACATACTTCATTCAAATTTACAAATGAGGCAGCTACAGCTGGGACATAGTGTTATTGACTTTTCCTATGCGTTTGCACACTTCCAGGGCCTCGATCTGTTATTATCAATCCTTACGCTGGCCGCCCAAGACCGACTTTCTGTCGGACCGACAAACGGCCGGTTTCTTCGCCAAGTTTTGTCACCTATTTTGTGACCGACTTGTAGGACTAAAAGGTTTTTCACCGACTAAAAAATCGGTCACCGGTTATCGAACGTAGGCCTTTAAGCCTCTTCGTCTTATTTTCACAATTATCCTATAGAACTTATGTCAAACTTCGACTTGTGGCTATCGACACACTTTTGAGACGTTATAATATTAGAAGACTGAAGGCTCAATTAAATGCATTGCAAAGGAAATTCTTTTGCAATTTAGCTTAATCCAATTAGTTCTAGAGATAATGTTGATGATTTGTTAAGAATTAATGAAGAAATGTTATGACAAGATGGTGTTTGACAAGAGGTCCAAAAAATATTAAAAATTCAAGAAAAGGATAGAAGCATGCTAATGGTCCTAGATTGTTCATCTGCCTTTGAAATCGTATAATAGAAATATATTGTATATATTGATATAGTATATTTCAATATCCCTAAAGTATTGAATCTTATTTTATTAACTGTATTACTTATAATTATTGACTAACATTATCAAGTTAACATTCTATATATAGTAAAATTTTATTAAACTAGTTGCAATTGGCGTATCATAATTGTAATTAAGACTTAGACCTCGCTGATGACACCTGGCATGTGTAGTAAATATGACATGTTGATTAGGTTTAAAAGAAAATTAGCATGTTACAAGTAAAGGTTGTGTAGATAATGTTAGATATTTATGTTCGACGGAGTCTGTTTATTTTCATCCTGCATGTGTTTGTCTACAAATGTCAGCGTAGTGCGAATTACGTTAGCTGTAGCCGGAGGTTCGAAAAAAAACCAAAATTATATTACTAATTTATTAAAAAGTTCAAAGTTACAAATGAAACTTAAGTATCTAAATAGCCTAGTGATCTATTCGATGCGAGAATATAGAATGGTTCAAATTAACAATTAATTATTAACTAATAAAATTGCTGCGTTGACATCTCGTGGCAAGTTGACCTAATTGAAGTGTTTCCATGCGGTGCGTCGCGATGGTGTAAACTGTAGGATCAGCGGTCTGCCTGGAGTAGGTATACGTAACTCCTCCATCCCAAAATCAGCGACTATTTCAGGATGCTGAGTGAAAAAGTCGCTGGAGTCTTCTTATCCGTCTTAGCCTTCCTCATCTCCACTGGATCTGCGTATATGGGGTCTTCGTTGTTGGATTGTGTAGTTTCGGTTGGCCTTTTGATCTTCCAACAGATCTTGTATCTGTAGCATGCGATAGCAACGACAATGATGACTGTAGTAACTATCACGGTGTAAAACGGTATTGTAGTGTGGTATAGATAATTTGACTGACTGTGTGGTTGCAGGGGTGACTCCATCATGACCTTGTTCTGGATGCTGTGTAGTCCCTCTAGACTTATAGTGTTAAGTCTCAGGTGATCTGCAGTGATCTGGTGTTCTTCTTTGTACGGAATTTTCATGAGTTTCAGAGGCTGGCCTTTAACTTCATCATTATCGTTAGTGATTGTGAATTCGGAGGTTCTTAGAAAGCACTTCATGGGAATGGTAACGAAGTAGCTTCCTTGTAGCAGGTCCATGCTTTCGCTGCCGCAGGTTGAGTGTATTCTTGTCTGGCGCGGGAAAGATACGATGTAGTGGTGGTCATCCAACTTATCCAGCGCTTCTTTCGACAGGGAAACTGATGTGAAGTGGCAGGTTTTATCCAGAGCTTGCTTTCTTATAAGTTCTTGAATGCAGTCAGATTTTGAACGTATCTGATGGCTTATCTTCTTTTCACAGAGGTACCAGTTATTTACCTTCGGGCATTCAGCCTCCATGTACACGAAAGTTGCCTCGTTGGTTGCAATGAAAGGATAGGGAGGAATAAGGACCTGTTGATGTTTATTAGGAACTATGGAGAGTCTGTATAGGTCATATCTATCTCTAGAAACTATTGGGAAGCTAAAAATAACTACTATTTGCTTATCGACGTAGTAATAACCTGGTTTTATAATATCGTAATATTCTCTTATATCTAAACTTAATATTTGATCTCTATCATATATCTTTCTTAGTTTTTCTAACATATTACCTAACACCTTTATATTAACCATAGAGTGGTGCATAGTCCCAGCACGAATAAAAGCTAGCAAGTTTTCTATCCTATTTAATTCCATCGTTAACTCTTCTACATTTTCTCCAATAATCGCTATCATCTGGGCAAACTTAGCGTATTTTATTAAATTGTTATCATTATGGGCATTAGAGGTTATTAGAAGCTCTATGGTGCCATTGATTTTACTTTGGTTTTCAACAAGCTGAGATAATACTTTTTTATATTGAAACATCCATTCTTTATTGAGAGAGATGTGATTGTTAAATTCGGATACTATTTTATCTTGACCATTTTCTAAATCTTTTATTATACTATTATATTTTAATGCATCTGATTGATCTAGGTTTCCGGTAATGCTTTTTATAACTGTACCTAACCCATCAATAAGGCCTCGTTTGGCTCGGCTGTCGGGCTCCAAGGATTTTAACTGAATCAATGCGTTATTAAGTTTACTGGTTAAATAATCTATTTGTAGCTCATAGAGACTGTAAGTGTCATTAGGAAGTCTATTTTTGTAAGTAAGTAGTTGATTTTGTACTAAGTTAAGATTATCTTCAAATTCATTAAGTCGTATGTACTGTAAGAACGTATGATATTCCATAATAAGCCTTGTTGCACCGAGTTTGTAAGGAAGTAGTCCTGGTCCATCTGCTAAGCTCTCAAGTTTTATCTCTTGAGCTTGCATCAGTCGGGCGGTTAGAGTCATCAGCAATATCAGCATCCTGCAACAATTTGGCGCTATTAGGTATTCGTTTAATGCGAGACTTAGCTACCGGTCCACGTTTCTTTGAGGTGTAAATGTGAACTGGGAGATCGGCTAATACGGTGTCTTGGGTGTAGCGTTGTGCTGTCTTCTGACGACTAGCTAGCGGGTTTTTTATAAATATCTGCTGTTGAGGTACATATTCTACTTCTGGTTCCCTATTTTTGTTTCTATTTTCTATGATAGCTGTACGATTTGCAAGAGCAGAATCATTGATTAATTCGTAAACCCTTTTCATCTGTTCTCGGTGGTTTATCATGTATTGTTGCATGAGGTGTTGCGTAAGGTCAATGGTTAGGGGGTCTCTAGCGTCTAGGTGTCCTGTCAGTAAATCAAAGGGCCGGCATTTGGTAAAGCTATGTATAGAGCTGTTATATGCTATTAAGGCATATGCCATCAGGTTCACTACGGGTTCATCTTTTTGCTGTAATTTAAGAAGTCTTATGTGTTCTAAGATTGTGGAGTGGAAACGTTCAACGTTCCCATTGTCATTAGGAGAATGGGCTAGTATTCTATGGTGGTGTATGTTGTAAAGTCGTGTAAACTCTGCGAAAAGTTGGTTTGTAAACTCAGTCCCGTTATCAGTTATAATAGTCATGGGGACGCCATGATGAGTACAATATCTCAAAAGTGCTTGTAATATGCTAACAGCAGTGCCGTCGCGCAGGTGGTAAGCTTGGCCATACTTAGTAAAAACATCTATGAAGGTAACGTATTTTTCATTATGAACCGTAAAGAGGTCCATGTGAATTATCTCGAAAGGTTTGGTTGCTGGAGGAACGACATTGAATTGTGGCCTAGTGGGATTTCGGTCATATTTTGCCTGCCCACATGTGGTACATTCATTTATAAATTTAGAGATTTGATCTTTCATTTTTGGCCAATAATATTTCCGCGAGAGAGCTAAGTAACATTTGTTTATTCCACGATGGTTGGTTTTACCATCGTGGTAGTGATGAATTATCTCCTGCTGCCGGAGATACTCTTTTACGTTTTCTAATTCGTTTTTTACTAAGATTAAATTCATTGCCGAACTTTTAAATTTACTTTGTATAATCGGAATTATAGAGTACATAGCTAGAGGAGGATGGATAATGATTGCAGTTTTAACCTTAGGGCTAACATATTCTTTAATAGCGTTAACAATATCTGACTCTAGTTTGCTCTTAGACAACTGTATAGCAACACGGGTATGAGTATCGAATGGTTTGGAAATTGATGGTTTACGTTTAACGTCATCTACGATCGTAAGGTGTAACTGTCGATGGAACTTGTTAAGAGGCTCATCTGTGATAGGTACTTCTAGAATAGGATGTTCATCACTAGTGTGTGCAGTTGCGGTTGAAGACCTGTTAACTGTTGGTGGCGATTCAGATGGGTTGTTTATCAGTGAGCTAAGGTCTTTGAGGCTATCGATTACTGACTCTATTTCCTCGTTGTGAATTTCGACTCTAGAGAGTGCGTCGGCATTAGTGTTAGCTTTACCTTTTTTGTACACTACCACGAAGTCATACTCGCTAAGTCTAAGTCGCCATCTAGTCAGTCGTGAGTTCTGTTCCTTCAAATTCATCAGCCACTGTAACGGTTTGTGGTCTGTCAGTATTTTAAATGTACGTCCAAAAAGGTACGGTCTAAAGTATTTGGTGGCCCAGACTATGGCCAGAAGTTCCTTTTCGATGGTGCTATAATTCTGTTCACTCTCATTAAGAGTGCGAGAAGCATAGCACACGGGCTTATCGGAACCTACGGGACCTTGGGACAGTATCGCTCCAATAGCGAAGTTGGAGGCGTCTGTGGTTAGAAGAAACTCTTTACTAAAATCGGGATATTGAAGAATTGGATCCTTTGTAAGTAGGGTTTTGCATGTTTCAAAGCTGTTTACGTACTCAGGATCGAAGGTGATTTTACGACTCTTCTTCAAACATTGTGTGAGAGGCTTTGTAATCTTCGCAAAGTCTGGAATGAATTTTCGGTAGTAACCGAGAAGTCCTATAAATTGCTTTATTTCCTTAGGAGTTTTGGGAATAGGGTACTTTTTAATAGCTGAGATTTTGTCAGGATTAGGCTTAATGCCGTCTTTACTGATAATGTGTCCGAGATAAGCTGTTTCAAGTTTTAAGAACTCAGATTTGTCCATTTGGATCTTGAAGTTGGACTCTCTAAGTCTTTGGAAAACCTTCTCCAGGTTAGTGACGTGCTCCTGGAGCGAAGTGCTGAACACGACGATGTCATCGAGGTATACCAGGCATATATCGTTTTGAAGACCTCTAAGGACATTGTCCATTACTCGCTGGAAGGTAGATGGTGAATTTTTTAATCCCATGGGCATACGTAAAAATTCGTAATGTCCATGTTCAACGTTAAATCCGGTCTTGGGAATGTCCTGAGGGTCCATCTCTACCTGGTAGAAGCCACTTGCTAAATCAAGTGTGGTGAAATACTGGCATCTACCTAGTTTGTCAAGGACATCGTTGATATTTGGTATGGGATATTTGTCATTGATAGTCTTGTCATTAAGTTTGCGAAAGTCTACTACCAATCGCCATTTCTGTTTGTTAGATGCGTCTATCTTCTTTGGTACAACCCATATCGGAGAACTCCATGCGGAGTCAGAAGGTCTTATAATTCCTTGGTCTAACATTTTGGCTATCTGATTTCTTACCTCTTGGCGGTGTATAAAATGGTAACGATAGTTTTTTGTATGAACGGGTACTTCGTCGGTGGTTCTAATCCGGTGTTTTATTTTATTTGTAAAGGTAAGAGCCTCACCTTCAACATAAAATATGTCTGAATATTGAGAACAAAGAGCAATGAGATTGGCTTTTTCTTCTTCGTTAAGATGGTCTGTTCTTAACCGAGAGATTACATCTTGCACTCGCGTTTGTGTTTGATTATCGCGCCTAAACTCAGTGTTAAATATTTCCGCGTGTGCAGGTCGGTCTAGTGAAAATATTATATCATTGGGTGTGGGATTCATTAACTCTATATATGCGCGATTGTTGGTAACAGTAGTAATACATTCGAGAATGATACAGTTACAGATCACTTGTTCTTTGATAAGAACTTCTCCATCCGGAGAGTCTGTAGGAATTCTAACTAATTTTGAAGAGTGAGCCGGAATAATATCTTCATACAGATTTACGTTACATGAGTTGTACATTCTAATAGGATTTGTGGTAAATTGAGTAATTAAAATGCCGTCTTTTAAGTCAATTTTTGCCTCCCATCTGGTTAGTAAGTCTAGTCCTATGAGTCCATCAAAGAAATCGTGAAATCGGTATACGAATAATTTTATAAAGTCAGTTTCTTTAAATTCATTAAAGCATGGCAACGTGATAGAATGGTTATTTCTAGTAGTTGCATGCACGTTCGTAACTTCGAATGGGTCATAGTTAAGAGGAATCTCCGAGTAATACTTTTGTACAGCCTCCGGGCTAATAAAAGATTGATTGGCACCGGTGTCAATTAAGAGTTTTAACGGTGGGTCCATGATCTGTATGTAGGGTAATTGTCTCTGAGTTTGGAGATTTAGTTCTATTTTGGCTTTTTTGATGTCGCGCTCGATTGAAAATCCGGTTTATGTCAGAGTTACTAGGACCTGGTTGAGGCTGAGATAAATCTGTCACATCTGTGAACTGATTTTCCTCAATATTGTTGTAATCATATACAACGTTATAGTCATTATAATTTGTATCATCTGTATAATAATAGTAATCGGGTTCCGTATAATAATCTGTCGCGTAGTACGAGTCGTCATAAGGTGCGCACTCGTTCATGTTCATTTCGCGTGACTTAAAGTAATTAGTTGGAGGTGGGTTTCCCGACTTCCTCCAGTCATGTCCCGTCATCATAGTATGTGGCAAAACCTTAGGTGCAAAATGCTGAACTCCGCTCATTGGCCTCGGGGCTGAGTTGTGCGAATTGTTAAGTCTCTGTGGATTGCGAAAAACATTACTGTGTGGATTATAATTAGGCGGCAGCGCTCGGAACATTTGTTGTGTGCGACTTGGTCCAGGGCGCTGTTGAGACTGGTTATTAAAAGAGTTAAATTTAAAAGCCTGAGGTGGTGGCTGATAACCTCGCTGTGCCATAGGAGCTGGCCAGTTAGGTACCGGCATGTGTAAAGTCTGCGGTCTTTGTGCTGCTAGAGCTGGTATTTGAACTGGAATTAAAGATTTAGTAATAGGCTGACCTTTAGGTACGTCGCTGCGTTGCTGTAAATAAATGACATTCAACTCCTCCTGTACATATTCAAGAGCCTTTTCTATAGTCGGGGGGCGCATACATCTAATGCGGGACCCTAGTGGTTCTCTTAAACCACGTACGAAGGCTTGCATGGCTACCTTCTTATAGAGGGTACGCTTCGCCTCTATTGTAGATACTATGGGTTCGTGCAAACTAACATAAGTCATTATAGTACTAAACAAAGTCTGGCATTGATCATAAAATTCCTGGGGCGTCTTACTGCCTTGCGTAGCCAACGAGAGATCACTATACAGGGCGGTCTCGTCGCGTTGGTCCGAGAAGTTGTTAATAAGAGCGGTTCTTATTCCCAGCCAATTATCCGGGATACCGTTTGAGTTAATAGTCGAAGCAGCATTACCAGAAATTTTATTTAATATTCCATTTAATAAACACAGATTAGATAGTTCGCTACCAGGTTCCGTACTTAAATATTGCGCTACAATGCGATCACATATATTAATAAAACGTATTAAAATATTAGGGTTCCCATCGAACTCCGGTACTAGGCGAAGAGCCTTAAAAATCGTATCCGGGTCGTGAGCCATGTTAAACAAGTTATTTATACTTGTATCTAAATCTAATAAATCCAAATCCCTATTGGAGTCTAGCTTATGCCGGTGAGCCTGTCGTGGTACAGGTTCCCGGGACTTAGAGGAACGTGGATGAAAAATTTTGGAAGATATAAAACTAGGGATAAAGGAAGCAACACGAGAACAATTCAAGTGTACTTACATAAACAGCATTCTGGTTCTTCTTCTGGAATCAATGTCTGGATTCAGCCTCGGGTCTGCAGCAGGTCCGTAGATTCGGGATACTCGGTAGCGGGGCTTGGAAGCCGCCCGGGCGACACGCGAACGCGGATGCGGAATACGTCACGAGATGAGTTCCCTAAGGTTCGCGAACCGGCCCGCGAGTATCCTACCGACTGCGCCAATTACGTTAGCTGTAGCCGGAGGTTCGAAAAAAAACCAAAATTATATTACTAATTTATTAAAAAGTTCAAAGTTACAAATGAAACTTAAGTATCTAAATAGCCTAGTGATCTATTCGATGCGAGAATATAGAATGGTTCAAATTAACAATTAATTATTAACTAATAAAATTGCTGCGTTGACATCTCGTGGCAAGTTGACCTAATTGAAGTGTTTCCATGCGGTGCGTCGCGATGGTGTAAACTGTAGGATCAGCGGTCTGCCTGGAGTAGGTATACGTAACTTGCGCAATATTGAATAGGATGTTTTTGTAAAGGTGATACAGTGCATGTAAAGTGCAAGTTCAGTGTAAGCACCGCGCCTATACGAATCCAGCTTTAAACATGCCGAACTTCAACTGGACTGCGGAAGAATGTTCAAATACATAACATTAGTGTAATTTGTTTTTAATTTGGCATAAATGTCAGGCGAATGATTTAGGTACGACTTCTGGGTCGTAGCCTAGCCTCATCTATAAGTTAAGGCTGAATTAGATCTTGAGCCGAGCCCTGCGTGGACTGCATTGGATGCTTGGTTTTGTATAAGTCGTATAAGTAATGGACTGGTCATTTAAATTAGTCCATATTATATGATATCCATATTATTATTATATATGATGACGTATGAATTTAATTTTGTATAACACGTACCTTGTGTGTATCTTAGCTCGATTCAAGAGCGGTGTGAGTAATGCCAGCTTTTATTTTTTGTTTTTACTTATCCAATTAATTTCTTCATACATATTCTATAGGTTAATAGAACTAACTCATTTTGGTATACATGTAGTATAAATGTTTTAGTTAAAATGGAACAGTTAACTTGATACCAATTTACTAGCGTATGTTTTATATAAGTATTCTTTTATCCTGAGGTTTCAAACGCATTGCAGGATCCGTGGTCACAGGGATTTATTGATATTTATTGATTAGTTGCCTTATTTGTTTAGAGCATAAATTTGCTATATTCGTCCCCAAAAAAAAAACAATTTTCCATATGTAAATATGTATGACTAGTGGCCGCTCGCGGTTTCACCCGTGTGGTTCCCGGTTTCACCCTCGTGGTTCCCGTTCCTGTGGGAATATCTGGATAAAAAATATCGTATGTGTTATTTCCGATTATAAACTATCTGTATGCCAAATTTCATCCAAATCCATTCAGTAGTTTTTACATGAAAGAGTAACAAACATCCGTACTTACAAACTTTCGCGTTTATAATATTAGTAGGATTTTATTAAGTTGATGCTTTAAATAGGATTTCTATTAGTAAAGATGGTGTAAGGGTCCGCGCCCAGTTATGGAACTCATTTATGTTAGAGATTGATTGGCATAACGAGTATATTGAAACAGCAACGTCACATGCACACGTATATACAAACATTACTCTGTACTTGTGAGTCCAAGTATAAGTAGCAGATGTCTCTGTATGGCACACAATTGTAAAGCGTAATATTGTGTGGCAGGGTACCCTGATCTGGTAATCTGATGATTGCAAACGTTCAAGGTGTATAACTATGGGACTTTGTTTTAATTTGGTAAGGCATTTTTTTAATACCTTATAGTGAGCATTATCATTTTACCTATAAAGTTACCACTGCTGGGCTCAGGCTATCCCACAACCCATAATTAACAAATAGCACATAGGTATATTGTTACTCTGGTTGGTGGGTTTTAACTGCAACAACGAAGGCATTGCAAAGATCGTTTAAGTTACAAAATTGCTTCCCGGATAGTCTAGCCGCTACATGTCGAGCCTAAGTGATATTTCTGTTAATAGCTGAAAAGTTTATATTAATGTATCATCATTACTCAATCACAGAGCTATTGAAGTTACCCTTTCTGTATAATGTGGTTATTTGGTAATTAAAGCAAATAAAGTTATTTAATGTGTGTTCACAATATGAATGTCGTTATGGCCTTAAACTAATTGTTTATTACAATAACTCAACATGAAATCAAATACTTTTTGATGAAAAAAGTTTTAATAAATAGCGTTTTTGATAAATATCATATTATTGTGAACGATTGACCTCATTATCTTTAACCTTTATGACAATCATCAGTTTAACATTAATATCAAATGCCTCGGTGGCCGAGTGGCAAGGCACTCGGCTCGATACCCGAAGATCTCGGGTTCTGTTCCTTGGTCGGGCATAGTGAGTTTCGGATTTTTCGATGCATAGCCCGGGTTTGTGATTACCTATTTGCATTTGGCAAGCGTGGTGGTTAAGCCATTACCTATCAATTGTAGTGATGACTTGATTTCAATAATGGAGGCGTTTTCCCAGCTGTGGGACAAATGCCCCACAGCTTATAAATATAAGCTACTTACTACCATTAATATCTAGTTATCATTTGCAATCTATCAAACCTTCGATATGCTTTAAACTATCACAACACTTAACATTATTTTAAAATATTTTGATTCGATCCGGATTTATCATCCAAAAGGTTGAGTTCAATCTTGACGCTGACAAGTCGCCGTAATAACCATTAATATTTATTATGTCAAAGTAAAATTTTAACTGACCATCGTGACCTTGGCGCGGCGTCGCTTTTGGCGTTGTTCCTGTTTTATATAATGTTAATAGTCCGATCGGTTCATCTTTTAAACATAACAGAATCAGTCTGTCACATAATTAATTAGTAAATATAATGGTTTCTCAAACTCTACTCAACGCTTATTTTTAAAGTATTGTAACATGGTATACTACTCGTAGCTGCATTTTTTTTAACAAAGTGCATTAAGGGCTTGATGACGCTTCTTGGCGGAAAAGTGAAGAGTTATGTATGCGGATTTGTTTTATTTTCTAAATTGTGTGTTTAGTCATATTATAAAATAATCCATACTCATCATACATCCGTAAATCCGTACTCATGTACTGAGTGTTGGCAAATGAAACAATACAGTGAAACGTCACTTATCAAATTCTCTCAAGAAGTCTGTGTGAGGTCTCAGTAAAACCCCACGTATTTACTGATGTTCAAGGGGTTGGGGGAATATCATATATCACTCTTCATTTCTGTTATAATTCATTATCATATAATAACAAAGTATATTCATATATAAATTGTAAGATAAAATACTTTGGTACTGGGTAAATCTGCTAACCGCACCAAGCTCTAACTAAGGAAAAAAATTTAAGAAAAGTGATAATAATGTGGTGTCTACACCTTTATTATTATGCTGACACATGGTCAGTAAAATTATATGGTTTGCAGTAAGTGTATTGTAGTTCGAAGGTATTAATTGTATTGATTATTATAATTGTACAGAAAGTATTGATATTTTGTCAACATCAAGTGAGAATCAGCACCATACAATTATTAATTTATTGAAGTAGGTACGTGATATAAATTGAATAGGGATAGGGCGTTTTCAAAAAACACTATTCTCGTTTTCTGAAAACGCTTAATGATTAGAACGTTTAGAATAAGCTTTGATTAAAAAAAAAACATTTAAATAGAAGGTATCTACAGTATTTGCAAATTTATATCGCTAACACACTTGCTGATTTTCTTGTCGGTTCTTTTCAGTGCAATGTTATAGGCTATGGCTGTGGCTAGGGTAACGAACCGGTGGGATGGCGTAATGACTTTTATAAGAGCTCAAATGCCTATTGTTCTCTAGAAATACAGTTCAAATGTAGCCTAAAATGAACAGAGAATTTTTAACATGAATGGGATATCTATTTAATGATTTAAAGAAACTTACTATTTGAATCCAATGCTATGCTTTGGCTATTAATTACACGCCATTGAGGTGTCCCGAGTTAAAAAAAAACTAATGGCCGGTGTCGCGAAGATTGAGAGCCACTAGCTCGTGAGTAAACGTCAAACAACACATTTATAACAAGACGGTGAAGAAGATTTACTAAAGTTTAGTTAAAAAAGTATAAATATAGGCACTGATGATTTTAAGATCACATTCAGGTAGTTGCTTGCTTGAAATCAGCATTATGCGAGCTCTTTTGGTGAGTGGTGGATGATAATGCGAATAACTGAATTAACATACATTTTGTATTGTTTAACAGAAAATTAAGTATTAAAAACCAGTTTTGAAGTTTTAAAACTATTAAGTTAAATTATGAATTAATAAATGTCATATTGTATTGAGTGAGGATGAGCTGTTCAATTATTATAATGCGCATTTAAGTCAGTTTTATAGATTTGTTTTATAATTTGTGTTTGTTTTTAGGTTCTTTGTCTGTCTCTGACAGCCGTGCTGGCGGCTGAACTTCCAAGGTTTGTGAATTATCAATTTCAAATGGACTTTCAGTCATCTATCTATCAGTCTAGTAAAACTTATTTTAACTAAAAAAGTAAACAGTTTTTAAGTTATTTTTTTATGTAATTGACAAACTTTTTTTTCAAATAGGTTAGTTTCACATTTTTGTGATCATTACGGTTCATGTATGTTGTGCTTATATATAAAAATATAGAAAATGTGTTGCGAAATAAACAATGATTATTAATAAATATTCTATTTGTATTTTCTTTTGGTTATCTAGGTTCAAACCCTTCCAGTTCAACAGCGCCAATAATCGGGTCAACGTAGTCCAGGCCACCGCAACTGCAAGCGCTGCCGGCAAATACGACAACAGTCGCTACGACCCTAGCCGCTACGACGCGAGTCGCTACAGCCCCGGTCGCTACGAGTCGGGACGCGGCGGTGGCGGCGGCGACAACTCTGGACGTTACGTCCCTGACGACTCAGGACGGTACAAGTAAGTATCAGCGTTCGACTAAAGCGCTAGTTGAGAATCTGATTGGATGGCGACTAACATATTACCTTATTCTGCTATCCTGGTGGGTGCGTTGTTGTGTATTGCTGAGCTCTAGTATGAAAGGTCCAGCATCCAATGACATTTAAGTCATTAGGATTATGTTATCGTGGTGCGCGAAAAACCCCTGGTGTAACAAGGGTCCATCAGGCGGGTCGTATGCTCGTTTACTGGCTAAGGGCCTCTTGCGCATTCTAGAGTTAAAATATTTAACTCAAGGTTAGGTGCTAGTCCAAGGTTAATTAAAAATTTTTGCTTGCACTGCTAAGGGTTAACAGTAAACCTCGGGTTAAAACGATAAATATTTAACCCGACCAAATCGGAGGGCTAAGGTTCTTAACTCTGTGTGTATACCAAATATCAAATTTGTGAGGTTAGAGTAAGTTTGTTGTCGGTCGGTGCAAAGAAATAAAATAGTTTTATATTGTTAAGCTTTTTGTTTTTGTAGGAGGTTAGCTCCATCAGTTTTCTTATTTTCAAAACATAGGCTTATAATTGAAAATAAGAAAACAAACATAGTATGTTTGACTATAATATTACAAAGTAGGTAGCGAACTATTGTTACTTGAAAAAATTGGTTCATGTAAACGACATTTTTTCGTATCCATTGTAAAGAGATTCAGTAATTCAATTAATTTCACAAATTAATAGGTACACAAGGCGACACCAACAACCAAACCAAACACTGATGGCAATAAACACAAATACGACTAAAAATGGCATGGTCATTTGAAATCCGACCAAGCGAAACCGACATACGCTTTTTACTGTAGAGTAAAAGAGAGATACTTAAGAAAGTATACTTAATTCATTCACTATTCGCTTATTTTATTTGGCCGCATGTGAATAGAATGAATGAATGTGAGAATAACTGTCAAATGATGCCGACCTTCAAAACCGAATTGCCGGGTTAGTTGACTCCGGGTATTTTCATGGATGCAATGCAAGGTCCGAGTTAAAAATTTAATAAATTAACCATGAGTTAGTAAACTCGGAGCTATTTATTTAACTCGACGTTACCGTGCAAGCTTCCATAAGAAACATAAAAAAAACCATAGCTCGTTATAACCCTACAATAATCACTAAGTTTTGATGTTACAACTGTTTAAGTTAGTTCAAGTTATTTAGTGTGTTTTAAATAGTTTGTATGTTTCAAACAGTGTTCATTAATATATTAATATCTATTATGCGTCACATTTCAAGTTGTATTTAAATGTGACGCATAATTTTCGTTAGTATTCGAGATAATCTAGATAACTTAAAAACAAACTTGTCTGAGTCATTATCATATAAGTTGTCATGTAAACTTCACTTCAAACTAGGGTAAAAATAGACAAAACACGGAATAGCTAGGTATATATAGCTAGGTATTCGAAGCGTACATAAACTCTGTTTATTAGTAAGGCCCATGTCATTTGAATTTACCGCGCTACACTTAGCTATTAATTTGAAAGCGCTACGGAATTATATGCAAAGCTAGTTACCAATAATGTCAAACTTTTAGCGGCGACCGTGGCGACAGAGGCGGTGCTGGTGGTTTCTACTCGGGCAGCAGCGACAAGGGGGGTCCGGGTGGCTTCTACTCGGGTTCAAGTGACAGGGGCGCGCCTGGAGGCCCCGGCGGCCCCGGCGGACCGGGCAGCGCGTACACACCGGAGGCCAACGACGGCGGCAAATACAAGCCCGATAGGGATGGATCCAGGTATGTGTGCTAAAAGTATTTAGGTAAATAATATTGTGACTGGTTGTAAGCATTTTGTCCTAAATTCGATATGATGGTGACCCCTTTTATATTTATTTCTACTTTCAAGTAGAATCGTTTTGCTTTGCTGTGTTACGGGTTGAATGATGCTACCTAGTTTTACAGGGTATAGAAGCATAACAACTAAAGCTTCGAAGTTTGACATTTCAAAAGGGTTTCCATAATTAAGTCATACATGTTTAACTAGAGTAAAACACTGTTTTCAGCGGCAACCGCGGCTCCGGCAGCGGTGTGTTTGGTGGCAGCGCTGGCGCCGGCAGCGGCAGCGCCAGCGGTGCTTTCGGAAACGGCGCTTTTGGAAGCGGTTTGTCTGGTAGTGGTTCTTCTGGAGCCGGTGCTTCTGGCTTGAGACCCGGCTCTGCTAAGGTTTCTGCAACCAGCAGCTACAGCTCCAACAAGTACTCTGGCAGTGCTGGCAGCGCCGCCAGCGTCGCCGCCAAGCATGACGGCAGCTACGACTACAAATACGGCATCATCCGTCAAGAGAACGATGTCCTCCCCGACGGTTACCACTACCTCTACGAAACCGAGAACACTATCCTTGCCGAGGAAGCCGGCAAGATAGAGAAGATCGACAACGAAAATGAAGGTATGAGGGTCAAGGGATTCTTCCAGTACATCGGTCCTGACGGTGTTACCTACAGAGTTGATTACATCGCTGACGAGAACGGCTTCCAGCCTTCCGGCGCCCACATACCCCAGTAAACACGATGCTAGTCGCTACCGTAGACGTACCTGTTTGTTATAAGTGAATCGATTGTCAATGCACTACGGTGCACATTTTTTTTTTGTTTTAATGAACTATGTTTAGTTCATCTCGACCGATTTCATCAGTGTGCATATTTTGATAAGTAGGTGTAAATAAATTGATTGCGAGTAAAGATTGTTCGTTTCATTTCACAAAAATATGGCAGCATGATATTAATATTCATAAAACAACATTTTGGTATGAATGATGAATCTTATAATTTATGTCTTAAAAGACGGATTTCAAAAACAAGAGTTTTAAATAAAGAAGATGTATAAATGCCAATCGTTAAAATATGTATCTCAAAATGTTGTCAGACATGATTAATAATTCATTAGCATTATAATCTACTCTTAATATTCAACATTAATCACTTTTGCGGTTTAAAAATAACAATGATACAACTTGGCATTGACAAAAGTTTAACTTTCAATAAAGTTAAGATAATCACGGAAATTAAAACTATTATAGTTTTTCAAATAGTCGCATGTTCACTGACGTTTGACTTGTTTGACTGAAAGAGGACTTAAGTCCTAAACTCTTACTAAAACTCGTAAGACCATCGAGCTCAATGTATTCGATGAGTAAACGTAATCGAGTTTTTTTATGAATATTTTACCACTTGGAGAGGCCTTCGTCTAGCAGTGGACTAATATTTAGGCTGATGATGATGATGATGATTATACCACACGCTGAGCCATTTCATATACCTACCTGACTGGGGGGCGATTTTTGAACCGGTCATTAATTGTCATTTAAGGTCACTGGTAACTTATTTTTGACACCGAAAATTCTCTAACTCTCTCGTATGTATCATAATAATCAAGTTGTTGACAATAAAAAAAAAACTATAGTGTTTCATGTCACTGACTGCTAACCTGAAGTTCAATAATCGCACTTTTGCGCTACTTTTTTTTGACAATTCCTCGAACTTGCCCAAATCTGTAGGTACAGTGGCTGACAAAAGTAACAGCCCACTTTAGCTAATTAATTTTTAGCTAATTAATTTAACAGGCGCTACTTGTCAAAATCTAAAGATGATGATGTTATTATTGGATGGTACCAAAGTGATAGCGAGCTGTTGCTGTTACTGAGCGTACACATTATTTTTGGTGATGAAGTAGCTTATAATAATTTTAATTATGATTATAGCACATATGACTTACTTTTAGCTGAATGTACGAGTATTAAGAGAACAAAAGTTTTAATTGTATTTGTATTTAGCGCGTACTGCCTGAAAATAAATCACGACAATTATTATAATAGTTTTATGTAGAGTGTAGGTTATAAATTTTTAGGGAAATAAAATTATAGTAATATTAGGTCAAGTACATAAAATATTGCGGAATTATAAAAATAATTTAAAGTTGGACTGATGTTTGAAATATAATTAATAAAATAATTTATTGCAGACCATTGGATCCATTGGTATTACTATTCTTATTTTACTATTTTTGTTCGTGTAAGAACAACTGTGTAGACCTCAATAAACTAGTTTTGCAAGGTGGTGTAGGTTTATCGGAAAATAGAAAAGCATTACGGAATTCGAAAGTATAGCTGCTTTTCTTTTTCAATGTCAGTTCCAAAGCATTAACAAATAATTACACTCGTGGACAAATAATACCGGTCAGCGACAAAATCCTATGTATCTTGTAAATTAATAATGTTACATGCATGAAACTAACTTTATAATAAAGAGAATTTTAATATCGTATGACATAAATCTTAAATGTTATAGGTAGAACGTATTTTGAAAAAAAAATAACAAAAGTTCGGATTTGCTAATTTAAATCACGTGTGTTTTACTTTTGCTTGTTTTCTAACTTTTGTTTACAATCTGTCAAATCAAAATGATAAAAGGCAGTCATCATCGTCTTTCACGATCATTATTTACTATCATGTCACTAACGCCAGAATGTACACGTATCGTCACTATGCTAGAAGAAGGCAGAAGTCAGAGAAGTACAGCGAGAGTAACAGGCGTGTCACTTTCTACAGTGCAAAGAGTCGTGCAACGTTTCCGAGAAACTGGGCTCAACATTAGAAGACCAGGAACAAGCAGACAGAGATGTACTACCGCTCCAGAGGATCAATTTATTGTTATAACCATGCTCCGAAATCGAAATCTCACGGCAGTTGAAGTAACAAATCAATATCGAGGGACCCGAAGAGACGAGGTTAGCGATCGGACTTTTAGGCGGCGGTTCCGAGAAGCTAATTTGACCCCACATAGACCCGCAAATGGCCCAAAACTTGCAAGGGAACATCGAGCAGCAAGATGCCCGCGAACATGCACAATGGGGAGACGAAGAATGGGCAAGAGTAATGTTTTCTGACGAATCTAGATTTATGCTCTATGTACAGGATGGGCGGCAAAGAGTTTACCGACGGCCAGGGGCACGTTTTATTCCAGCATGTTTTGAGGAAAAAGTACCATTTGGCGGTGGATCTGTTATGCTTTAGGCTGGAATCTCTTCAGAGAGTCGCACAGAGTCAGTGCTGATAGAAAACGGTACGCTAACTAGTGCATAATATGTAGAAAAGATCCTTAATGAGTATGTCGGCCCATACGAACGAACTTAATAAATGGCAAAGCCCAATCGTCTGGCAGCTGTAAGAAGAGCCCGTGGAGGCAATACGAGGTATTAGTATGGCTTTAAAGTTAGTTTTTTTGTGGTGTGTGAGGTAATGTCTTTTAATTTTTCAACGCAAAAAATGTTGATAATTTGTTTCTTATGTAACTTTAATAAATAAATAAATAACGTTTCCACCACTTAGTGTAGTTATTATTAGCTATGAAATTATCTACAACATACAGTTTCAGTCATGCTGCTAGCTCTATTATTTTAAGAGATATTCTAATTTTTCGTACTGACCTGTATTATTTGTCCACGAGTGTATTTTTCTAAACTTCTGACGGCGATGACATAGATATCGGAGTCACACAATCGAGATTCCTAAATTTACGCATGCGTATTAAGGTAGTAGGATAAAATTAATCGCAAAAACGACATTCTTGGTCTCTTAATAATTTCACTACAGGTTTGGTTTTTTGGATTTACAATAAATAAATGAAGCTTGTCTACAAGGATGGGAGACTATAGACAGCAGTGTTATATTCATAATTTTAACTATTTTATTTGTTTCGGAGGAAAAAGTCGTGGAAAGCAACGACAAAAGACGGACACACGGACCGCCCGCCAGACTGATAACATATTTTAAGAACCACCTTTAAAATATTAATATGTTGTTATATATATATATGAGTTATATTGTATTGTATGAGATACTGTAAGTAACAGAGGTTAAGTATAGAAGCATGTTTCGTAAAACTAAGTAATAATATCTTGATTTTTATAGTTTTTACCAAATGCTAACGCTAGCTAAATTTTGAGAAGCTCGATAGTGCAATGGTTACGACGTCTGGTATACGATTGCTATGGTTAAGTAACTTTCGCAATGGCCGGTCATCGGATGGGTGACCAAAAATTTGTCATTTCGAGCTCCTTCGAGCTTCGAAAAAACCGTTGGTACTAGCTGCATTAGCAGTTATTAACAACCACCAATCCGCACTGGACCCGCGTGATGGTTTATGACCCATTCTCTCTATCCATCCATAGTGAAGGCTCTTGCCCCAGCAGTGGGGATATAAAAATGAGCTAGTGGTAGTGATGGTACTTTGGACACACGATAATAAGCGATAAATTATGCTTCTTGGATAAGTCTGGCCAGTTTAAAAACTCGAGACTATTATTACTATTACTTCTAAGCGATAACTGTCGTTGAATTGGCATTCAACAAATTAAATTAAAACTTAATGAGGAAAGTATTGTCCAGCTGTGAACGTCTTTTGGCTGAGATGATGATGATGATGATGATGATGATGAAGAAAGGATTTATTATAAAGTTGATAAAACCTCAAAGATAAGATAGGTTGGTCATCCTAGTATTTTTCATTATACTGTATCAATTTTATACTCTTTTCTTAAAATGCATTTTATTTTGACACATACATAAACGAGCGTAAAACCAGTAAGATGGTATACTTACCAATATGCTATCTATTTGTAAATTGTACCTTTACTGGAAAACCCTTTTTTATGTCCAGGAGAAAAGGCTTTAACTAAGGTGTCGTACTTAAATAGGCTTTCCTATCTAAAATAGTAAATATATACGAGCTAAAAGTAATGAGTACGTAGTAAGTATACCTAAAGTCATACAAATTGTAAAGTTGTGATAGATTAAGATTAAATCTTAGAGATTTTCTAAATACCACCACATGCGACTTCGGAATACTTTGTTTAAAGGTTATATAAATAAATAAAAAACAGTCATAATGACGTATGCCCCAAATGCAAATTTATTTAATATTCAAATGTGCCGGAGACTTAGTAAAGGAGCCAATATGGCTTTTGGGCTAAAAAGCTTGAAGACTTCTTCGCTAGAACGTAGGTGTCACGTGCTGGTCGGTCAATACATCGAAGGACGCTTTATATTAAGATCAAACAAATATATTTTTTAAACTTTATATTTGTAATACTTACAAAAGGTCACTAAGCTTTATACAAAACTTATATTGCACCTGTATGTTACACTTACTAATAAATATTTCGATTTGATTTCATTTGAAGTCCCTCTCTACTGCACTTCTTGCTGACACACTACTACTAATTTACGGCTTGTTTTTGTTTTAATATACAGAGGTGAGATAAGTAATCTCATTAAGCAACAAACGATATACTAGAATCGTCACTAGAGCCCAGATATCCAGGTTGAAACCACCTCTGTAGTCTAGAAGTTAAGGTCACCTTTCAAACCAAGAGGAATCGATTCCCAAAGGGGTGTAAGTGTATGTACGTTTGTAAGTACTCCGTTTGGTTAGTGGTAGAGCTTGTTTTAATTCTACCTGGCTAGCTACCACCCACCATCTTATCTAAATATGTCGCTATAACAACAATGTTAGTGGCATTCTTGTGTTCTGCCAATTAGAGAGAAGATAGCCAGTTCTTCATTGGTTGAGGAATCCGGGTAAAGTGCGCTTCCACCATCATTAAGATGAAGGTCAAGTGCTCATCAGTAAAAAATAAAAAGATAATAATATACTTTACCTCTTTTTGAAGTAAAGTTTACATGGATCAGTAATTAGAACTTGAATCGTTTTATAATCTACTCCAAAAATATTTTTTAAGATCTACGATGACCAACGATCTATTTCGCTAAATTGGCTGTAAGTATATTTTTCCTATCAAGTGGTTTCGATTGCCAAAGCTAAAAAGTGTTTTCGAAGAATAATTGCTTAAGGGTACCTAGATCATATTTCACAGACATAATGCTTAGTACAACCACATGCTTCAATATATTAATTATGCTTATTAACCTGAACGATTATGTCTTTCTAAGAACGTTGTTCTACAGACGATCATTTTCTGTGTCATCTCAATTTAAATGTAAATAAAATAAGGCGTAAGGAATGCGGCGCCTACAGATATTGTTGCATTTGAAACTGCATTTTTGTTTTATGCAAATCGACATTTGAAGCGGATCCACATGCATTCCATATGAGAGTTACGACTCACGTGCAGGCGGTCGTCTCAAATCTTACTCGGCAAAGCTTGGCCACGTACAAATATATTCTGTGCAAGTGTAATCGAACGTGTTTTGATACGAAATCTATACAATAATTCTAAGCTATGCAAATATCTCTTCTTGACCTCGTCGCACCTTCGAGTTGAGGATTCTGTTCCACTTTTCGGTATGTTTCAAACAAAATTTATTGGATAGTTAAATGTCAATCGTATGCAAAAGGACAATTGGGTGATACTGACGGATATAGCTTAAGATTTACGAGAATTGAGCCTCTAACCTCTGACACTTCCTGGACTAATTTCAGATCTTAATGAAAATCAGTGGAGGAAACAACAGCAATCAGTGAGCACGGAGTGCATTTTATATTAAACGCAAAAAAACTTACCGCGCATGCTTGAATTTTGTGATGTTGAAAATGACGATACCTGTCAAATTGGTAAGCTCTTATCGAATATTTATTGAACTTTATTAATTTTTAGGATAGTGAATAAAATCAATTATAAACATAAAAACTAATATAAAAAAATGTGCGAAGTATTTGAATTTCAATAAAATATTATATTGTATTAGTTACTCGTTAGTTTATTTATTTATTTGATAATAGGTACACCAAATAAATAAATAAACTAACGAGGAACTAATAAAATAAAATAACTAATAAAATATTTAACATTGGTTACTTTCATTTTGTGATGTTTTCTTTTATGTACATTATTTTAAGATTTAATATAACAAAATGAAGATGTACGACTATCCACTTATGTGTACCTTGTGTAAAATCTATCTGAATCAAGTTAAATGCAACTTTTACAAACTAGTTAGTAATAGTGACATGTCTATATACATTTTTGACTCCTTTGGAAACGAATTTCGTTTGTTTTTTAGATTTTCCTTTGTATTCGATCGTGTTGATCTGTGTTCTAGTCGCTTTACTCCTTTGATCAGCTTCTACCCTTATTAAAGTCATTTAAACCAACTTTATAACGAAGTACGTAATTTAAAAAGATAGGATTTATTAACCTTTTTTTGAAAGCATAAATATAAGAACTAAAAAATGCTACAACGTTGAAAGTACCTACGTCAACAGAAATTCTTGGGACGGTTTATGCCCACGCATATTTCTTGTTGTAATGACATCAACGTTTTACTGCTTGCTGGACACTTATTTTTCCATACGTCGTCGACTCGTAAAGTATTTGTTCCTTTTTTGTTATTGTTATTTGAGGGTTCAACGCACGACGCTTTTACATTTAAGGTCACATTCTGTTATAATAACAAAACTGTTTGGTCTTACGTCGAAGGTGCCAATGTTCGATGGTGATTTACACCGCAAAGCTCATTTGAGCCATGAGCTTATTATAAGCTTATTTGAGCTTTGGGCTTTGTTTATTTATTGGCTGTAGTAATTATAGTAACGATTATATTGAAAATAATAATGGATGAAAAGATGTTGTTTCATCGAAAGTCAATGAATTTTCTATTACACTAGAATAGAATTCATTGACTTTGTAGGTTAGAATGTAACAATTTAAAATCTTCCAATTTACCATTGCCGCACAATTTGTTTTTGTATAAAATCATGTAGTTATTAACATCGAGTTTAAATTCTAATTTTTATAAATTTTGTTACGTTTCAGACTTTGTCATTATTTGTACTCTACACAATTAATTGTCAGGCGTTTGATGACGGAAAATATAGTCCTGAAAAGTATAGTGTCTACGACGATGGTAAATACTACAGGCCTCTAAGCGAAGGCAAATATATTCCTGGCGATGAAGGAAAATACACATATGTTTATAGGAATACTTTGTATCCCGCTTTTCCGTACAAACACCAAAAAGGGCCGAATGGTGGTTTTGGCGGTAACGGTGGTTATGGCGGAAACGGAGGCAGCGGAGGCTTCGGACCAGATGGGTCTTATGGACCAGACGGGCCGTATGGACCAGACGGTTCGTATGGACCAAACGATCTTAACGAACTTGACGAGTCTACCAGGATACAATACATTGGGCGTAGAATATACGCTGAGCGATATCCTTACATACATAAAGTGATAAAAGGTTTGGTCGGGAAATATGTTTCTATGGACAATTTGTATGGCGATACGCCTGATGGCAGCGCCAATCATTACAACAAAGTATTCGCTGATAAGGAGACTGCAGCTAAATGTCGATATTTGACGCCTCGTGATGACAAAGGCGAAAAAAAAAGCAAAGAAAACCAGAACAATGAAGAATTTGTTACACAGTAAGTATGTTTACATGTAAAAGAAACACTTTATTCAGATCACTCTTATTTTACACCAGAGAGATTCGGTGTGACCTCGAAAGGGTATCGAAGCATTAGTCTTAAATATAATATTTAAATAAACGCCAAAGGTTCAGTTCAATGTTTTGTCACTTTAACAGTGTGTTGAAGAGTCACGTAAACTTTAGAAAACAATAGCAAGTCCACATTATTATATACATATATGTTTATACATATTGAGTTTGCAAATTCGGCAACACTTTAGTTTGTGAATTATTGGAGTTAATACATTCAAAATGTCGCCCATATATACACAACGATGGTGATGAATTCGATTAATACACCTATAAAAATTAAGTAACTCGTTCACGCAACGGCCAGCTGGTTTGGGTTGGAATCGTGCAAGCTAAGCAACTTTTGCAATGCAGGATCTCCGAATAAGTGACCATAGGGCACGTTACGTCGTTGGTCCTGGATGTTGAAGGTTGATGGTTCACCCGCATAGTTGGTGGTTTATACCATATTCACAGCGCTATTGTCCGTTTTTCAATTTGACGACCTCCTTGGTCGAGTGGTTTGTACACCGGTTTTCATGGTGTCGCCATCTCTGAGGTCCCGGGTTCGATCCCCGGTCGGGTCAATTTAGAAATTATTGTTTTTTTAAATTGTCTCGGGTCTGGGTATTTTCTATGTATAATAAGTATGTATTTAAGTATTTTAAGTATGTTTATCCGTTGTCTAGTAACCATATAACGAGTTCATGACGAAGCTTCTCTTGGGCTAGATAATTGGTGTGAGTGTAGGAAAATTTATTTATTATTTATTTATTTCAATAACTATATTGCATAACAGTGTGGCAATAGTTCTTATAACTATAAGTTAAAGAATCAGGGGTACTTATGCCCTGAGACGCTGTAAAGACCGTTTAAAGCCAATAAATAGCAAACTCTCTTCAAAAATAATTTGGCACAACAGTAGCAGAAATAGTAGGACTTACTATTATGACTACTGCTATACTACCTATATTCCTGTTATAATATATATTATTATATTTTTTGAACGCCTCGGTGGCCGAGTGGCAGAGCGCTCGGCCCGATACCCGAAGGTCCCGAGTTCAATTCCCAGGTCGGGCAAAATGTATTTCGGATTTTTCGATGCATAGCCTGGGTTTGTGATCACCAACCCGCACTTGGCAAGCGTGGTGATTAAGCCATCACCCATCAATTGTAGCGATGACTTGATTTCAATGATGGAGGTCTTTGCCCAGCAGTGGGACAGTTATAAGCTGTTTACTTTTTACTTTATATTTTTTGTAGTGCAGATACAAATACACTTTAGTATAGACGTTGATATTATTATAAAATACATACATACACTCTCTCACGTCCTTCCCACAAAAAAAGATTGAGTATACTTGAGTGAACTCGACGCCACATTTTGCATAATCAAAGTTTGCTAGCCGATTGTCTGATGTGCGAACAACTTCGAACCCTTGTCCCTCAGTCGATTCCATTATAAAAGAATTGTTATTTTATTATTTTATCCTTTTAGTTTTATTGTATTAATATTTATTCATTGTATATATGTTGTTATGTTTGTTTTTATTTTATATAAAGTTGAATGTCCTGACCTGGGCAGTCGGGCGTTTGTGAGCTGAAGTATTGATAATGATGATATAAATAATACTGTTAATCAATATAAAAATATAACAAATAATTGTTACCATGCTTGTATTTAACATGTTCTTGTAAATTATAGGTATCCACCACGGTTGGAGTTGGCTGAAGGAGAAAAGTTAGGCACTTACTACAGCTTTAAGGGAACGAAAGTTCTAAATACTGTGAAAAATGCGCTGAAAAGCAAAATCAAGTTGGAATATGAGGTTTTTGTAAGAATAGTTGACGAAGTTACTGAATCATAGCTTTAGGAATGTGTGATTGTGAAAAGAGTTTTACGTTTACTTGGAAAACTTTTAATTAAACGATTTATTTATAATAATTAAACGTCGTCCAGAAATCATTTTAGTCCAATGTGGAAGTTATACTCTTATTAGGATATAGTTTAAGTATTTTAGTAGCAAAAAACGTGAGCGATAAAATTAAAAATAAAATTTAAAGCAATTGCGAGCTTTGTTTTATTATGAACTGAAATTTATTTTGTGTTAAGATCGAAATATGTATTATTTAAGCCTCTCTTATGGCACGCCACTGAGCACAATCAGCGGCTACTCTCATCCAGCTCTTGCTAGCCATCTAGCAGTAGATTAGTATAGGCTGATGATGATGATGATAATGATGTGTATTTTATATAAAAACTAGTCTAGTAGTTAATATAGCATATGTTACTCAGCGCTAATGTAGCATTCTAATAGTGAAATAATTTTGTAATCGGTCCAGTAGTTTTTGAGTTTATTCGTTGCAAACATACAAACAATATTAACGACTCCTTTGTTAATGGCATATATAAATATGAGTGGCATATATTGTATTACGTTTCTGAAACATAAAAAAATATAAACATATGCATTATCTGTGTAAGTGCAATGTAAAATAAACTAAGTGTTATTAACATTTTAAAAATAATTGCGCTTGGGGCGTTCCAATATACAGAGATAAGCTTCTCAGTAGTAGATGGACTTAGGTAAAAGTGCGTTTCTGCTTACGGCATTCTCGTCACTAACCTTCAGGTAACACAAGGGGCAATCGCAAATCCACATCAAACAATAACGTACAAAATTAAAACGAAGAAAAAAGATGCAATGAAATGGTAGTTAGTGACAATTAATAGAACCCCAAATTAACAAATAAAAAATAAAACATCATGTAAAAATTTCAATAATGATTACTAAAAACAGATGAAAAACTGATAATACTTAAAAAGTAAAGATAATTGAGAGAACGTTGTTGGCTACTCAGTGATTTAAATGGAACACAACAGTACAACCAAAGGTTTATAAAGAACAGATCTGTGTGGGAAGATAGCCCTGTCATTTCCAAAACGAGTAGAACAACATTAAAATGTATTGATCAGATTGGGTTTATAGTATCTTATAAGGTATCCTTCATTATCGATTATGTAAAACTACATAATAGATCAGGATTGTGGGTTAGCACTTAGGTTAGCGGCCGAAGTCTCTGCCAGATGGTCAGACGATATCGTCGGGGTGGTCGGAAAACACTGGTTGAGGCTCGCACGAGACCCCAGCAATGGGGGCTCACAGGCTAAAATAATGATGATGATTATTACTCATGTTAAAAAGGTCAATATAATGTACCATAAATTCTTAATTTGTACGGTATTTATACTATCTAGACATAACTACTTGCAGTTGTATTTGTCTATCAACAACACTAATTAAATAATAAATAATAAAATATGAAATAATTAAAGGCCTACCCGACCCAGCCAGGAAACAAAACTTGATCTTCCGCAATCCGGCTGCAGTGACCATTTTGCTACCGGGAAGGCTGACGTAAGCACTGAATTTTTTCACTATTTTGATTTTGACTGCTTTTTAGCGGCAGTAGTGACATTTATCCAACGGTTATTGCAACCGATTGGCTATGCAGATTCATCTTCACAGATGAAATACCACAAATTTGATAACACAACGGTATAGTAACTTTTTTAAATTGCAAATTGCTGCACTAAAGCTGAATTAAATAATTAGTTCCTGGATGACCGAGCTTTGCTCGGTATTTATTTTTTGGTAATTTTCTAAAAATGAAACCTGGCTAGATCGATTTATCGCCCCTGAAACCCACTGCATGCTAAATTTCATGAAAATCGTTGGAGTTGTTTCTGAGATTCAGATTTTATATATACATATATACAAAAATTGCTCGTTTATAGGTATTAGATAAAATATAGTAAAAACAAAATTATGTAAAATTAAATGCCTACCCGACCCAGGCAGGAATCGAACCTGGGTCTTCCGCAATCCAGGCGGCTGCACTGACTATTATGCTACCGGAAAGGCTGACGTAAGCAAGCAAGTAAGCAAGCAATTAGCACTTTAAAAAAACAAAAATACTAATGTCATAATTTACAAGATGGATTTAAACAGTTTCCTTCATTTTTAAACAACTACAACAGAGTATTGTTTGACAAACTTTACCTACAGCCAGACAATAAAATAAGTTACGGCGTCTTTGTAATAAACACCTCTATAAAAAAAAACAATACACGCAGCGTTACAAAATAATTATTAACTCCCATATACTTTAGGGCCAACGCCCAAAAGTACAAATGGCAGCTAATAATTTGTTTTTTTAACAAACATTGGCAATTATGTTTTGCATATCTAAATGAGAATATCGAAGAATTTGGCAATTAAAACTAAGAAACTCTTGTCAAGGACACCCTGGCATGAATGACCAAAACGCATTTATGCGAAGGCATAATTATATAACTAGCGCACCTAATCATATCTGTTTTTGTATAGAATAATAGAATATTGTCCCTATATGTATTAAGTAAACATATTTTATGTTTGTTAATAGTAATTTTGTTAATTAAATTACAAATTAAAAAAGTTGTACTTATTATAAAAAATTTTCACCGTCAATCAAACCACATTTCTTCTTTGGTTATACATTAAAATATGCTTACTTCCAAAAATTTGATATGTACTCGTAGATAAGGAATTATTGAATCAATAAATAAAATCTCAATGTTTGAAAAACCCATAATTGAATTAATGTGACACGTCTATTGTGTTCTTTACAGTATATAATATGAATGTTTTAGAGATATCTCATTTATTACGAAATATAACAGATTAGCATGTTGACGGAAGGACGAACTACTAGCAGAATGATCTAATTTTTGGATTGGGTGTGGCCAAAGAAGCGATATATCACTAGGCCGGCCAAATAAAGCGCTACGAATGCCAAGCCAACAAATAAAATTTACATTTTCTGCAATTTAGCTCAATATGATCTTGCAATAAATACTCCATTTTCGATTGATGACGATTGTATAAATAGAATCGACAGGCGTTCCATTTCATCATTCGGTTAGTTCGTGAAAAGAATGAAGTCCATTCTGGTGAGTAGAAAAAAAACGAAAAAAAAGGATAACAGTGGGATTTGATTGTGATATTAATGAGGTTTGTTTTACGCAGTTGGCTGTTTTAGCAGTAGCTGCTTTCAGCTTGAGCACTGCTGATGACGATGGCTCGTATCGACCAGAACGGTACGGTGGAGATGATGGCAGCTACCGGCCCAACGATGAGGGTCGGTACTACGATGGAAGGGCCGGCACCTATAAAGTTTACACGGCGTTAGATAACAGCTACAAGAGCCTGCTCGCACGGGACGGCAAAGTAGATCCGATCTACGCATCGTATCAACCAGTTTATGTAAAGGCATTCGATCCTTATCAGCAGTTTTTGACACCATACGTGAATTATGGTGACCAAAACAGGTAAGAAGAAGAAAAATAATTGATTACTACAAAATCTTTTTGTTATTATAAAATTCTGTAGAGAAACAAAGTACAATTAAATATTGCAATATAAGTTATACAAACTATAACCACAACTATTGAAAGTTATTAAATGTGTTCAGAAATACCATCTTTAAAAAAGTATAATTTTTGAATATCATGCAAAATCTATCTGGACGTCATATCATATGAATTAATAACAAATAACTTAGTAAGTAACTAAATCTGGTTCATTATCATACCAAACTAAATTATGATAACACTATAGGCATATTTCATAACATTTTTCTTTTGTTTCAGTTTCGATCAAGATCCTTTCGCATCATCAGTAGCAGCTGTGACCTACCGCCCTCCCGTTGTTCCACTGGTTCCCACAGTGCGCCCTATTGTATACTCATCGACACAGCAGCCCATCGTCTACGCTTCAACACCTAAGCCAGTATTCGCCTCATCAGTCAAGCCCATCATATACGCATCCACCCCTAAGCCATTCTTTAAGTCACCGTTAAAACCTATCGTGTACTCTTCGACTGCCAAGCCTAGTGTGTACTCGCCTACCGCGAATTCATTACTATCATATCCAGTATATGCCAAAAACTACAATGAAGGTTACGCTAGAATAGTGAAACAGGATAATGAGGTCGATCCCAATGGGTACCATTACTCTTATGAAACTGAAAATGGCATCAATGCCGAAGAAGTAGGTGCTGTCGACACCAGTGCCAATGGAGGAGGCACCAGGGCCCGAGGCTTCTACGAATACGTTGGTGATGACGGACTCAAGTACAGAGTTGACTACACAGCTGATGAAAATGGATTCCGTGCAAGTGGAGCACATTTACCTAAGTGACGAGATTCGAGAAATTCTAACGACTATCGTGTTGCACTCGATAAGGATTGGTTATATAAGTAAATAAAAAAGGCTATTACGACTGTATTTTATGTTTATTTGAGTATTATTTGATTTTTATGTAGACAATATAATGCAATGATATCAAGTTACATTATTTTTCTCCTTTACGTTTCAAAGGAATGTTTCCTTGTGACAGTAATATGCTAAATTATCTTGCATGGTTTTATTTCTTTTTTACTTCCTCCCTCACTTAAGTATTTATTTATGCCTTTCACGACACCTTCTTCCAAATTTTTCGGTTTTTACGAGCTTACCTGAGGTGAACTGTGGTTTTACGGCGAAGTGCAGGCTTCGTTATAGAGCTGATATAAACGTAACTCTTGTGCTCACGAACTTGAAATAAAGGTTATCGTTCGAATCAGATTCCGTAAAGCGGATTAAGTACCTACTTCTCAAAGCAAAGTATTTTTGAAATTGGTTCTAAGTTTAAAAATAATTTTAAAAAATGTACTAGGTATCAAAATTAAAAGATAAATAGAAAATGTATTTCTACAATTTATCAAAAAATATTTTACACTTTAGTACGTCTAACTATTAAGATACAATATATTGTATTAAACAGCTACAACAGCCTAATTGCTAGGGCACGTGCCCCAAGCTGTCAGGAGGAGCAGGTACCGATCCTGCTCGTTGTTCTTTTTTCAACCGGTATAGTTACTTTCGCAAATGGGATAAATAACTCCGATTACTACTGATTAACTACAGATTATTGGTGGTGAATGCGACTTTCTGGCTTAAATATTAATCTTAAAAAGTGTCCTTAAATTATTCGATGGTGTACCGTATGGCGGCCACCGGTACTTGGTTTCAATAATATGTAGTGGCTTAGCTACTTCTTAATTCATGAATTTAATCATCATCATCATCAGCTCATTTTTTTTATGTCTCCACTGCTGGGGCACGAGCCTTCCCTATGGATGGATAGGGAGAACGAGCCATAAACCACCTTGCGGGCCCGGTGCGGATTGGTGGTTGTTAACGACTGCTAATGCAGCTGGGACCAACGGCTTTACGTGCCTTCCGAAGCACGAACTTAATAAATGTAAGGTATTGGAAATGAACGGTGCGTGTCTGTTGAAAATCGTAAGACTTATTTTTTGCAATTTAATTAAAAAGTTACATCGATCGAGGAGAAGGTGTTGGGGACATGGTAGTGCTACCAATGGCAGCGTCGTCGGTTCGATTCCCACGTGTCGTAGCTTGATATTGATTGGCGATCAAAGGGTGGATGAAAGCGGAAGTTAGAATTTAGTGGCTAAAACATTCTAGACTAAACCGATTAGCCAATCACAAACAGATGGTGTCCGGTAATTCAAAAATATTTCTTACATCAGATGACAGATACCAATAAGATGACGATTCCAAATACTTAGGGAAACCCTTAAATATACGTTTAATATACACTCTCCGCAATTAATGTATACTAGTGGTCGCCCAGTGGTCAAAATTCGACCGTAATTTTATTAACACTGCACGGATTGTATCTTAAGCAATGAAAAATTAAAAAGATAGAATGTGAGTATGGATTGACATTGACAGATATTGGTCGCTCCTCTTCCATTTTTAAAATGTTTGAAAAGGGTATTTATGCGTGTGTGTCAAATACATGGTAGTGTGTGTAATGTTCGTTTTATTGATTTAATGTATTTTTTATGCATAATTAAAGAAAAAATAACATTCTGTACTCTTTCTCTGTATACACAGCTATAAGTGTGCATAATTTCATACTCCTCCGTCGGCACAATTTTCGTAAAAAGGGGTACAACGTTTTTGCTTCACGTAAGTATATATAAATAGACGTAATATATAGATTATTACAGCACCCGTTTTCTTGTGTGTTAGTCTTTGTTTATATAAAATATTAGTTAATATATTTATTTTAGGATAGCTAATAGCTTTCAATGTAAAAAATAACAACAAAGATTATAATTATAAGCTATTAACAAACTAACACATTTAAGATACCTACTTACAGTAACAGTAAAACTGAACTTTACATAATACATTTAACTTTGATTGTCAACATGTCGTCAATATATCTTATAACCTAGTAGTTTGAGATCTTGATAGGACATACTCAATTAGAGAAATAGTGAAATGCAAGGCATGTTTTTATTATGTCCTATAAGCTGCTAAAACGCAATTACCTACGTACAGTCAGCAATTAATGTCGCTGAAATCTTAGTACTGTCAGTGATTATTTATTTATTATTATTATTTTCAGCATATATCCTCCTACTGCAGGGCAAAGGCGTCCCTTTCCTTTGTCCAACCTTCTCCGTATGTAGCTTTCTGTCAACTCGTCCAATTCGTCTCGGCCTTGTGGGACCCAATTTGTGGTAGATTTGACAAAGTTATTTTTTATATTTATTTATCATTTTTGTTTTTTCTTTGTTTTTTGTTGAAACGTCACCGATTAGACTTCTCCAGAATACCAGCGTTGTAGCGGCCTCATGTCTTATCAATTTATCATACATGTAATTAATGTTTGTTGTAGTATGTGCCAATAAATGTATTTTTTTCTTTCTTTACTTGTCCGGCTCTGCAGGCTAGTAGTAAAACAGCTGTTATAAAACCCTGTTTTCTGGGTTTGATACCCAGCGTTACATATTGTATTCTGTTTTTTTTGCGTTTAAAGTTCGTCTGGCTTTGAAAGAAGTTACTTATTTATGAACGGCAGGAAATTTATTGGATGGATTTTCATAGGTATACATCGTCATGATTTCTAGATAAATCAATTGTATTGATTGACAGGTAAGAGTGAGTGAGAGAGTGACTCCTCGGTTATTTTCCAAGTATACAACCTCATTTTTAGTTTATACGAAAATCGAAACACGGTCAAATACTTTCATTTAAAGAATCAGTACAAAAAAAAAATATCTTGAAAACTCACGAAGTTACAAGCTTTTTGGACAGCACAAAAAGCTTGTAACTTCGTTGTGTTTTTTAGTAGGGTATACTTTATTTAAGATTTTGTAAATATTATTTGGTCAAAATTTAACATGGCATAAAAAATATTGAAATCGATTCTATTACTGATTCTGAACAAACAGTTTTCAGGTTTCGTATAAACTAAAAATAACATTGTATACATAATGCTGGACCGAGAAGCATGGTGCTCGGCTCGATACATGAAGGCCCCGGGTTCAATTCCTAGGTCAGGCAAAATGTCGGATTTTTCGATGCAAAACCCGGGTTTGTGACCACCAACCCGCATTTGGTCCCCTGTGTGATGCCGGGGATAAAGAATTGCACCACCCCATCTCTTCCCGTGGGTGTCTTAAAAGCCGACTGAGGGACCATTCCAGAGGATGGGCAGCAGCATCTCTCTGAGGTTACCCTCAACCTACTGCGATTGCCAACCCGCCTGCCAAATTACGGCAAATACCTCTCATATCCTTGGGGGCGGCCTTTGTCCAGCAGTGGACGTCTTTTGGCTGAGATGATGATGAACCCGCATTTGGCAATCGTGGTCAATAAGCCATTACTCATTAATTGTAGCGATGACTTGATTTCAATGATGAAGGCCTTTGCCCAGCTCTGGGACAGTAGGTACTAGTTACTTTACTGATTATATCTATAGACTTCTTTCAGTATCACGTATTTATATCATGGTTTGAGTAATGATTATTACTTTATAATAGTGTAACAAATAATAATTGCAGTGCGTACTTATGGCGTATGGGTTCAAACGTTATGTATGCGTGTTACTATATCAAAAAACAAGAAGTAACATGGCGGTGCACCAATTACAATTATGCATAGATATCAACAAATGTCGCATCTTTATTAATTAGCCTGAATTTATTTAAATGGATAAACAAATTATCAATGTCACGTTACGCAAATAAGCTAGTATAAAAGACTAAAGATTTTTTTGATCTGAATCATTCTCCAGTGTTTTCTAGTCTACACTTCACTAAATCTAAAACCTAAAAATGAAATTCGTGGTGAGTACATCACAATAAAGATAATATTAGTATTATAATATTATTTTCAACACTTTCAAGTCTCTACAAGTTAATATTACTAATTACTATAAACTTAACCTTAAAAAGATTTTCGATCGCCTTATGGCTATTTACGGTTTTTTTATTAAAGTGATGTTAAGGTCTTGAGGTCGAGACAGAGATAGTGTGCAAGAAGAGGATTAGTGGAAACTTAATAAATACGTGTGCATGGACTAAATACTGTGCAGTGGCAAGCCAATTAAAAAATAAGTGATTCAGCTATAATAAGGGGGAAGCGTCTAACGAGATTTGGGTGCTATTTTGCAAGTTTAACCTTTGGTATGCCGGGACCCACTAATCCTCATAGAGCCACCGTGGAGCTTCGCTCGATCTCCCATGTATTATTGTTTATGTGGCAAGTCTGAAAAATAATCAGGTAGCCACTTTTACCAAAGAGTGCGCAGTGCTACTGATTGATAAATTTTATACCGGTCAGCAACCGGTCCTTGTCAGCTGCCTGTGACATAATGCGTGCACGGAATAAACAAGGTCGAATGAAGCAGTTACTAAAAAAAAAAAAATTACGGGTAAGCATAATGATCTCACATGATGTTAAGTGATGATAAGACCATTGATGGCAGCGCATTTCACCCGGAATCCTCAACTAGTGCTGCACTGGCTATCTTATCTCTAGCTGCCGGAATACAACAATGCTACAAACATTGATGTTATGGCGACATGTTTAGATGAGATGGTGGTAGCTAGATAGGCGGACAAACAAGCCCTACCACCAATTAAACCGAGTACACAAACATGTACCCTCTCTGGGAATCGAACCCGGGACCTCTGGGTCTAAACCGGTGGTCTTAAGCCACAGAGGCGGTTTAAATACTTCTGATTTCCGTGAGTATGTATACAAATCCTATTCGTACTCTTTGGTGGCTTCCTTCTTTCACAAGGACCTTTACCATTGCAGGTTCTATTCACTGCCGTCCTAGCCGTGGCTGCGGCTCAGCGGTACAACCCCGCGCCCCGGCCTTCAAAGCTCGCGGCTCGTCCGAACAATCCCTCCCCAGCGCGTGTGTCTAGTAGCGATCAAGCCGCGAACATCGTGCGTTACGAGAGCGACATCAACCCTGATGGCAGCTACACATATGCGTAAGAAAGTTTCACCCCACTTCAATAATTCGGACAATTGTTATGATTCATTTTGCACAAGTATCAAAATCATGCTACCGACGCTATTGAGACGTCATTGAATTAGCAGAAGGCTTATTTATAAATATCTATAAGTACCTATAGCGTATGTCTATAAATACCTATATTTTTATTGAAATAATGTTATAACTCCTAACTTTATCTTTCACTTTAGTTTCGAAACTGACAACGGCATCGCTGTTCAAGAGCAAGGCACTCCCCGCGACTTCGGTGGAAACCCCCCGCTGATCCCAGTTGTGGCGCAGGGGTCCTACTCCTACACCGCCCCCGGAGGAGAACCAATCTCTATCTCCTACATTGCTGACGAGAACGGATACCAGCCTCAGGTAAAGTTCCTCAAATAGGTTAGACCCAAGGAGTATTTAAGGCTAATTTATAAGGATAATAACTAGTGGAATTGTGCTGCGAGAAGATAATAAGTTGAAAACTGTTTAAAAAATATATGCAGTAAAATCGCTAAAAGTTTTTATATTTGTAACACAAGTGCTTTTATAAAATAGCATACGACTTTACATAATTTTCTAAAAACCAAAGTCACATAGATACTTCTATTTGATTTATAAAAATTAAATGTTGCCTTTGACCTTTTTCGTGTATGTGGGCGATTTGAATTTCTATTTTAAGCAGCAAAACACATTGAAAAATATTTTAATATACAATATTGGTCTAGTGCATGAATTACCTGTATTTATATGCTAATTTGTGATAATAATTATACTAATTTGTATTTTTATTTTTATAGGGTGATGCCATTCCCACTTCTCCTCCATTGCCCCCTCTGATCGCGAGAGCCTTGGAGTACCTCGCCACAATTAGGAAGTGAATCACCAAAATAAAACAATAAAAATGTTGATACCTGAACTTTGTGATCCCAAACATGTGATATAGGTTTATAATATGTTAATTATCCACTGTATTATAAAAAAATATGTTAGCAAAAATATGTTTGATATGAATAAAGAATGACAAACGGAATTGGCTAGTTTAATTCAAGATACATAATGATTAGGAGACAATTTGCAAAACGGTATTTTAATTTAAATTATTTGAATTTAGAACATATCTTGTCGATTACATGCACACGACAAAGGAACGTGTTTTATGATGAATATAAAACAAGGTTTTGAAGCTTTTTATCAAATAACTCAAGTCGTAACTGGCAAAGGTCAGGATAGTGTTCTCATCTATAACAGTTTAATGTCGCAACGTGGGTATAAGTAAATACCATTTGCGGAATAACATAGAGACCAATTTGTATTCATTGCACTTGTGGTTTCTGTTACTTACAGAAACTAATGAGGGCAGTGTTCAACACAATTTTCATCGCCAAAAATAACATAGATTTTCATTGCAATTTTACGGGATGTCGGTTAAGCAAGTGGTCCGTATTTAATTGTTTTTAACGATTAAAATTAAAATAAATGTTTATTTGTACATCACAGGTTTTACAAGGTCTTACAAGATATTATAATGATAAGTACATCTGTGATTAGCCCGTTAGGCATACAAATTAAATAAAATTAAAATAATACAGTTGAATTTATATAATACCTAACAGATAGCAAAATAATGAAAATGGATAAAATTACAAAAAAATATAATATTTAAATGATGACATGTCCATACTCAAATACATTACAAATTAACATATAAAATGTTTTTAGGGTTTTAAAAATTGTAATGTTATTTGTGATCAGTCCATTAGGCATGAAAAATAAAATAAAAATATCACAGTCAATTGTATAAAATAGCAAATGGAAAAGTTAGTAGTTAAATTTGAATTAAATAATTTAATAATCCTGTAATTTAAATTAAATTAAATAACGTTATGTCCGTACTCAAATACATTGGGAAATAATTTAATATACTAGTATTTTCAATGGTTGAAAAAATCATTCATTGAGTAAAGTCTCTTCTATAAGGTAGTTAAATAATCTTTTTTTTAATATCGTACACTCATTACATTTTCTAATGTCAGCTGGTAATCCGATATAAATTTTAGATGACATTCCGAATATACTCTTACTGAAGAGCGCAGTTTTAATATTTGGCCTATTATTAGACAATTGCAACGCCGTGAACTTACAACTTTGGATAAGAGACTTGGGTTACGTCTTATGTACAGCACGATTTGAAATATGTATAAATAGCGGCCGCTCGCGGTTTTACCCGCGTGGTTCCCGTTCCCGTGGAATTATCGGGATAAAAACTATCCTATGTGTTAATCCAGGTTATAAACTATCTGCACGTGAAAGAATAACAAACATCCATCCATACTCGCGTTTATTATATTAGTAGGATGAAGGCAACGGCATTAACTTAAGTTGCTTAAAGACTGTCGATAACTGGTTCATGTCACTGATGCCACTACCCTACTATAATTAATTGTGTCGTGCCGTACCGGCACCCCCTCAGAGGGTGCCTAATTCCTCGGGCTCCCCTCCCTCGGCGTGACGGGGCACAGGTAAACGGCTCGTACGCGTCTTAGCGTTAGGCCCTTCGTCCACGCGTCGACCTGCTCACGATTCGAGTATGATACGGATAGCATACGTGTGGCTCGGAAGTTTCCGTCATATATTTTCGACAACGTTCGTACACGCGTCGACGGGACACGCTCTCGACGCAACGCGTCGGATACCAGTTCTGTGCGACTTGTTGTGCTCGTCGCATGCGACTAAAGTATCCTACGAATGACGCGAAGCATTATGGCGGAACAAAATGTAGTACCTTTAAACGAGCAATTCTTGTATATGTATATGTATAAATAATCTGAATCTCGGAAACGGTTCCAACGATTTTCATGAAATTTAGTATGCAGGGGGTGTGGGGGGCGATAAATCTAACTAGCTAGGTTTCATTTTTAGAAAATTACTAAAAAAAATACTAGATACTAATATAATTTATTTGTTTTAAGGCCCTTTTATAAGCAATATAAAGTAATAAAATTTCCTCTTCTGAATCAGACCTCCTAAACGGTGCGAAAAGTCGCAAATATCTAGGTCGACGCGTGTACGAGTATTGTTCGAGAACAAGTAGCATACACAAAGTAGAGTGTCATTCTCGTATGAAACGAGTCCAAGACGAGTCGACACGTCGACGAAAGGCCTAAAAGGGAACCAGTGTTTTAGGGCGTCAGCTGCGTCTAGCAAGGACCGGCGCTGTGCTCCGTCGCGAGCAAATATAATGGTTTTGAAGGTGTCTTGCATCAAACTGCATATCAGTGATCCGTTCTGCGAATGGACGACAGGGCGCCGTCGCATCGTATGCGGCGGGCAACTCGCCTCACGCGACGCTGAATTTACAAGAAACAGCACGCCGCGCAGTTGACGCAGCGGACGCTTATTTAGTCCGATAAAGCGTTGTGTGTTATTGTAAATGAACCTCTAAATGTGTTACATTAGGGTACATCTATATAATATTTTTAGGGGTGTAAATACACCCTTTTTGACAAAGTGGGTTAATGGGTAGGTCTTTTCTCTTTCCTTTAAAGTTTAGGGAAACTATAGACGGAAGAAAGCTCCACACAACGTTAAATGCTTAAACTATAAAATATTAGCAAGTCACAAATATAATTTTTAATCTTGTGTATAGAAATGACACTTTCCTGTTTCCTGAATTCCTGTTTTATCACTCAGTTTTTGACAATTTACATATTATTTAAAAATACGCTTGAATTCGAAGTGTGGTTGTCCCTGGTGGCAGGATTTTGCCTAATATCAGATTGAATGGCGACCAAATCTTCTATAATTAGCATTGTATTGCATTGCTGTGGTCCAGTGTATAGAGCTATAGATAGATCCAGTTACAATACAAAGCGTCAAGCACAACATTGACATAAGATTGAACACGTGATTTAGCGCGGCCTAATATGTCAATCCCATACATTTTATTCTTTTCGAACTTCGCTATCGTTTTCTTAATGTTACTTTGGCTAAGCCTACAGGGTCGTCACCGCGCGTCAAACTCTACTAGCCTTACTTTTATACAGAGTATAAGCTTGGAGAAGATATTCCGTGTTTTGTTCCAGTAATTGAAACTTCATATTAAACTAGCACTTTACCTGCGACTCCGTCCGCGTGGATTTGAGATTTTAAAAGAAATATTTTTTTTATCTATATAAAATATAGCCTATCATATGTTACCTACAAGGTAAATAGAATTCTATCAGTGAAAGAATTTTTGGAATTGGACCAGTAGTTCCAGAGATAAGCCCCGTCATACAAACAAACAAACAAAATCACAAACGTTACCTCTTTACTAATAGTACCAATATTATAAACGCGAAAGTTTGTAAGTATGGATGGATGTTTGTTACTCTTTCACGTAAAAACTACTGAATGGATTTGGATGAAATTCGACATACAGATAGTTTATTACCTGGATTAACACATAGAATACTTTTTATCCCGATATTCCCACGGGAACGGGAACCACGCGGGTGAAACCGCGAGTGGCCGCTAGTAGTATATATTATAGTAAAAGAGACAAAACATGGAGTTACTATTCGAAGCTTAAACTTTGTTTATTAGTACGGGAGTAGGTAACGCCTCGGTGGCCGAGTGACAAACCGCTTGGCCTGATTCCCGAAGGTTCCGGTTTCAATTTCCAGGTTGGGCAAACTAACCCGCATTTGGCATGCGTGGTGATTAAGCCATTACCCATCAGCTGTAGTCAGTCATAACTTGAATTTAATGATGGAAGCTTTGCTCAGCAATGAGACAGTTATACGCTATTTACTTTACGGAGGTAGAGGTCGCAAGCGTCCATGGGCAACTATGACCACTTTTCAGATGTAGTAGTATGTTCGTTTGCCATCTCAGTAAATTAAAATAGAAAAATTTGAATTTTTAACCCGACTACGAGTAACACATACATTTAAAAAGTTTATCAGTTATTTAAAATAGCAAGTGTTTTCGCAGTTCTGACTGTCGCATGTAAGCAATACTATCCACATATACGAAGCTAGTACTGTAGTTACACATTTTCAAGACGTAACTATTGTCGGAGTTAGTGCCCGTGCAGTTATGTAAAGTTCATGTAATGTTTATAATGTTAATGTTGTTGTATACGAATGCAGAAGAATGTTTGTTTATTGAAGGAACTGAGCAAAAGAGACAACCGAAACCGTCGAATAGGTTTATTGCACTAAAATCATATGTTACATGTTACAGGCATACGCCGCCTGGTCAGCAACTTAATTAGGTAAAACAATGTACAGCTCGTACATGCTGCCGACTTAAAAGATCCAACAGGATTAATATTAAGATAAGTATAAAAAGTGTGTATAAACAAGCAATACAAAAAAGCATAATAAAATTAGTAAGGGCTTATAATAGGAGACGATGCCTTGTTCTTAAAACTAACAAAATGTTCCCTTGGGTGCGAAGTCTCGGTTGTATTGTGCTCATCAACCGTGCTGGGGCTTGACGACTCTCGAGGGGGAGATTCGGGATCGGCTGGGTCCGACGTCGTTGGAACGAGCTCCCCCTGGCTCGAGCGCTGTTTCTTTATCATGTAGTAGGCCCAGACGCTAATACTCACGATGACGACTGTAAAGAGGCCATACGCTATATAGTGATGTGTCTCTTGACCATCTATTTGGTCATTTAATGTTTCTTGTTGGGCCTTAACGTGGTCAATCTTTTTCTTTAAAACCTTCAGTGGTTCCTCATGGTTTTCGGGGAAAAATGTTATGTTAACGTCGTTTATCACGTGATTGACTTCCGATTCTATGTTTGGAATGTTAATTTGCCTTCCGTCTGTTCTCAGCTCGCTATGAAAGTTGTATTGTGAATGGATTATTACGTCATCGTCTTTTAAAATGCATCCATCCGATAGTGTGATGACGCCTGTGTGGTGTAGTGTTTTCGTCATGGCGCCAGCTGGGCAAAATATGCGCGCGCTGCATTCTTCGCAACAGTAGTAGAGCCACGCGCCGCGGCTTTGTAACTCGATCCACTCGTGCCGGCGGCACTCTGATAGCGATATGCGGCAACTCGATATCTTTCTATTGTTTATTATTTCTGCTTCACAAATTAATGCAGCTTTAATATCGTAGATAGGTTTATTAAGCGTACAAATTAATTGTTTTTCAGTCTATTGAACGCACGATTTCATATCTTGTGCGTTTATTGTTATCAATAGATCTTTCCTGATGTTAACCGCTAGGTATTCAGAGATTGGGACTATTGTTCTAACCATACGCCCATCTGTTTGTGGGATAGGTATAATTCGGGTTATCTCGTATCGTTCATTAGATATAAGCGGTAGCTTCACTTCGAATATGAGATATGTTTCTGTTACTCGCACGCTCACACGTGGTAACTTATACATACGCGAATGCAATCGGGACTGTTTACACATGGCAGTGACAGCTCGTATGGAAGCTGGCCCGAGATGATGTTTAGCTGTTCTTGCAACTCTTCCGGGCTAAGTAGATGAGTATCAATTCGGCCGTTCCTCACTTCCGTCACGACGTCCAGTAATTGTTGTTGAACGCGATGTAAGTTAGAGAGAACCACATTTATAGCGAGCGCCGTGGCCGTGATGTACATGGCATTGTTCTGATCTCTTGTAATTCATTGTTCAGATTCGTTAAGTTGTTGTGTAATAATGTTCAGCTGTTTGTTCATGACTTGCTCGTTCCGTTTCAGAAGATTGTATTCTCCTTCTATGATGGACGTATGTTCTTTGTAGAGAGTTAGTAAGTGTTGTTCGTTGTTTTGGATTTGTTTGAAGTCATGTTTGTATTTATCCGCAAAACGTGCGTCGAGCACACCAAAAAGTGAGTTGGCTATATATCCAACCCCATCAATTAGTCCTCTTTTTGCCCGCCGTCCATGTTCAGAACGTAGGATTCCGTTGAAGTGCTTCAGCTCCGACAGCTTATGTTCAAATTGGACGGCGATTGTTTGAAAAGTTGTCTCTCCCTTGCACATGTCGTTAAGATGGTTGATGTAGTTTTCAAGCGTTGATAATCTTTGCCAGTAGGAGGACATATTGTAGTAAACTACTAGGTTCCAATGGTCTTGTACGATCTGCATATCCGATATCTTGTCAAAATATATAAGTTTGGCTGGATTAAGCGTTGTAACGTTAATCATTTGTTGAAGAGACGGCGTTATCAGAGTAGCGATGAGAAACAATGTTTTTTTTTTTTTTTTTTTGTTTATTGGTTATAGGCAGGCATTTGACTACACCTCACCTGATGTTAAGTGACGGTGCGGTCGAGGATGGAACATGCCTGCCTAGAAATAGCCTATTCACTCTAGCCTTGAAGAGGTCCAGATTATACCTTTCAGGGAACACATTCGCAGGCAGCGCGTTCCATTCCCTAGCTGTACGCACTAAGAAAGTTGAACCGAATCGGCTCGTGCGACAAGGTGGCATATCTACAACATAGGGATGGAACTCGCGCCTCGCGCTCCGATAGCGGAAAGTGGATGGTGGGATTAGGTCGTGCAACTCCTTCGCGCACTCCCCGAAATGAATCCTGTAGAAGACCGACAGACGAGCCACCCTACGCCGATGTTCTAGATTTTGCAGCTTGGCGTCTATCAGGGCAGGGTCACCAATGAGTCTCTTAGCTCGTTTCTCAATCGAGTCCAAAGCAGCCAGATGGTATTTGGCTGATCCATCCCAAAGGTGGCAGCAGTACTCCATACATGATCGAACTTGTGCTTGATAAAGTTGGAGCAGCTGTTCTGGCGTGAAGTACCGCCTGACCTTAGAGAGAACCCCCAGTTTTTTAGCTGCAGTCTTTGCTTTGGACTCGATGTACTGCCCGAAGTTGAGGTTGGACGAGAGCTCAACACCTAAGAGCTGTAGGCTGTCAGTCATAGCTACAGTCACATTCCGGAAAGTCGGAGCCAGGTGAAATGGGCTCCGCTTAGCTGAGAAGGCCAAACAAGCCTGTGTTTTGGCAGCGTTGAATGTAACCATGGCCTCTCGACAAGAGTCGACATCTTGTCTGCCAGCCCCTGCACTCGACATGTATCTATCCGCAACGGTGCTATCGTCTGCGTACCCAAAGGTACAGGGCACAAGCAAGTCGTTTATATGAAGCAGGAATAGGGTTGCGGATAGAACCGATCCCTGAGGCACACTGGCATCGATAGCCTTTTGGTCCGATGAGTAGCCGTCGAGGACAACGCGTATCGATCTTCCCTTCAGGAAATCAGATATCCAAGCGCAAAAGTTAGCAGGAAGACCAAATGATGGGAGCTTGCTTATAAGGCTCGCGTGCCAAACCCTGTCAAAGGCCTTTGAGATATCGAGGGACACCGCAAGGGCCTCTCCATATTTCTCAATGGCCTCACTCCATAGATGTGTGGCATATATTAGAAGGTCCCCAGTTGAGCGGCCTCGGCGGAATCCATATTGGCGGTCGCTGAGGAGATCGTTACCTTCCAAATGAGCCATGAGTTTATTATTCAGTGCACGTTCCATAATCTTACAGAGTATGGACGTGACTGAGATGGGTCGATAATTAGCAGGGTCAGCTCGACTGCCTTTTTTGGGCACGGGTTGCACGTTAGCAAGCTTCCATGACTCCGGTACAATGCCTGTTTCAAGTGAGAGGCGGTACAGGCGTGTGAGGGGTGGAGACAACTCGGGAGCACATGAACGCAGAACTATTGCTGGTATGCCATCAGGTCCGTTCGCCTTGTTCACGTCCAAGGTCTGCAGGATTTTTAGGATCTCTTTCTGGTGAATGCGCACTTCAGCCATAGAGCAGTCAGCACGAGATGAGATTGGTAAAGTTTTCCCAGCAGAGTCCAGACGCGAATTCTCCGCAAAAAGAGAGACAAATAAATTTGCTTTCTCTTCCGCAGAGTGGGCAAGAGAACCGTCAGGCTTCAGCAATGGTGGTAGGGATGGCCGACTGAAATTTGATTCGACCGCTTTTGCCAGGGACCAAAAAACCTTACTACCTGGGGGGTAAGAGGCTAATTTAGCCCCGATCCGGCTTATGTGGTTGAATCGAGCTCTGCGTAGTGTCCTTTTACATGACTTAGCGGCTTGGTTAAAGGCTCTCTTCAGAAAACGAGTATTCGAAGACTTGCGTGCTCGAGCTTCAGCCCATGCGGAATAAGCAGACAATTTCAGCGCCTCAGCACTACGACAGTCAGCATTAAACCACGGGCGAGCTTTGCCATGTGATGTTACGTCCGAGTACGGTATAAAATACTCCATACCCTGCCGTATCACCGCGGTAACGGCTTCAGCACAGCTCGTCGGATCTCCTGAATTGAAGCAAACCCTCCGCCAAGGGTAGGACGAGAAAAAGTGACGCATTTCATCCCAATCTGCTGACCTGTATCGCCACACCCGTCTTGGGCCACAAGGGCAATTTTCAGGTGGGGAATAAACGGATACAGATTTAACCAGACAATGATCAGAAGTACCCAGTGGAGCAGAAACTGTTACTGAGTATCTGTCTGGATCTGTGGTCAGCAGAAGGTCCAAGCAATTGGCAGTGTGTGAGTCGACATCGGGCACTCTCGTCGCACAGTTTACAAGCTGAGTGAGATCTAGTGACAATGCTAATTTACGCACCTCTCTCCCAGCATGGTCGGTCAGCTGATATGGGAACAGCCACTCTTGGTGGTGGGCATTAAAGTCCCCTAGGATGACTAACTGAGCTGATGGATAACGCTCTCGACCCGCATCTGCCGCTTGACTAAGGTGGTCACACAATCGAGTTGTCTCATGGTCTCACTATGCGAACGGTATACACAGGCATATAGGATTTGTTCATGGCCTGTGTCCACTAGGAGCCACAGGACAGAGAGACTGGACGTTTCAAGGTTCTTGAGACGCTTGATACAGATGTCATCACGAGCATACACACAGACTCCGGCACGAGATATAAACCTGTGCTCCAGAGAATACCCAGGGTAGCTGAGGTACGTCGTGTCAGCTGGACATCTGATCTGCGTCTCAGTAAGGAATAACAGCTGCGGTTTTTCTGTCTCAAGGTGGTGGTGGACAGGTTCGAGATTTGAGTGCAGTCCTCGGATGTTTGAGAGGTGCACTTTGAGTGGGAGGACGTGCAGCCGCTGTTTAACGTTTTTCCTTAATTTCTTTGACATAATTTTGTTTGGGAGAGTGAATAGGAGGAGAGTGGCAGTTGGGCGAGGAGGAATCCCGCCCATCAGATGTCAATCTCGCCACCGCCGCACGGAAAGGAGCCTGACGCGGAGACCGCGGGGACGCCCGAACCCCCCCAGAATGGCTACCTGGTCCTCCCATCCGGTCGCCAACCGGCAAGGTAGAGCAATCTGGGATTTTTCGTGAGGTGGCGGGGCAGCCTTTCACAGGTGGCTAATCCGCTACTTGGGCCCCCAACTTCCTACGGTCGGCCAGCGGCGGCACCGTGCTTCGGATCCCGCTGCTCTCCGAAGCCAGGCACCCGATGCGGCGGTGACGAGCAGTCATCGGCGATTACACAGAGCGCCTCAACTGCCCAGACCCATTCTCCTGGTTGGCTACACCGGACATCGTGGCGGAACACGGCTTAAGCCGTTTTGCGACACGGCTTTGTCCGGAGGGTGGTGACCAGCCACGGCCGAAGCCTACCACCGGAATAACTGTTTAAACCGGAATAAATGTTGAACAAATATAGCTGTTAAATGTTTTCTTTCCACGCATTGATCTAGATGTCCGTTTTGTTGTAGCCTCAGCCGGGTCGTTGACCTTTAAATGTTTTGTTTTTTTACTGGAAGCGCTGTCCGATTCTTCATTTTCAATCGGTAGACGAGCTAATTTCGTTATTGGTCGTTTTAAATGACTGTTTTTGGTTTTGACCGTTGCCACGCGTACCCGGCCATCTGACCCGGGATGCGTCTCTGTAATTTTTCCCAGAAGCCATTTTGACGGTGGCGTGTTATCTTCTTTAATAAGCACGACGTCATTAACTTCTAAGTTTTTTGTAGGATAATGCCATTTGCTGCGTGTTTGTAGTGTTTGAAGATAGTCAACCGACCATCTTTTTCAAAAAGCTTCGAGGCGTTTCTTGAGATAATCAGCTGTTTTACGACTTGCCGAGTCTTTCTTGAAGTTGGTTAGCAGCTTTTGAATGCCCTCGGCAATAATCTGTTGACTCTGAATGATAGCTTCCATTGTCATTGTTTATAAAATGTTTAAAAGCTCACAATCGATAGATCTTGTAGAGCGTAGGCTTTGTAATTATCCACTGGATGTTGTTGGTTCTTGTTCAGCGTGACCGTAGTCTTACCTCGATATTATGCGCCTTCTCAACTTAACTGGTGAGACCCGCTTGTGGGAGGCCAGTCAGCCGATTCGCTATCGAAGGTTTAAACACAGATCACACTTCACAATTTCTCGAAGGACCAAAATGTCGGAGCTAGTGCCCGTGCAGTTATGTAAAGTTCATGTAATGTTTATAGTGTTAATGTTGTTGTATACGAATGCAGAAGAATGTTTGTTTATTGAAGGAACGGAGCAAAAGAGACAACCGAAACCGTCGAATAGGTTTATTGCACTAAAATCATATTATTATGTTACATGTTACACGCATACGCCGCCTGGTCAGCAACTTAATTAGGTTAAATTATGTCAAAACAATGTACAGCTCGTACAACTATGGTAGATATTTATTATTTATTTATTTTTTTATTTATGAACATAGAATCTAGAGCACTTTATAAACTAAGGTATTACATTGTATACATAACCTACTGCCAATTACAGATCCCTACTTTGTAAAACTATACAATGTTATTTTTAGTTTATACGAAACCTGAAAACTGTTTATTCCGAATCAGTAATAGAATCGATTTCAATATTTTTTATATCATGTTATATTTTGACCAAATAATATTTACAAAATCTCAATTATAGTATACCCTACTAAAAACACACAACGGGACAGCACAAAAAGCTTGTAACTTCGTGAGTTTTCAAGATATTATTTTAAATTTTTTTGTACTGATTCTTTAAATGAAAATATTTGACCCGTGTTTCGGTTTTCGTGTAAACTAAAAATAAGGTTGTATAAGTACTTTTGACAGTCACATTTGAGCCTTTGTCGACCGGACAAAAATTAGTTATTATTCTGAGACAAAAACTACATTGAGATCTGTGACAATGTCGCTGTCACCGGATACGGCGAGATGTGCGAGATAGACATCAAGGACGTTAAAAAACTTCAACTAATTTAGTAGTCTGCATTAAACCTTTGAGCATCATGCTTTCCGAAGATCTTAAAGTTCGTAACTAAGAGTAAGAGTAATTGGAAACGTTTCTGTGGTCTAGTGGTTAAGGCCGCCAGTCTCAGACCAAGAGGTTGCGGGTTCGATTACCAGCATGTGGTACATGATTGTGGTCGGTTTGGTTGGTGGTAGAGAGGTTGGTGGTAGTGAATTAACAAAACCCGTTCACTAAACATGCACACTATTTTAGGCCCAAGACACCGTACTCGTAGAACAAGGGTACGAAGAACCGATTCACACGCACTCTATACCAGGTACAGACATATACCTGGGCGTTTCTCTTCTCCACCACGGCCCGGTCAACCCGAGCCGAGGTCCGAGCCTTTAGAGGCGCCCTCGGGTTGTTCCGCTCCCCGATCCGATCCGAACCCTTCGGAGAATCTAGTAGGGCATGGGGACACGCACTTAAGTGCGTGATGCTGTTCCCTCTAGAAAACCTCCAAAGGTGATGCGTTTCACACGGCTTGAGGAACCCTTTAAGTTTCTCGCCGCCCTCAAGAAAGCCCGGTGAAGCTGAAAATGCCGTTTGAGCCAATCAAATCTAAACAAATCTCCATGCTTGAGATAATAAAATTTTGTCACCTTTTTGGTCACCATTTTTCTTTCATCATTTATATTCATCATGGTCTCACTAATCATAAACTAATCAGCATATAACATTTTTTTCGCTGCTGTCAACGAAACGTTTTCATGTGCTATCGTCAATAGTAGACGAAAATTAGCAAAATTTACATTAACACTACACACCGAAATGAAGCATTTTACGTTAAATGTTAGGCTTAAATGAAATATAAAAAGTATATTTAAAAAAAAAAAAAGACGGTAGTTGTTGACATTGAATGGGCGCCTTTGGCTTTCAAAGTAAAAAGTAAAATAGTGTAATGAATAAAATAATAATAAATAATAATAATAATAATAATAATAATGTAATTTAATACATGTTATGAAAACTTTTGCTGGAAAACAGGGCATTTATTACCTAACGACTAATGTTTTATGAGCCTACTTAAGGTCACACTTTTAAGATTGCCCTGCCAAGTGTATAAATTATAGCTATCCCAAAGCTCCTTATAGCCAGAAATGAAACGACATATTGGTTGACAGATTGCCTTTATACTGCCACTGGATGTCACTAAGAACACAGATCCTATTATTGTTGGTCTATTCTTTCTTTAATGACGCCAACGTTACTGAACGGATTAAATGCATAGATAGAATATCATCATCATCATCATCATCATCATCATCATCATCGTCATCATCATCATCATCATCATCATCATCATCATCATCATCATCATCATCATCATAGTCCACTGCTGGACTGCTGATGCATTAAAATATAAATTACTTTTGATACCTTGATACCATATTATTATTATTCCTTTAACATGGCTTCAGCTAGTATATAACATAAGGTCTCAGCTTGTACCCTTTTTTTCTACAAGTTGTAATACAGCAGCTGGTGGCATATTTATGTGCTATTTGTATGAAACTGTACCTACTCATTATATGCTCAGTAGTTGGGACATCCAACCGATACCTATTATGCATTATAATTTGTAATCGTATGTATCACGTGCTTGTAACTCATTAGATAAAATTCATCAATCGTCTCAAATAGTCATCCTTAACAATATATTCAAAAATAACAGGCGCTTCTTTCATTAGTTGAATAAATTAGAATAGAAAACTTGAAACAAATAACGGACAAAGTAATTAATAGTCTCTGTTTCAGATAGAATGCATTGACCGCGACGGCAAGCTTGGATTTATTTTTTACATTTATAGACGTCAATGCTAATTTCTAGAAAGCTTAATTCAGAGACAACCGAAATCAAACCATGACTACCTTTTGGTGTAGTGGTCAAATAACTACATCACTGCAAAGCTTAAATCTCGTGCAAATGCTTCTATCTTGAGGCGTATGAAGGCACTTTTATCCGTTCTTTCGTATTTTATTTTCTTTATTAACTATTCTTGCTACTGCCAATTCTTAATGAAATAAATCGGCAGGGAAACCAAGGCAACGGTAGACTAATAGTTATAAGTTCGAGGCCCATTGTTTTAAAATATGAATATTAATATAAAAAAATATTAGAGTCGTTTTCGGCATAGATAAATGTAGCATAGCGAATGCAAAATAAAAATAAAACTTTTATTACCGATAAAATGTAACCTTAATATTTGTAAAACCGTTGCATTAACAACATTATGAACTTGTATCTTTCTACACGCACAAAGTTAACTAACGATCCGTGATGGACGTGGCTAAATGCCGCTTCCAAATGTCATGTATTGTTATAGAACTTTTGTTAGAAATACCTTTGCTAAAGTAGTAGTTATGTATTATTATATATAATTGCGTATTACTACAATTATATCCTATTATTATAGTATGTAAGTATGTCTGCGTCTGCTTCTTCTTTAACTTCACTTTTTATATTTTATAGCCTTACCAAGAGTAAAGCAGTGAAAATTAGGGTAAAAATGTTAATCCACATGTGAATACGCTATTCGTTTTTAGACCATAAGGCTCGAATTATATTCGTCCGTGCGTTTAAGCGGCCGGCGCGGCCGCGGCGCGTAATCCTAAGCAAAATAAGCAAATACATACAACGATTTATATGAATAGCGGCGCGGCAGCTCTTTTTCTGCATACATTTAGCGCCGCAGAGCAACGCCACCGCCAAAACGCGCGGCCGCGTCGCTGAATATAAATCGAGCCTAAGCATAGTAACTATATTAAGATCAATGTTTAATTTCAGCAAACCAGCAATGCTAGAAGATTAAGAGTTATGCGATCTGAAGAATCTGATGTCGAACGCGATGAACAGGAGCGTCGCGCAGAGTCTCGAGCGTCTGAAACTCAAACAGAACATGAAAATCGGTTATCGTACGAACGCGAACGTCGAGAAAACTCGAGAGAATCGAAGACCTACACTCAATATGAAAACCGATTGTCGTATGAACATGAGCGTAGCGTAGGAGCGGTCAAACTCTCGAGAATCTGAAACTTTTACTCAGCATGACGACCGATTACTGTACGAAAGTGAGAGAAGAGTCCTCTCTCGAGTATCTCAGTCTGAACACCGGAATCGAATTAGTGAACAAGTTAATGAAATTTGGCTAACACAGCCTAACGAGAAACGTGAGTTACAACGTGTTTCAGACAGCTTACGTCAGTCTGTTTATAGACTCCCAGACACAGGAGAAGGTATAACATGGACAAATAAAGTTAAGTCAGCATTTACTTATAATCCCTCTATAATGTACGCAAGAGAAACAAAGCTTGGATCTATGTCCGAAATATGTCGTCATTTCAAAGCTTTGAAATGGTAAGAAGAAGCAAACGGCATGTGCTGTTCTGGCGGAAAAGTTAAAATACACACGTTTGCAGACCCGCCAGAGCCATCAAAGTTACTTTTGAATGGCGAAGACAACAATTCTAAACATTTTTTAGAATCGATTCGTGCGTATAATAGCGCCTTTCAGATGACGTCTTTTGGTGCAAAGCAAGTTAGCAAGCCCGGTTTTATGCCCACCTTTAAAATGCAAGGGCAAGCATATCATTTGATAGGGTCGTTATTGCCTGAGAACGAGCCTAAGTTCTTGCAGATATATTTTGTATCAAATTATCTCCAGCAAGCAAATATTCGACAACAGTACATACTAAATTTAAACGCTAATATAAAGTTAATCGCTAATATAAAGTTAATCGTTACGTTGGCAGTTTTAAAGCTGCGTTAGAGTCTGTGCCGGTAGACGAGCATAACAACTACAAGTTTGTTATAAGCGCAGATCGCAGACCTACGGCTTCTCACGCTGGTCGGTACAACCCTCCAACATCCAACGAAGTTGCAGTCCTTATGGTTAATGAAGAGTGGAATCGCCGGGATATTGTCTTACACACGCATGATAACCGTCTGCAGCGCATCAGTGAGACTTACCATGCTTACGACGCCTTCAATACCCACTGATTTATTGTCGTGGAGAAGACGGTTATCATTTTAATGTCTACAATGTGAACCCAGAAACTGGTGCACCGAATTTTAATAAAAAGACGTCAGCTCTCCAGTTTTATTGTTATTTGTTACAATTGAGACGGGCTTGAACACATATACTTACACCGTATATATATACTTATACTTATACATATACCGGGGGCCCGCGGTATATGCACGAGCGCACTCAAGACGCTTTATAGGAAGTATGGTGGAGCAGATCTTTTTAACACTTTCACCACCAACCCAAAATGGCCCGAAATTTTATCGGAGTTACTTCCTGGTCAAACCCCTGTTGACAACCATGATTTAGTGTCTCGAGTCTTTCTCCTAAAACAGAAAAAGTTGATGGATTTAATAATCAAACAAAAAGTGTACGGCAGTGTCCGTTGCTTTGTATATTTAATTGAATACCAAAAACGTGGCCTGCCACACTCGCACATACTTTTATGGCTCGATGAAAAAATAAGGCCCAACGAAATAGACATTATAATTTGTGCAGAGTTACCAGACCAGGACACTGACCCATGCCTGCACCAGATCTTAAAGCCCACATGATCCACGGATCATGTGGAATTAAAAATCCAAATTCACCATATGGTTGATGGACGTTGCACCAAAAAATTTCCAAAATGGTTTGTGACTAATACTATTACTGGAGAAAACGGTTACCCGCAATATCAACTCCGGTAGTCTATGGATGGCGGCAGCACAGCAGTTATACATTTTCGTGGGCATTCGATGGAAATAGATAATAGATGGGTCGTTCCATATTCGCCAGTGCTCTCTCGGGCCTTTGAAACACATCTTAATGTTGAGTTGTGCGCAAGCATCGCTTCCATAAAGTACATATTAAAATAGGTAAACAAAGAAAGCGATCAGGCAACATTTGGAATACAACAAGAAACTCGTGATGAAGTAACTGCGTATCAATCGGGTCGGTACCTAAGTAGGTACATCTGAAGCGATGTGGCGAATTTTGTCGTTTCCTATACACGAACGGTACCCAAGATTCATGCACTTAGACGTGCATTTGGAAAATGGACAACGTATTTATTTTAATCCCACAAGGCCCAATGACGTAAGAGAACATATAGGTAATCCTCGGCCTACCACACTTCTGTAATTTTTTAATCTATGCCACGAAGACAATTTCGCCAAGACTCTTTTGTACGAGAAAGTGCCTGTATATTACACCTATAATAAGCAGATAGGCACATTTAGCAGAAGACGACGAGGACAAATGGTGGAAGATGTATCGGGCATGTCTAAAGAACATGCATTGGGCAGAGTATACACTATACATCCCAATAATAATGACTGTTATTGTTTACGATTATTATTGTTTAATGCCCGACATCATTTGTTTTCCTCAAGACAGTGGACGGCATCGAACACCCAACATTTCAGGCGGCTTGTAGAGCGAGGAATCTCTTACATGATGATCGGAACTGGGATGAAACGCTCGCAGAAGCTATCATTAGCGACATTCCAAGGCGTCTGCGACATTTATTTGCCATAATGTTAGTCTTCTGCGAGCTTACAAACCCAATTGTATTGTGGGAAAAATACCGGTCTCACCTGTCGGAAGACATCTTGCGAGATGCAGAAGTAAATATAGTCAACTATAATGACATGGTTATAAATCGTTGTCTTTTAACGCTGCAAGATGTTGTGATTTCGATCGGAGGTGAAACTTTAGATCGTTACGGATTGCCACTGCCACAAGACCAACCTGATCAACCACGTATTAACCACGAGTACGCTTCAGAAATTGGTCACAATGTTAATGAGTTGTCCACCATTGTGCAGAATAATTTGCCTATCGGGCGGGGTGTAGGGCCGTTAACATAAAAATCATTAACATTCACCACCCGCATGGGGCTAGATAAGATAGATAAGATAGAGTAAGGACATCTAACACTAGAGTAGTAAGACGTTTATAGATTATTATATAATACTCTATTTATTTATTATTATATCTAATTATTATAACAAAAGAAACAAAACTTAACTTTAAAGAAACAGAGAAAAATAAATAGCAAATTAAAAATTAAATACCTATAAATAAAAGATGTCCTCCAACTGTGGGCTCATGGAAACGGTCCCAAGAATGCTGGCAAATGTTGCCAGCATTCTTGGGACCCTTCCTCCTCGGGGATTCCTCTGGATTGCCAAGCTATTATGCTGGCAGAGGTACATTATTAATGAAACCCAAAAGTCATTGTCACGTGAATTACATTATACTTTTTTATTTCCACTTCAATTCAGCTATTCTACAAGTATGTAAAAAGGCGAGTTCATAGACCTAACAGCTATTAATTAGCAAATGTGTGATAATTTATAAACCTCACGAGATACATCTCTTTGTCGCATAAAATAACAAGATAAGACACACAATTGATTATTACATTGATTTTGGTATTGAATTCGATTCCGGAAACCGGTTTTTAAGGTTTTTTTCTTAAAAGATAGATTACTGGTTTTTGTTGCATTATTTTGTTAGTAGCGGCACTTCAATTTCTTTTCGTTCCGTATATTTATTTTAAAATAATATTAGTTACTATAAAGATTTTTTACACATGATGGCATCAGAAGGGTTGCAATAAGTTGACAAAATCAGAATGAAATATATAATGGAAAAAATACAGCCTTTTATGTTTCTAACTGAATTGATTTAGTCTAGAACGTGGGTATTACTTAGTTCGTACGTGGGATTGTTTATATCCTAGATAAAATGTAGTCATAGACATAAGGGAGACCTCCCATGGCCTTTCCATTATGTATATATAGGCACGCTACTTCATTACGACTGGAAGGAATCAACGGTAAAAAGTTAATTTTAAATGTGGGATACTCGTAGTATTCCTGCGACTACATAATCTCTGCAACTACTGAAGCGATTATACAATATATTAATAAATAGGACTAGGGAAAACTTCATTATATAAATCCTCGGAATTCGGAATAAGTGTGTTCACGCAGAAAAAAAAGCGATAGATTATATATATAAATTTAAAGCTGACCCGACAGACGTTGTCCTGTCTAAGTTTTAATAAATATGTGACACCATCTATTAGGAGTAATCTAAAGTGGCGATTCCCATACAATATATCAATTTTTAATTCTTCGATTTCTCAGCTGTTTTCTTAGTTTACCCTTTTTTTTTGGCAAACCATCCGAGCAAACAAAACACAATAAAAAATTTTGAAATCGGTTAAGCCGTTTTTGATTTTTAACGAGGCTAACGAAGAGCAATTGTTTTTTTAAATATATAGATAGATAGTTAATAAAAAACCCCTTTTCTAAAACGTGCCTACAACAAATCTCAGTTATTTTTATAGTACCTAATTATATTTTAATAAACACAACCTTCAACTCGACTAAGGTTTTGTATCGTATCGTATTTGTATCATCAAAAAGAAATTAGTTTATAATCAATAAAATGTATCATTTTTAATTCCTCGTTAAATTAGTGTGATTAATAGCTTTAAGTGTGACCTTATCTAATGTTATGGTTAATACCTTATAGACCCAGTGTTATTTGAAACATTTTCTCAAAGAGCATCAAATTATTTAAATGTTATTGCAGATCGACGCCTAAAGTGGGTGGACATACGTCTGATATATAAAGCTAGCGCGGATTTTTTGAATCGCATTCGAACTAGTCCACTGAAGCTAGACAAACTAATCAAAATGAAATTCGCAGTAAGTATAAGAATATATTAAATAAAATTCTTGCATTATATCATATAAAATATTTAAAATAATTTTACAGTTATCTCCATGATATTCTTAAACTAAAACCTAAAAAGGTAAACCATTAATTTGTAATATTATTTTATTTTGTTCATAATTGGGTTAACCATATCTATTGTATAATTTATTTATAATTACTAGACTTTGCTAGTTACACATTATGAATTCCAAATACTATAGTCTCCTTTTGTGATCATAGTCCCTGCAAAGGGTTCGTAAAGTCAAAATAAAAAGTATGTTAAATAAACGCAATTTGTTGCGTATGAAATGAATCATTCCTCTGAGTAGTGGTCGCTTAAACTATTGAAAACAATTACTACATTACAACTACATGTTTTAGCTTTTGCTCACGTGGAAGACATTTTGTATTACCAGTGATATCATACAATGGTTCGGACTAGCAATATTAAAAAAAAATGTTTCTCCAAATATTTTACTGTTCTATTGTTCTGCGCAGGTAGTCGTCCTAGCATGCGTGGTCGCAGCGGCCAGCGGTCAATTCAACCGTGCAAGCGCCTTCTCCAGCGTCAATAGCTTCCAGAAGCCCAACCAGAACCAGTACCGGTACAGGCCGGAGCCCCCCCGCCCCTTGGTCATCGCGGAGCCCGTGCGAGTGGTCTCCAGGGTCTCGTCTGACGCCCGTAGCGCCTCCATCTTGAAATCCGGCAACGAGATTAACCCCGATGGCAGCTACAGCTACTTGTAAGTAATTTTGTTTGTCACTTTATTTATTTATCTATTTAAGCAAGGATTTGCCAACAGAGTTTACAATATTACATACAATATGAAAATAACGTACTCTGAGAGGATAATAAAGTTGATTTATTTAAATAACTTTAACTTTTTGATGATTTGATAGGGGTATTTAGCATTTATTATTTCTGTGCTTAGTTATCTTAATACTAGAATATTGTAATGGCATTCGTAAATCTTTACGTAAGAGATAAGTAACTAACAATAAGATTTAATGATTTAGAGAAAAGTATGTTATCCTATTTCAAAATAATAAATGCACTTTATGGAATGTTTATGTTTATGACAATAATGTTAATGTACATTTATTTCACACAAACTATAATTAAGATTTCGTTTACAAAGAAGGAACATTACGACAAAATGACACTTAAAATATTTATATTTATATATTTTATAAACACTTTGTTATTGTCTTCCGTATTTATTTTCTTGGTTATGATATGATGTATCGATACTCAGAAGATTATTGTTACGGATGAATATGAATTGTTTAATATTGCTTATAAATAAGAATTTAATATGCATATCTATTTTTCTGAAGATAAATTTAATTATTATGCTGATTAGGGTTAGTTGTTGTAGATATTGACAGTTTTGTATAATCTGAGGTCCTATGATGTTTAAAATCTAAAGAATAATTTATTAGTACGATTGCTTCTATAAATATTTACCGAAACCGATCCAATATCGTTGTCAAGAATATGAAAAGCATTATATAGATGACTAGTTTTTAATAAGCATATTTGGCCGCGTGGAAAAGTACACCGTAGGTCATCTTCGAACTATCTTTGGGCGAAAAATCACGCCGATCCGTTGCTTGCATTTGACGTAAGACAAAATTGAAAACCAATTTTTACATTAAATTTTACATTTTTAAATGTCAGCGTCATCTATTTAAACTAACCTAAATAGTTGTACCAAGAATTAATAATCACTTTATTAAAGGTTGTGTTCAAATTTATATAAGTGATTTTAATATTATATGTAAATTTGATGGAGAAGAATTTGTAAGCCTATATAGCGCATTAACATAGTCAACAATGCATGTCATCATTTCCTATAACCAAGACAATGCTAAATACCTGCTTCTGTTGGTAACATTTATATTAACCCTTTTATCTATAGCTACGAGACCGACAACGGCATCGCTGCGCAAGAGCAGGGCACTCCCCGCAACTTCGGAGGCAACCCCCCCGTCGTCCCTGACGTAGCCCAAGGCTCCTTCTCGTGGACCTCCCCCGAGGGTCAAGTGGTCTCCATCACCTACGTCGCTGATGAGAATGGTTACCAACCCCAGGTAAGAACCACTATGTATTAATTAGCTATGGTTTTTGTCTCACGCATTGAACCAGAGCGTGGTGGTTTGTTACCTGATCTCGCCATGTGCTATAATATTCACATGATTATGTACGTACTTCCCACAAAAGAAGGCCTGAGCCTTGGGACGCTTGTAAGCTGCTGAATATATCATTTCAATGTGAGCTAGTAACAAACATCTTAACATCCAGAGTTATGTCTACAAAGAGGCTCAATGCATAAAGCACTGTCTATTGCATTAGCGCGGAAGAGACTTACAGGACATTGCAACTTAATTCCAGTAAAATAAAATCCATTTTACTTTTTCAGGGTTCTGCTATTCCCACCCCTCCCCCAGTGCCTCCTCAAATCGCCAGGGCTTTGGAGTACATCGCAAGGACCGCCAGGAACTAAGCTGACTATTCGGACAAAGAAGCACGTACGCTAATGTCTTAGATGTAACTATACGATCCCTGTTAAATTGTGATAATTTCAATAGCTAAAACCAATTGTTGCTCATTTTTCGAGCAATGACATCGCAAGTTTAGATTAATAAAGCTTTAAACAATGACTTTGTATTTTTCACTTAACTTAATCAATTTGTCTCTATGAGCTGCCTTGGTAAGTATTGGAACCAGTCGGAGTTAAATATATAGTTCATTGGACCTTATCTACGATTTAAAAATATAATTAAGTCGACTTTGCACAGATTAGGTGTGTATAAGTAAAACATCGTAATACGAGTATACAAAAATGGTTGTTTCTTTGCTTGTCCTGTATGCGTTCCTAAACGATTCATACGTTTGCGATGTAAATTAGGTAAGTGATTGTGCGTACGGTCACAAAACTTTACAAGTTGATGCCAACTCGGCCGAGTTTTTTTCAGCCGATTTGAAGAACAAGTCAAACCATCAGGGGATACGTATGTAACAGGTGGATAATAAAAAAATCTTCAATTTTAGAAGCAAAATTATAAGAACCTGTCTCACTCATGCATGACTAATGATTGCGAGGAATTCGATTTTGAACGTGGGCCGTTGAGATACTAACTTAAATATAAAAAGCTTAAAGTTTTATTAAATAAGCTAAAAACAATTAAAAGAATTGTTAGGGGATTTTTGTTTAATTATGGGATTGAAAGTTCTGAAATTCTCCATTAATTTACGCGAAACGCATTGAGATGGTTATATGTTTCTATGTGGTTATTTTACTAACTTCAGCAATGTAAAGTTAAAGTGAGTAAGGACCGTATAATTGTTCTCATTGCTTATACCCTTGGTGAAACTGTATGCAATGTCATGTAGGTTCTGATCCGCACATTCTTAGACTGTTAATTTTGCTAGCTATTGAAGCGTAGGAGTAATGTTTTTTTTGAATTCTTTACAATTATAGTTAGCGAAAGATCTTATTTATTAGCTAACAATTCAATTAAAACAAGGTGTAAACTGAAACAACAAAGACTGCCTGAATAAATCACACCACGCAAATCTTTGCCTTATAAGTATGACATGTATAAAAAGGATTTGAGCTATTATTAGATGCTATTTTAGTTTTTTTATTCACATTATTCTTAATGAACATTAGTTCATTAGTATTTGCACACTCGATTATGTTGTTAACTACATGAATCAAGTAAAGGTTTTGTTTAAATAACATTTTAACGCTGAAATAAACTAATTTTATTTGGTATTTAGGCAAAAAATATAATGACGTATTTATCGACTTAGTTACAAAATTTAATAAACACTCTTTCCAAGTTTAAGCAGAACTTGATTTGCAATAATATTTGTATTTTTACATTATTATCTCTGTTGATAGTAATGTATTAAATGATGCTACTTAAATACCTATTTGACTAATGAACGAAAACCCATGAAGTAGTCATCGTAGATTTATGATTGATTGATGATTAACCTACGGTCGCTCTAATTTTATTAAGCATTTAGTAAATTTAAACTTGGCACGCCATGCTTGTAATGGCCAGATTGCTTATAGAGTTGAAGGTTGTAACTAAAATATTACACTTTATTTTTAAAGGGTACTTAAGCTAATCGCTGGCTAATGATAAGAAGCTACCTAGTGACACTTGCAACACAATGAATACTCGCGCGTTGCCGCCCCTGAGGCTTGACATGTTTAGTGATGGAAATGAAATATTTCATCATCATCTATCGCCAACTCATTTTATTTCCCTACTGCTATGCTACGAACCGTCCCAATAAATAAAAACAAGCCGTAAACCACCACGCGGGCACAATACGGGTTGGTGGTTTGTTAACGATTGCTAATGCCAGCAGAATAGCTGAAGCTCAAGATGGTACATTTTTGGTATGCGAAGCAACTACCTCAATACGGATATTGCATTTGTTTATTTTACATTTGATGGCTTGTAACGTCAGACTCATGTTGCCCGAAAGCATGGCTCCTAGTGCAAACACATTTTGGAATGGCGACCTTGGGAAGATCCCAGCCCAGAGGATGACCGCAGATGCGCTTGAAGGATGACGTCAAGACGGTGGCGGAATCGAACTGAATGCGGGTTGCACAAAACCGTGACGAATGGCGGCAGTTGAAGGAGGCCTACACCAACATGTTGGTTGATAATGTCGAAGAAGAAAAAGAAGAAATAAAATCTATCTATATACTAGTATATCTTTCTGATGCTCAGCACATATCCATGGATGGATATTAGAAATTTGCAGAGAGCTCTCTCTCATGATATACGCATGAGACGTGATTTATACACGGTTATTTACGTGGATAAAGTCGCGTGCAGTCGCTAGTCCATGTGTATGTAGGTATATGTGTAATAAATGCGAGACGATCCCTATTATGTGTTCCATATCATTGTAGTAGATAATAGCTTCCTTTACACTCCATATAAGTCGTGCATAGATTACGTAAAGTATGTGAATAAAAACTTGTAAAGGTAAATCTTTTAAAGTCAATTAGCGTTGCATCGTTGTCCATTGTCTTATATGAAACATAATGCCAATAATTTATTTAGATTTAGACATTGATGTGTCTTCGGTTGAAATGGGATTAACAATCATTTGGGTGCTAATGGCACCATAAATTGAAGTTTGATCGGATCGGGCGCAAGTTTTAAGTCCTTGGTTTATATAGGTGTCGTATTATACCAAAGACTGCGCCCACGCGATTGCGCTGTGGCTCATCCGAGATTAAGCAATGTCTTATAAACAACAGGTTCCAGAAGATTGATATCCGATTCGACCTTACGGAATTCGTTAAATAGAAATTTATAAGCTTTTTACGTGCTTGCTTTTATTTCTTGAACCATCATCTAGTGATCTTTATTGTATACGCATTTGCATATTAGGCTAACGAACATTTAAACAAGAGATGATGTAAGAAACCTATCTGGGTTTATTTCTTTACTAACTGTTATAGAGTATAATAATGTGTTTTAAATTTAATATAAAAGGGCAAAGATAAACAAACTACTCAATTTATGTGGTCCTTTTTAAGGAATGCCTAGGATACCTTAAGGGTGCGCCGTCCATAAGTGACAAGTGTCATATGTTTTATTTGAAATGTCGTCGTCCATATTTATTTGATGCCGCGCGGCCATACTAATTTTGTATGGGGAATTTAAGGTGCTTAATAAAAAATAATTATTTAAATAACCACTTGATGAATCGAAAATGTAATCTAGCAATTTGTAGTTTATCCATTGATGATTGTTTAGACAAAATCAGAGGTACAATAATTTAGATAAACTATAAGAAATCTACTAAACGCCGCCACTCGTTTTCATGATTTTTGCCCAACTTTAAATGATATTGTAGAAAAAACTATATCGTGTTATGAATTTATGGTTCTGACAAATTGTAAACACGTTCCCTATGATACTAAATATATATTTTGTTCATTTAATACGATAGTATTTTCAATTATATCTACTTAACCGTAACTGCATCTTTGGCATTTTTTTGTCGGCGCACCCTTAAGTATCTAGAATTAAACATTTAACTTACAATCGAACGCAGACACACGCAGAAGCTTTAAGGTAGAGTTGTGTTTTAATTAATTTGTATACATATTATTACTTATATATTCATTGTTCATGAATTCCTTTAATTGGAGGTAGGTATAGAAATTTATTTTAATGAGAACTAGAACCATTATTCCCATTCACCATCCTTATTCATTCACCATTACTCTCTGAACTGTAGATCCTAGGAATAAAATAAAATAAAATAAAATAAATGTTAAGAGAATTCCTTGTTTTGTGGTCTTTAGTTTTTAAATTTATAGCACGCTATGGCAGTTAATTAAGTCTAGGAATCTGAGCAAATCTTACTCTTACAAAAAAAGCCGATCGGATGACTAGGATTTACTTACGTAAACAGTTGACTATGCCGTTTCCAAAGTGGACCAGTTATTATTTAAATGAAGATAAAGTTCAATGTTAAGTCCCTTCTTTAATTAATTGACACCGGAGGAGACTACCTACCTACTTGCTTTGGATATTTTATTTGTTTGAATTTTTTCCGTGGAGCAAGGTCAGGTTACCTTTTATAGAAAACATAATCTATTTCCTTATCTATAACTTACCGCAGCAAATCAACGGGTTGAACTTTTGTAATATTTGTACGTAAATCAAACTAATGTTTTTGTTGTATGAGGTTATGAAAGAGCTTAGGAGCATTCATTGTACAAAATCATCAACCCAGGATTTCTACGTGTCTCAGGCCTAAGAGTTGAATTTCCAATAAAGTTCAGAGATGCGGTAGAACTCATATAATTCATCATTGTTTGTTTTTAAAATAACCTTTAGCACAAATGATCGACATATCTGATGAGCATTTCTCATTGTCATATCGTTTAAGTTTGATTAAGTCTGTTTCAAAATTGAAGATAGCGCACCATTTTATTTCACACTTTGAACTCTATTACGTGAAGAAGTTACTGAAATGAGATAACTATGATACTAAGATTGATTTGCTTACACCTTTTAGCACTTAACTTAACTAACATACATTTGCATTGCTGTCAATTGTTTGAAGTCAATAGAGGTAGAGAGAGGCGGTAATATACGCTGACCCCCAATACAGGTTAAATAAGACAATTTATTGATTTAAAAAAAACATGCGTTTGCATATGTTTGTTATTAGCAACTTCATTCGTGTAATACCGGTTAGTACAAATAAATTTTAAAACACCAAGTTGTAAACTGCGAGAAAATGTGTCATTGAATTAACAATGCGCCATAAATAACAGACGGGTACGTCCGATTGAGTGTCATGTAAGTAAGACAATGATGCGCTATGTGAGCACCGCATTCCAAAAGGCTGCACGGACTCACTGCGGCCTTAACATTTAAACTCGGTGCTATAATAAACATAAATAACATTTATGTAATTGACTCGAATGACTATTTAACACATATCTCTTATTTATGACTAATTCTAATGACACTCTGGTTTTGGTGCTCTTTATTAATTTATTAATACAACTTATCAGTTTTGGTGGTGTCCCAATAAAAATATTAATTCGTGAGGCATGTTGTGCGGTGCGGAAAAATTTTTATTACAAAAGAAAATGGTGCAAAAATGTACACATAACATCTTACCGTAGGTGTCTTAAAGGGATTCTTAAAGGGGTTTTCTGTGCATTTGAAACCACATAGACAGATCTTTTTAAACTCAGATCATAGAAAGGATTCTTCCTTTCTATGATCTGAGTTTTTAAATATAGCTCTCAAATTAGTTGTATACCTGGACATATCCTGTCGGGTACTCCAATTTTAGAATTGTTTTAGATTTTTCTGGTTTACATAGAATGTTATCGAGTGTGTACCAAGTAACATACTATGTTATGGTATTATGGGTTAGAGTTTAAGAATATACATCGGTATGGCTGCTGCATAAATTCCCATTCCTCGTTGAGAAACTTATCTGTCATCATCTGATGTCCGTAATTACTGGACGATTTTGTTTTGGACAGAATTTGCTGATTGCGCCAGACGGCATTTTCAGCGTTACCGGACTCGATATACGCCATTATTCGGACTGGAGCTCTGCAGTCGCAGTCCATCAAGTATTTCATCAATGCAGGATTTCCCAGGACGTCGTTCCTTATCTGATTTACTGTTATGTTGTAGGTTATTGATTTAAATAAATGTGATGTCGGCCATTTTCGTGTAATCATACATATTTTATTACTAGTTGTCGCCCGCGACTTTGTTCGCGAAGACTACACTATCCCACATGAACCTGTTACCGGAATAAAAAGTATCCTATATCCTAGTCCGGGTCATGGTTTGTCTATGTGCAAAGTTTTATCCAAATCCGTTCAGCCATTTTTACGTGATGCACGGCCAAATAACACTTTGACTGGTACAGCATAATAGATTTTTTATTGGTTTTCGATGCTATTGCAACCATAATATTCAAATTATGGTTGCAACTATATTGCCACTACCAGTAAAAGGGATAAACAGACACAAAAAATCTAAAAACTGTTGGAACGTGTTCTGTTATCGATTCTAAGTATCCCCAGCCAACTATTTTTCGAATAACTTCCATGTACAGAATTTCGACCCTCTTTAGCTTTATTATATGTATAGATGTATAGATTATATGTATAGATAGATAAATTTAATAAAACTGTTTTGATTTATGAGCTTCTTCGATTTCTGCTAGAAATCACTATATCATAAAGTCGACCAATGTACGTGTCCTACATTTGGAAGTAAAAATAAATTTGGTTTACATTCCATTAGGTATGTAATCTATTTTTAACCTCGGTCGCCGAGTAACGTCTCGGTGGCCGAGTGGCAAAGCAATCAGCCCCATATCCAAAGGTCCCGGGTTCAATTCCCAGGTCGGGCAAAGCTTAGGATTTTTCGATGCATAGTCCGGGTTTGTGATCACTTGATCACTAACGACCCCGACGATTCCATAACAGTTGCGAACGCCCTCCCGCCCGATCCTCTAAATGACAGCACACATTTACAGAATACACTAAACATGCACACTATTTTAGGCCCAAGACACCGTACTCGTAGAACAAGGGTACGAAGAACCGATTCACACGCACTCTACACCAGGTACAGACATGTACCTGAGCGCTTCTCTCCTCCTCCACGGCCCGGTCTACCCGAGCCGAGGTCCGTGCCTTTAGAGGCGCCCTCGGGTGGTTCCGCTCCCCGATCCGATCCGAACCCTTCGGAGACTCTGGTAGGGCACGGGGACGCGCACTTTTAAGTGTGCGATGCCGTTCCCTCTAGAAAACCTCCGAAGGTGATTCGTTTTAACACGGCTTGAGGAACCCTTTAAGTTTCTCGCCGCCCCCAAAACAGCCCGGTTAAGCTGAAAATGACGTCTAGGCAAACATTTCCAAAAAAAATTTAGTCTCGGTATGAGTGTAAACAAGTGTGTCGTTGTTTTAAGACTGGGTAGGGACTGGAAGCTTGAAGCCCTTTACGTACCTCGCCGCCCCAAAAAAGCCCGATGAAGCTGAAAATGCCCAGTGGCAATCAGCAGTCCCTCTCCAAAAAAAAAAAACTTGATCACTAACCCGCATTGGCAAGCGTGGTCCCATCAATTGTAGCGATGACTAGATTTTAATGATGGAGGCCTTTGCCCAGCAGTGGGGCAGTAATAGGCTATTTAGATATATAATTTTACTATCAATATTGTTATGAAGTCCCAATGCATCTACCTTTTTTTCGACGGAGGGCTAAACTTGACGAGTGCTCGCATTACTTAACGCCATTTACGAGTTGTTGCCCTTTTGACACCCGCGCACGCCATAGGCTGAAAAAGGACAGTATTTAGTTATAAAACCAACGGCTACTTGTAGTATGCCTAATGGGCTAATCACAGATGTACCTACTTATAATTATTGTATTTTTTAAGATCTTGTGCAACCTGTGATGTACGGATGTAATTTGATAATAATTTTCTAATAATACTGTTTACCTTGTTTTTTTCTTGCGCCTCCTTTACATGTGCGATCACCTCTCACCTCTGAACTGCCATAACCCGATTAATCATAGCACCGCGATCTTTATAAGGATCGGAATAGTTAAGTTGGACTTTGCTTAATTCTAGAGCGGTCCTGGGAACGCAATGCCGGTTATTCCACCTATGTCTTACAAAGTATTTCCCCCAAGAGATATAGATTTGCATTAATTTCTACTACATTATCAGAACATCCTATTTAGTGTGTGAGCAGAATTATTAATGATTAAGTTTTTAATTTCATTATTCCTACAATTAGTAGCTACTCGGTTTCTATTGTAGTTTTTAAGTAATGAAAGGAATTCATTTTTTGTTTGTTTAAAAATATACATTACTTAGTATTAATATTTATTTATATATAGACTTTTGTTTGTGTTATTACAATTATTACTACATTGACATTATAAAGCATGTTGTATTAGAGTAGTAGAAATTAATGGAAATCTATGTCCCCTGGGGGAAATACTTTGGTAGAAATAGGTGGAATAACCGCGCAATGCTATTTCTATCTTAGATATGATTAGGTGTAGTATCCGGTTACTAAAACAACAAATTGATGTATCTAAAACCTTTTTGGGAAGTGTTAGGTATCACATTTCCTAAACTCTCCATATGTCCCCGCCCGATCCTCTAAATGCCACTCCCCGGCCCGATCCTCTAAATGTCACTACACATTTACAGAATACACTAAACATGCACACTAGTTTAGATTCAAGACACCGTACTCGAAGAACGGTTGTTTCGCTCTTGGTCCGATCTGAAGCCCTAGGAGAATGTAGTAGGGCAAGGGGACACGCATTAGTACGTGATGCCGTTCCCTCTAGAAAACCTCCGAAGGCGATTCGTTTCACACGGCTTGAGGAACCCTTTAAGTTTCTCGCCGCCCCCAAAACAGCCCGGTTAAGCTGACAATGAGGTCTAGGCAAACATTTCCAAAAAAATTGATCTCGGTATGAATGTAACCAAGTGTGTCGTTTTTTTATGACTAGGTAGGGACTGGAAGCTTGTAGTGTAATGCTTGTTTAACTTCTAGTGACTTATGCAACATTATTATTGATTAGCGTTAAAGCAGATAATGTATTTAACGCCATGTAACAATATTAATTAAAGGATTAAGTTTATAAATGCAGCTTAACCAATCTTCTGTCTACTTATTCATTATGTTACAGAAATACACACATGTACAATTTTTATATTTATCGTGTAACCAATTATTGTAAAAGTGACAAAAAATTACATTAAATATTTTAATTTAATAATTTTACGATTTTATACTAAGGTTTTGCTTGAGGTATACATTTGACGACTTTATGAAAAACAAAACTTCTATTCGACCCGTATTGAAAATGTTCAAAAATTCAAGACAAATGCAAAAAAGTACAAAACATCTTCACATTTTCCTATATTTGGCCATTGGAAATGTCACCCGTAATTACCGACATCTCCGGCTGTGCGCGCTCGTAAAATGGGCAAGTAATCACGGACCAGCTCGGATCTAAACGCCGCCGATGAAGTTGCTCGCTCAATTACAAGCGGCTCGGTGCCAGACCTTACCTATGGAGCCATATACCTACCATGTCAAAGTGCATAGGTCACCATACCTCCCAACTTCAATGCTGCTACCTATTTAATTTATCCAGTTTATTATGAAACATGATAAAGTTAATGAATCGCAATAAAATGGTGAAGGATGTGCGGTCGAGTGCTTAATACTTGTCCTCTAACGCTGAATATAGGTAAAGCTAATGCCACGATCACATTGCGCGAACTGTGTCTGATAGCAGCCGTACCGAAATGCCAGCGTTCTGTTAGATATCGTGCATGTAAACTCTCGTGGGTTGTCTCTTCTATAATCATTTATAAATATCATAGTATAATTTATTACTTAAAATCCTGTTAGATTACTTCAGATTTAGAATTGAAACCGGATAAAGCAGAACTTCATCATCATCATCATCATCATCAGCCTATATTAGTCCAATACTAGACATAAGCCTCTTCAAATGCACGCGGCTGATCCGCAGCTACTTTCATCCAGCTCTTGCCAGCCACCTTGCGAAAGTATTCGCTCTACTTTGTAGATACTAAAATATTGTAGAAGAACAGAGTTTAAAGTTAAACATTGGTTAAATACGAATTTCAATGATTGTGTCTCTGTCTAAAAACATGAAGTGACAACATCTGTTATAATTATTGTTTGACTTTAGCCGTCGTTTTGTAGTAAGTGTTTAAAATGTTAATATGTCTCACGTGTTAAAAGTCATATACAATAAAATATAATAATTCGAATGTACAATAAACTTGTAATGGTAATAATACTTATAATAAATGTAAAAAGTTGGTCGATGTAATTATGGTAATCAAAATGCAATCAAAATGCTAGTGGCGATTCCCACTTTTAATCAGTGATTTCAAAACAATTATAATAACAAAATTGTTATTATAATTGTTCTGAAGTCACTGATCTTTTTTTTCAGTAGGTAAGTATGTAGCTTTTCAATCAACTCCCACAATTTATAGGTATAATTTAGTGAAACTTAAAAATTATTTTATACTAATTTTTATTGCTTTTTTATAAGTAAATCAAGTCATATACTCGTAAATAATAAGGACTGACATAAATGACGTTCACAAAAAAGTCCACTCTATAACGATCGTTGGAAATGTAATGAGGATGATGTGGGCACAGCATCCGTTTGGGACTGGTTTCAATGAATATAGAATCAAAATGACTAATCTGAATCTTATTTTATGGTACATAGTGCGGTTAGTTTCCACTGTCCAACTAAGTTTAAAATAATATTATATTTTTACTATGTTACACAGAAGAAAGATGTGTGTATTATAACATAAAGTCAAAAAGGGAAAGTAAAATTTAAGAGAAGCGATGGGTTACTAATTTTTTACCTAAATATTAAATAAAAAATATTAAATGGAGATTACGTTATTTTATTTGTGTAATATGTAGGTGTTCTTCTTGAATTCTGTTGACCGATTAATAGTTTTTTCAATGCTGTTTAATGAATCCACCTTTTTTTCAAAGCGGCAATTCTATTTCCTTACCTTGGATTATGTATGTAAGTATGTAAGTTCCTTTCATTGTAGGTACAAGTTAATATGAGAATTCACTATAGATACTGTATACATTTAAAAAATATATATTTCAAAAGTGTGGCAATTCACCAGATGCTTAAAGTTTATTTTATAGAAGGTTCCTCATTTGGGCACCAATAGCCTTATCATTAACATAGATCCAGACAAAACAATTTCTTTTAGTTTTTTAGTTTTATAAGTTCCCGCACAAACAAAAATGTAACATAAAACATACTATGCGATTTACGATACCTTTATTTCGACCCCTGGCCGTTCGATCTTCGGCTCCGGCTCGAACAAGCAACAAGACCACAAAACCGTCTCACAATATCCTTGTAATCGCCCATCTACTAATCAGATTAAACTCTGCTGTGGAATTTCGCACAGGCGCTTACTATAATTGCCTTTTGTGTACGAAACAATACTATAATAGTTTTATTGTCTAAGATATGGACCGATGACTTGTTAAAATCTAAAATGTTCTAGGATACTGTTGCAAAATATTAAATTACCGGAATGAATTAATATAGTAAGCTGTTATATCAGTACACTGCCTTTGATGCATTCTTATAATTTATTATGTTTACTTAGGACCTATATAAAATACTAATTGAAGAAGCTCGATCTAACAGAAAAGCTCCAGAGGTAACTTTATCATCACAGATAATAAAAAAAATATATGAAAACGAATGAAGTAAAATAATTCTTAAGAAAACTTAATGACGTTTTCCTCAAATAAATTTTAAATATTTTTTTCCAGTGGTGTAGTTATTGCTTAACTGCTTCCCGAGATATTTGTTTTCAATATTGGATCACTCAATTCCATAATTTCCACAAATTCTCAAGAAAAAATATTAAATTAATGCTAGACCAACTTAGACATAGGGTCTCACAGACACAAAATTTTATAATATCTGCAATATCTGCTGGCGTTGAGTACAAAGCTGCTTGTGCCTCAAAATTATATTACTTTTCCAATTAACAAAATTAAAAAGAAAACACCAATTACGGTAGGATTTTACCCAAAATCGGTGGAGTGGTGGCTAAGCTGCACTATTTTGAATTGCAGATCCAGTGAAATTAGCAGGGCAAAAGAACAGCGGGACTGAAAGTGGACTGGCAAATGAAAGTGATATTAAATACACAATGAAATATAATATTTTTTTGTATTTTATAAAATTTGATTATTTTTCATTTTCATTATTGAAGAATTTTCAGTGACAAAAATAAGTTACCAGTAACCTTGAATAAGATAAAAAGGATCACTAATTGATATCATAACGTGAGAGTTTGTCACCGGTTCAAAAATCGCACCCCTGTTCAGCAGCGTGCGCGTGTCACTGGGGTAACCACTCCATCAAGCAAGCATCCATGATGTTCAATTGGGCAATCCGTATGCTCGATGGTCGACTCAGTACATAAATAAAAGAAGTTGATTGTGGGGATTAAACAAAAGCGAAATTGACAACTACAATGGTTGCCGAAACGCTGCGCGCTGTTGATAAGCAAAATTACGCCACTGAATTTGTGTGAACCAAATCCGTCTCTGTCTTTGTGCAAAGAATGCATATCGTCACAACATTGTGTCACGTTTGCGTGAGTGTAAAAAACCATTAAATACAGCCACATGGTATATACAATTTGTCATTTAAGGTTATTGTCTTAAGGGAAACGTAAAAGTTTGATCAATAGTTATTATTTATTAAAAGATACTTAGCTTGTATTGCTATTTTGACATTTTACGCTAACAATAAGTCTTTTTCCCTCCGAAACCATTTGAACCCACATATAACCTTTCAGAAGCGTTCTCGCATTGGTTATCTTCTTATTTCTGAAGCGCACTTATTCCTCGGTAAAGAAAGGTAAGGAATTGCCTGTAAAATTGTAAGAAATCTATTTTAGGGATCATTGAGGATTATAATTAACAAAGGTAGCAACTAACTATACCCACATTTTAGTATATTTAATCCATATTTTTAAGCGAAAAAGCTGTATTTTTTTTGTTAACGAGCTCGGCTCGGCTCGAACTGGGATCTTTTAATAGTCCGTACCATATGTTGTCAACAGTTTCTCTTATTTGAAATTAAATGTAAATACAAAAAAATATAAATACAAAATGTTATATGAATCAATCAAAAGGACTTTGTTCTCGCTATAGTTCCAGAACCTTTTATTAATGAAGCTTATATAATTCTAAAAGCGAGCGTGCGAACGTGCGATCTTGATGACGAGACTGATAAACTAGTAAAAGGAAACTTGCTCGATACGCTTCACTTCATTGGCGCCGGCAATATGGAGCCCCCTGGCTTGGCTGAATTTACATCCTTATATACAATATAAATATATACCTGGCATAATTGGAAAAATGTTTAAAAGAAATTTAACAGATTCTTTCATTACATTTGCGAGGTAAAATAACCTGGGCCTTGTATGCTCAAATATTATTACAGAATAAACAGACCACATTTTTTTAGCTCATCTTTTAGCGGTTACAAGCTAATGGTCCGCTGATAGAAAGCGACCACCGCAGCCCACATATGCTTGCGACATTATGACAGACTAATCCGACCCTGTAAAAACCTCTAGACACCTTACTTGATAAATTAATTACTCTATCTAATGATATAGAGTACTTACTTCCAATATTTTACTTTATCTGACCCAGATCTACACCATGCATTACTTTTATATATTTTAGTGTAGTTTTTGAATTGGATTTCGTTCAAAGAGAAGCAGTAATCTTTTTTCCGTTTCATTCAACTCTTTTAAATTGGTTCTGCTAAATTGAGCAAGAGGTGGGGCTTAAACACTTCCCCATCCTAGCATTAACAGAAACATCAGATATGCCTATGAAAGTAGTCCTTCAAAGGTAAAGAGGGTAATGATGCAATGATTGCTCATGTGATAGAGAGACACAAACAGTAAAGGATATTTCGTTAAAGAAGTTTTAGATTTAAACGTGTTACGGGCGATGTCTGTAAGGTGTGTAGTGTTAGCACTGCCGGTGCAGTGTCAACTTTGCACAGATTCTCTGGGAAGAGTTTGCCAATATCGACTATTCAGGGTTTGCTCGGTTTACAGTAGGCACTGTCAAAACTCTCACAAAACCGGTGGGCCGAATAAGTTAAATTGCTTTCGAGCTTTGCCCAATTTGGCATAGTTGACTTTGCTTTACACTTTTGTGACTGCGCCCATAACAAGTAGATTAACTGAAGAATTACCTGTATGAGTTTTAGTTGATTCCGGTATTACTATTGGCATTTGCATGAACGATAATTTCATTACGCATATTTAAGCAGTAATGTGTAGTATTCAAATTTGTTATAAACACCTTTAAACTTTTGAGTTATTTCAAAGTGCACAGAGACGTCTCGGCCGCAGCGGCGTTGCTTTTGACATAAAGCGTACATACCATTTAACAGTTGACTTGGTACGTCGTTTACGAGACTCTTGATAGTTATTCTATTGTACCTAGACCGATATTATGTTGCACAGTGGGCCGGACTAAGGACTAATTTGATATACTAAATAGTAAAACAATAACAATGAGACTTTTAGCATAAACTCCATAAATAGTAATTCGTGTAGAAACATGAATGAAATGAAATGATTAATGATGAAGTAATGAATAGATAACAAGAGAACTTGGGATACTCAACATGATATAATTAAAGAAAAATTTAAATTTAATAATATTTTTTTTTTTAAATCTTTCTTCTTCAACATAATCGGAGCTATTCTGTGCTATTTATCTTTCATGCCAGTTCCATCATTTATTCCTCTCGCACTTTCATTCGCATACTTCACATTCATACGTCCCTTTCATTCCTGGGCAGTGGGTGTTCTGCCTATTTAAGCCTATTCTGTATTTTTTATTTTTATTATATTTTGAGGATGCGGGTAAATAAGTTTTTCAACAATTTTGGGACACTCTTTTTCTTATTCTATTATTTTAATTTTGTATCAAAGTTTTTTTAATTTTTTTTTTTTTTGTTTTTTTTTTTTTTAAACAGTAAAGGTAGAATTTAAAATTATATTATTTGCTAGTTACAATTTGGAAATGGATTAAATATATACATTAGTATATATTCCATTTCTATTTTTGTTAATCTAGTTACATATTTTATTATTTATTTAGTTTTCTGACTATTTCGACAATTTTAGTGCAGAATTTTACAAAGATGTCCCTGTGCTCTCCCGCTATGAGAGCGGCAAAGTTCTCTGGTACCACCTTTTTGCCTGTTTGTATTTCAATGTTAAGCCTCTCCAGAGCGTGTATAGGGCACTCGGAGAGGATGTGTGGGAGGGTCTCATGTGTGTCAGGATCACAGACACACGACGGGCTGTCCTTGCACTTGAACTTGTTCAAGTATGAGGAAAACCCGCCGTGACCTGTGAGAGCCTGTGTGGTGAGTTGTGTGTAAGTCAGCTTCCTGGTGATCTGGTATGCTGATATAGCGTCTGGGAAGAATAGCTTTGTGGTCTCGGCGGTGCTGCTGGACAGGTACCTTTCGTTCCATTTGTGAAGAGACTCACCTCTGATGCTTCTCTTGACAAATGAAATTGGGCACTCGTAGTAATCCGGTTTCTTCTTGGATCTTATTGCGGCTTCCTTGGCAAGTTGGTCGGCTCTTTCGTTTCCCTCTAACCCCGCATGCGCTTTGATCCAGTACAGGGACACAGCCTTGTACTGTTTGAATGCTAGGTTCAAATTTTTTCGCAGGTTAACTGCTAGGGGGTGGAGGGACGTCACGTTAGTGACGGTTTGTAGAGCTGCCATGGAGTCGCTATAAATTCCAAAACTACTCTCCTTCCTACTCAACAACACTTCCGAGGCTTTATGTAATGCTAGGAGCTCAGCCTGATACACGGTGCTGTATGACGGCAGTACAAGTTTTACGGCTTTAGTTTCGCCGGCGCTATTCCACAAGGATAGCGCCGCTCCAACCTTGCCGTCTATCTTGCTGCCGTCTGTGTAAATGCGGATGTCATGCGTATGTGAGTTAATCTGCGTGTCCTGCGTGATAGGCGTGAGCTCGAGCGTTGTATGTTCTGCCGGGTGTGGTAGTTTTAGTGCAGGGTGTGGTGTCTCGATGTTTCTGCCGCATAGTTCCGGCCGGGGCACTCCTTTCCTGGCCTCATAAAGGGCGGCTGCTTCTTTAATCCGGATGTCCAGGGGGAGTGTCCCAGTCAGCACTAGGGCAGCGTTGAGTGACACGGTTCGGTACGCCCTACACATTTTCTGCGCGAATCCCCGTTGCAACGCTCCTAGCTGCTTGCGCGTTGTGAGATTTTCCGCGGCTGAGGACCAGGCCGCAGCTGAGTAGGTCACAACGGGTTCCACGGCGGCCATGTAAATGGACCTTACCACCTCCGGGTTTAATCCCCAGTTAACCTTTGCGGCCCTAGATAAGTGGTTAAAAATGCTAGCCGCTTTCTTACAAACGTTTACCACGTGTTGGTTAAAGGTGAGTTTGGAGTCGATGGTGAGGCCCAGGAGAGAACAGGTAGCAGGCCTATGGGTCGGTAAGATTTTGGATCTCTGTATGAGTCCTTTCCCGGCTTTCGCAATATTACTACGGTGGCCTGTTTCCACACTGCTGGGAAGGAACCGAGCTCCAGGTATTTGTTTGTGATCGCTAGATAGAGATCTGAGTCCGCGCGTATTGCGGCTCGGCAGATGTCGGCAGTAAGGCCATCGCTACCCGGGGCTTTTTTCGGGTTAAACGAGTCGACGGCGGATATTAACTCTGATGTTGTGAACGGGGGGTCGAATACGTCAGTATCCGTCCCAACGTTTACACTCGTTGCTTTAGTTTTCATACTAGTGTGTATCTCACCGTCGCTCTCTTCCGAGTCCACCGGGTAGAAGGTCGTCGCCAGTAATTCGGCCGATCCTCTCTCCGTCAAGGTGACTCCGTCCTTGGTTAGCACTTGGTCCTCTGGTCTGGTTGTGGTGCGGGTCATTATCCGGTATATTCCGTCCCAGACGCTTTCTCGATCTTGCTTTTCACAAAAATCCTTCCATGAAGATGTTTGGGCTGCTGCAGCGGCGGCTTCATACCACCCTTTTTCTTCCAAGTAGTCTTCTACTACTCCTGCTCTCCGATGCGGTGCGGCATTGCGGACTCTCCGCTTCTTGGTGGCGACCTTGCTCTTCATGCCGGCGAGCTCTTCAGACCACCACGGTAAGGCTATGCGTGATTTATTAGTTTTCTTTGGAATAGAGAGGACACTCGCTTCTGATACTGTTTTGTTGTATTCGTTAACTATCTCTTCTATTTCTATTTTGTTTTTAGTTTTTTGCACTGTTTCAATATTAATCTTATTTTTGGTTTTTGTTTCATTTAATGCTTCTCTAAATTTCGCCCAATTGGCCTTTTTGGTGTTGAATAAACGTGTTGTTCTCTCTATTCCGATGCCTTGGATTTTGTGTGTGGTGATACTGAAGGCTATCCCGTTATGGTCGGAGCTAGTCATACCCTCGTCCACGTGCCAGTTTTCTACGTGGTTCAGCAGATCGTCCGAACACGCCGTCACATCCACGAAGCTGGTGTAGCGCCTACCTCCTCGGATGGTGTCGAAGGTTGGTATGTTGCCATTGTTTAAAATATTTAGCCCCATCCCGTGGATTGTACCCGCCACGTCTTCTCCTCTGTGGTCAACTGTCGTGCTTCCCCACCACGTGCTCTTGGCGTTTACATCCCCCCCCACTATGACGTTCTTGGTGCCCAGGTCTTCCATTTTCTTGAGATGGTTAAGATAGGGGTCTAGGGGTTGGTTTGGTTCACAGTATAGGCTGGCTAGTGCTATTGTACCGGTGCCGGTCTTTACCTCCACTACCACGATATTAGAGGTGGTGAGTTCCGGGTGTTGGATCACGGTTATTGCTGAATCAAAGATAGCGATTGCTGCTTTAACCGTGTCCTGGCCGACGCCCTGGTACAAGCGCACCCCCACTCTTGCCTTCATAGTCGAGCCGGCTCCTACATAAGGTTCTTGCAGTAGTGCATACGTTGCTCTTCTTTTTTGGGCTTCGATCATGAGTTCTTCGGTAGCCAATCTCTTCCGCTGTAGATTAGCTTGGAGCACGAGGTGGGTAGTGGTTCCGGTTCCGGAATTTAATAATATTAGTCAACTGCAGCTTCTGGAAAGAAAATAATATTAAACAAGAAGATACGTCGAATAAAACAAAAATTTACAAACTTCTACGGTTAAATTAGTTGGCGCTAGCACTCGCAATTCGAAATAAAAAAGTGTATATTTCATATTTTTTCTGAAACCAAATACTAATTTGACGACCTCCTTGGTCGAGTGGTTTGTACACCGGTTTTCATGGTGTCGCCATCTCTGAGGTCCCGGGTACAATCCCCGGTCGGGTAAATTTAGAAATTATTGTTTTTCTAATTTGTCTCGGGTCTGGGTGTTTTCTATGTATAATAAGAATGTATTTAAGTATTTTAAGTATGTTTATCCGTTGTCTAGTAACCATATAACGAGTTTCATGACAAAGCTTCTCTTGGGCTAGATAATTGGTGTGAGTGTAGGAAAATTTATTTATTTATTTATTTAATAAATGTTTCTAGAATTCGATCAAATAATTTTTTTAAAGAATAAGAATTTGTTCTTACTTAGAAACTGTTTCTTCCATATTAATATTCATCACCATCATCACCGGCTCATTTTATAGGTGTGCCTACTTATTACGTACTTTTTACGTTTTATGGGCACGAGCATTTTCTATGGATGGAAACAACACAGGAAGAGAATAATATTTATTATGAGTGATTTGTTAAATATTCTCCGATACCTTAGAGACACGGGTCAAAAGGAAAACTTGATGTGTTTGTTGAAAATTCTTTGTCTATTACATTTATTTATTTGTGATGGGACTATCCTTCGATATGGTACTATTATTGTTCGAAGGGGGTATACTAACATATAGCACTCATAAAAATTCAGCAATCCATCAGCATATTACACCTGAAAAACTTCATGAAATATTTAAAAGTTGACGATGATTTGCCTAAACCTAATTTAACTTATACTTTTTTGGTGTTTGTGCATTTTATAATGATACGGTATCATAATCTTCAATAAATTCAGACACAAAGTCTACATTTAGTTACATACCCTGGCCTAAAATTAATAAAACATGTGTTTGAGACCATACATTATTGTGCGGACTGCAACACACACAGTACACTGTCGGAAAATATTGCCTTGGTAATTCTAATCCTAATATAAAAACAAAAATAAATCTTCCAAACAATTTAGGCACCTTAATTTTCACGTGCCTACCAACACTGCTTGTTCTCGCTATACTCGAGGTGTTTATGTAATATTGTGTCCCATTTACCTGCATGGAAAAGTTTTTCTGAACAAAAATGTGAATGCACCCAGTCCGTCCCTGTGCGATGCAGCTCCCCGGCTGTGCAATGGCTAGACAAACCCGCGTCTCTATATAAGGGACAGGTGATTAGGCGGCTAAGTACAAACCGGCGCACTCGCGGCCACTGCCGGCACTGGATACTGCGCCTACCCTACTCACCCCTTGGACATTACGATGGTAAGTCTTCAGTTTTATAAGAGTACGTTTGAATCATAGCTCAGTTTTTTTACAATTGATTAATATGTCTAACAAGTTGGGGCGAGAAACGGCGTTTAATGACTCTCTGAGACTCATTGTAAGGTTAAATTTGTAATTAAAGGGTTTTATAGTAAAGTTATTTTCATATTTCTCTGCTGTACGGAAAATCCGAGAGACGAGTGTTAGTGTACAGTCCAGCGCATTATTTACTAGATCGAAATCTTCTCTATAGTCTATCATATTTTTATATTACACAAAAATTCAATAGTAAATATAAAAAAATGATAGATTATAGAGAAGATTTCATAAAGTAGTTAAAAATACTTTGGACTGTACACTAACACTCGTCTCTCGGATAGAATATTGAGTAAAGCCAATTACTGGTACAGAAAATCCGAGAGAGTCAGTCCAGCGCATTTTTTAACTAGTTCGAAATCTTCTCTATACTCTATAATATTTTTATATTACACAAAAATTAAAAAGTAAATATAAAATATGATAGACTATAGAGAAGATTTCATAAACTAGTTTTAACTAGTTTCTGAAATGCATTGGACTGTACCCTAACACACTCGTCTCTCGGATTTTTTGTACCAGTAATTGGCTTTACTCAATATAAATAACATTATAATAAGTATTATTTGTAATAACTTGTTGATTTCAATTAATAAACATATTGAGACTATGTAATAGATTTTTGAACATATGAATATTTTTTAAAATTGGTAGGTATATTGCCGAAGAATATATAAATAATTTATTTTTAAATCTACAAACTCACATTTGTTTATTGTTTTTATACAGGTAAATGATTCAGTAAACCAGTTTAAATTCAGTATTAGATTTGGAAATGTTAATTTTGCAAGCGACTGCTGACGCGTTCGTTTATTAATTTATTTCGTTTGCTTGATTATATCTGTATTCCATGATCCCGAGAGAATACGAAAAAATCTTTTTACAGTCGATGTTTTCACCCTTTTAAGGATCCTAACTGCTAAATGTCAAGTTAGAAGGTTTGTGTTCCAGGGATTTCGTAATTTGTTAATGTAGAGTTTAGCTTTTATAATATACCAACACACTAAATTATTCTTACCGCCTTACAAATAAACAAAGAACAAGGCCTGAATAGTTATTCCGTGTTTTGTCTCTTTTACTCTAATTTGAAATGACGTTTACATGACAGGAACAAAACACGGAACAACTATTCGGACCTTATTCTTTGTTTATTTGTAAGGGGCTTATAGTTTAGAATAATACTTGAAACCTTATCTAGTTTTAATAAAATGTATAATAATACGAAAATTGAAATAATCATCAATCAGTGTGCAAGATAAAGCAAACGTAAAAAACGTCTCTTTTCAATTTTTTTGTTCTAAAAACTTGTGGGTGTAACCAGATACACGAATTGTAATAAATAGCACAATCATGATTCATAGTCTACTTTAAAGAAATACAAAAGTATTATTTCAAAAGGTCAAATTTACCAATCATTGTCATAGTCAAATCTAAATTTATTTTCGTAATGAATACAACTTATCTGGTTCATTTATTTATTTTGAAAATGTTACACCAATTCATAATCAGTTCATAAGCATCCTACTGCGCTGGGCTTATGCCTTCCCAAATAAACATGAGCACATTGGGAGATCAGGCTACAAAGCGTGTTATTGGTTACACCAATAATAGTTATCTTTTTGTTGGATCATCATCATCATTAGCTCATTTTTTTATGTCCCCACTGCTTGGGCACGAGCCTTCCCTATGGATGGATACGGAGAACCGGCCACAAACCACCACGCGGGCCCAGTGCGGATTGGTGGTTGTTAACGACTGCTAATGCAGCCGGGACCAACGGCTTTACGTGCTTTCCGAAGCACGGAGAAGCTCGAGATGAAACATTTTTGGTCTTCCCTCCGATGACCGGCCTCTGCAAAAGTTGCTTAACCTCAGCACTCGCAAACCGGGCGCGTTAACCACTGCACCATCGAGGTGGATATGATGGTTGAAATAAAACACTTTTTATGAATTTCATCACGATCATCATTTTCAGCCCGTATCTATTTCTAGGCATATTCCGCCTCCATATTATGCCAATCAAAAGGAAAAGTTTTGAGTTTTGTTTGAGTTTTGTTTTAAGCTGATCGCATTCAGGTTTTTCCAGCGATTAGCTCTGTATCTCTGGCCCATCTGGCAGGTGGTTTGCTAGCGCTTTACTTACTCCCGTAAGATATTATATATTATTTAATCCTGACGTTTCGAACCCTCGACAGGGTCCGGAGTCACGAGATATTGAGGTAGCAATTTTGTAAAGAAATAGCTTGTCCAAGACTAAAAACTTTTAAGTTATATACGCAAACTTTGCAAAAAAAGTTATTGTTTTGTTAGCCACAAGATAATATTTTCCTAAGTTTTGTTCCCGAAAGTTTGGTAGTTAACACAAATATGGGGCTTAAAAGGCCAACAATAAGGAATTAAATCTATAACATTATTATTATTATTTAATTTTTTTTTTGCCATTGATTTATTTTTTATTTTATTTGACATATTCTGTAATTCAGTTGTTTGAGCCATTTTACGAATCTCCATCAAAACTTATAAAAAAAATTATTGCAAGATATTAACTGTACCTATATAAATATTATTGTGAATTGTCAACAAGTGGCTATGTAAAGACATAACATTGATGGGACAAATGCAAAAAAATTGTACATATAACAAATAGGAAACAAAGATGAAAATAACTTGATGTTACAAAAAAATTACAAAGATGAACTATAAGGACTAGTTCATGTTGTGCATTCTATTTGAAAGGTAAATTTGTTAATGAGTAAAAAGCAGTATCTTGATTGATTATTTTAATAAATAATGGCAGCAAGTCTAGTTTGTATTACTTTCGACTTACTTAACATTTTTTTTGCAAATCAACTTTAAAATTAACTGTGATCATAATATTTTAACTTTAGTAATCTAAGTCAACTATTACAATATGAGTGCGACTTTACTTCATATTTGTTATTCCATATTTGTTACGTCACAAAGAAATGTAACAAATTCGTAACAAAAAGGAACAAAACACTCGTGTGTACAACCTAAAATGTGTGAAAAATACTAAGAGATGTCTTTGAATCAAACTGTTTATATGTTTCTAAATATATCATGAAGTATCCTTGAAATAAACTATATAGAAAGCTAAACATACACTAACCAATTAGTTTAATGGAATGGTTATCAAGATGAAACTAATTTGTGTATTTTTCCCGCACAATTTAGTAAAATTTTTGTAGACCGTCTAACCAGAACTCCAGCAAAATGGCCGTCGTGCAGAACTAGCGCCACCTACAGACGTTATTTATGATTTTAGTTTTGCCAGGTAAAAACTTATTTTTCTACTAAATAACAAAAAACAAAGCTGAATAACAAATATGAAAGAAGTTACGGACGGCTTTAAAAATGATATTTAAAACAGTTTTTAATAGAGAGGCCTGATTTATTGTTTAAAGTATTAAAATGTATGTAGTATTCTGTAAATAACTAAAAATATTTAACAGTATAAAATCACTCAACTGTATTTTTTACCCCGTACACAAAGCTGAACACGAGCGAGAAGGACACGCGTACTTGTATGAAGAAAACTAAACGTATCCTGATGATTTGATTTTTATTTAATTGATTTATCGGAAAAATATTATTTATTTCTTTTAGTTTTTGTAATAATGTAATTTTGTAAATGTATTTAAAAAAATATATGAAAAGAAGTTATGTATTGAACGTTTATTCTAATAGGACGTTCACGCATTCAGAAATGTACAATTTTTTTGCATTTGTCCCTGAATTCAATATAAAAAAGATGATTCTAATTGTTCATAGTGGCCTTTTTAGGTCTGATGAACGGCTACTGGTTGTTTGGGCCTTCAATAAAATTAACATAAGCCCAAGTCCAGCTGTGAAACACAGCATGGAGACTGCTAAATCACACTATCAACATTCCTTTTTCATCCGAATGCCATCTAAAAATATAGAGATGCTGCAGTTGAGAAGTGCATGGCAAATAAGTTTATACCAATAACGAACTAGCTCAGACTTCTGCTAGAGATTGCACAACGTTAAACTGAGATAACAAATATCGATATAAAATGTTACGGAAAATGTCAGAGCGCCGAATAACGCAGTACCTACATAATATTATTTAGAATCGTATAGCTATGAATGTCAACGCCAGTGATATATTAAACCATCTAATAATATAAGATGGTTACAACTTATGTTTGAAAACTCAATAAAAAATTAATGTCTGTCCAAAATAAAAAGATAATAAATACAATAAAATAATTGATTTCACTTTGATGGTTTTCTGCCTCGAGCCTATCAAACTAGTTCCTGTGAATCTGAATAACAATGTTTTAGATTGATGATTTATTATTTAAATGTCCTTCGACAGATTGATGAAATTTACATAATTATTACTTCTTTGAGAAAACACACAATTGATATTAAAGATATTTTGCTCTTTCAAACCCATTTGCCAACTGCAAATGGGTTTGACAACCCATTTGCAGTTGCACCCGTATGTATCGACTTAATTTTTTTTGGATTACTTACTTCATTAATTAATTAATTTCTCTAAAAATAAAGCCACTCTTATTCCGTTGTACGTAATTTACGTCTTTTGTTGTCATTTTGGATGTAGAGTTAAGGAATTGGATTCATCTGGATTTACCCATGTCTATCAGAAACAAAAGAAACTAAAAACAATAATAATATGAATACTAAAAAACAATATTATTACATAACGGTAAGCTTAGGTACGTTTGTGTTACGAAAAACAAGTTTATCGATGTGTTGAGATATTATTAATGCCTCATCTCTATGTTTTAAGGCCACCAAGGTACTAGGTGCATAGGGCATAGGTTCGTCGCGGTCCTTATGCAATTCTCCTGCATTTATTGCGGCCACAATAACCTTTGCCAGCAGTTTACCCAGTGACAAGCGCGCCATCACTTAAACTTTGGTATCACATTGTTTCTTCATTAATTACGGAGTTAATAGGAAAAACATGCAGGTAAGAAATGGAATTACTTTTTTTATTTCAGTTAATATAATAAGCTAAATACTTTAAAAATATTCGAATTCCTACGGGCAATCCAGCTATACGTACAAGTCAGGCACCCTACTAATTAAGCTATTGTGACTGTATTCGCCCCGTGCAATTAAAAAAAACACTACCTCCTTACTTTGTTAGCCAATAAACACAAATATCGCATCTGCAAACTATAATTATAAATTAACAAACAAATGAGTTGATTGTTTGATACATACTCGTATTGGAGTTTTGTAAAAAATATGTTTATTTTATATTAATCCAAAATGATTCAAGTACGCGATTTTCCTGAATAACTTTGGAACCCATGATATTTCGTAATCTGGGCATATGCTTCCAATAAACTGCATATTTAATTTGAATAGTTTTAGTTTTTTATATTTAGTAACACATATTATTAGTTTAAACTAATGTAGTCAATGTTTCAAGTGGCATTATTTAACAAGTCTCCTGTAACAAAAACAAGGCTAATAAAAAAAATATAAAACTTTGTTACAACAATATACGAACCCTGAGTAAAATGAATCCATATTCTTAGTAGTAATGCATTTAGTTAAAACGTCGCTCCACTATATGATTGAGAGATAAAAAATATCGCATTTCGTTAAACTCGTTCATAAATTATTCAAAACGATATTAGATGTAAGCACGATAAAAATTTTATGGCATGTTATTTGACTAATTGAGATAGTTAGTAACCTCAATTTGTGTAATTGAGACAGAAGCAGTTCATAAATGCTAAGGATTTATGATTCCTCGAAAATATTAATTGTGATTATTTTATTATCTTTGGAATTAACTATGTAAGACCTATTTGTACGATACCTACTTTTAGGCGGCATGCACATAACAAATACATATTTTAATATTTATATAACACTTTTAACCTAATATTTTTACGTCTTACTAAAGTTCTACGTCGAAGAACTATAGTTTTATATATTTAATATTGCAATATAAGTTTGGTTGATTGTAGTGCTTATTTAAACTTCACCTGGCCAGGTACTGTCATATTATATTTAAGTCTATATATTATAGCCTGAATTAAAAATATTGCATTATTCTGTGTTCCGATACTTAGAGCTAGGATAGCCATTGTATCAGTAGTGGAGGATTCCGGGTTAATGCTTGTTCACCGTCACTTAGCTTTAGGTGAGAAAAAGACACAGCTCATCGCCGATGAGAAATAAAAAAATATGTTTTTATCCAACACTAGGTACTTAGCGGCCTCTTATAATAAGCCCATTGTTGTTTTTGACTTTCCCAAATAGATAGCATATCAAGAAGAGACTAGGCCGTAAGGTTCCACGCTAGCCCAGTGCGAGTATTTTTGACTGTCATCTTACGACAGAAAGATTCTAAGCTTTCGACAGCCAGTTTGAATGCCCCGGAGAATCTAGTAAGATATGATAACACTGTTATCATACCTATTACAAAAACTCTGGAGTTTGGCTTGAGAAATTAGCTAAAGAAAATTAAGAAGAGGGAGTGAGGGAAGTTAAAAGTACGTATTTTGCAATTTTGTTTAACATCAACAATATTTGTTTTCAGCCAGATATTAATGTGTAGTACTAGGAGATTATGAATAAACAAAACAAAACAAAACATTTTTCCTCAAATCCACAACTGCCTGTTTCTTTTTAAGTGAGCCACATGGAATTAGTGGCATATCTTTTGTTTTTGCGTGAAGTACATTGTCTTAGCGAGTGACACGCGAATTCTAAACCATATTCCCACAACTCAATACTATTGTGAAATCCGTCATAGTGCCGACATCTGCATACATGCTCATACGGTATTTAGGTGTTTTTGTAACTGGTTTGCATAAACTATGTAATTAGTTGGGTGCCGTAACTTGGAAGCTCTACTTATGTTTTTACTCTATTGTTCGTTAAGGGCAATGTCCATTAATCATCAATCTTAATATCTGTAGGAAAGAGATTTATGTAGGCCGCTGATCGCTTTTACAGCGTATGCGGACTATTAGGGGCGGCCAAAAACCAACGATCTCTTAGAGGGTTTCTAAAGAGTCCCTTACTTGATGTTTCGAGGCATTCGGATGAATCATGAGTTAAATATTGATTATACAAATAAAAAGTTTAGTTTTTACCTTTTTCTGTTCTTGTTCGTTATAAATAAAACAGCGGCGCCGGCGCCGGCGTGCCGTGACGTTAATGAACGGTGATGCGATACAACCTTTGTAATCCTATCGTACGCCTGCACATAATACTTCAAAGGCCGTGTCATGAACTCAATAAAATTTAAACCGTGACGATCGATGGATGGGTGTTAAATCCTTGAAATTATACCGATATTGAGATTTATGTGTTAAGGCATATTTTTTTTACAACATTTTAATTTATAAAATCTACATAAATTATGATAAAGTTCTGATTGGAAAATTAATATTCTGACGTCATTAATGTTTAGTAAAACCAATGAACACCATTACATATTAAGAAAAGCCTTTAACTACCTCTGTGGTGATGTGGTTGAGAACACTGGTCTGAAACCCAGAGGTTTGTTTGATAGTAGGGCTCATTTGCTTGCTTCCACCTGGCTAGCTTCCACCATCTTGTCTTAATAAATAAATAAATAAATTAATTTTTCTACACTCACACCAATTATCTAGCCCAAGAGATGTTTCGTTATGAAACTCATTATATGATTACTAGACAACGGATAAACATACTTAAAATACTTAAATACATACTTATTATATAATAATATGTATATACATAGAAAACACCCAGACCCGAGACAATTTTGTCCGGCCGACACCAGCTACCTGCACTATCCGGGCTTTGTGCTTGAAGAATCCTTCAAAGCCAAAGCCGGAGTTTGCTTGTTCGTTCGGACGGATGTTTGCTGTCGCCGTCTGCGCTGTCTGGAGGACCCTTCCTTTTCCCTCCTTGTGGTACACGTCGACTTGGACTCACATAGCCGTGTCTACGTCTGCGTCTACCGATCCCATAATGGCGACATGGAGACAACTCGACTTTTGGACCATCTTAGTCGGGTAGCAGATGATGCGCAGGAGCGGTTTCCATCGGCGGAATTGGTGTTTTTGGGGGACTTCAATGCTCACCACGAGTTGTGGTTAAGTTCCTCCAAAACTGACCATGCTGGTAGAACTGCCCATGCTTTCGCTCTCACGCACGACCTGACTCAACTGGTGAACCAGCCCACCAGGATCCCAGACGTAGTCGGTCATGCGCCCTCTTTGTTGGACCTTCTGCTGACGAGTCGCCCAACTGGCTACCGAGTGGAGGTTCGAGCTCCTTTGGGATCTTTGGATCACTGCTTGGTATCCAGTAAAGTGCCTCTGGCTCCGCTACCGCCTTCAGCGGTATCGAAACGCCAGATTTGGCACTACTCGTCGGCAGATTGGGATGGTATGCGGGACTATTTCGCATCCGTTCCTTGGAGGCAGCGCTGCTTCAGTGGGAAGGACCCGACAGCTAGTGCGATTGCAGTTGCTGATGAGATAGTTTTAGGGATGGAATACTATATTCCGCACTCCTATCTCATCAGCAAAGGCAGGCGCAACCGTTGGTTCAACCGCGAGTGTGCCAACGCTGCTGATAACAAGCAGGCGGCATACCGCGCTTGGATCAGGGGTAAAGCTCTTGGGGATCCCGAAACCCGCTCGCTGAAAGCAGCCTATAATAATGCCACCAAGTCCTGCAAAAGAGCTTACATTAGAGCGGATGCCCAGCGCGTTGCACGAGTCGGCCAAGAACTACTGACGCATCCTACGGGCAGCCGTAGCTACTGGCGTCTGGCCAAGGCCGTGCAATCGAACTTCTGCCAACCCTCGCTGCCACCATTGAGATGTCCTGATGGAACTTTAGCTCACAAGCCGCAGGAGAAAGTCGATCTCCTGGCCAAACTCTTTGCGGCTAACTCCCGAGTCGATGACTGCAATGCACAGCCACCTACAATTTCTCACTGTGGCCACACAATGCCCGATTTTAAAATCAGGCAGCGTGACGTCCGTGCGGAGCTGCAGTCAATCGATGTCCGGAAAGCTAATGGTCTCCTGATGGCATCCCTCCAATAGTCCTAAAAATGTGTGCAGCGGAGTTGTCCCCCGTGTTAACGCGCCTTTACCGTCTCTCGCTCTCTTCAGGTTGTGTGCCGGAATCTTGGAGAGAAGCTAATGTGCAACCGGTCCCCAAAAAAGGAGATCGGTCAGATCCATCGAATTACCGCCCCATAGCCGTAACTTCAGTTTTGTGCAAAGTAATGGAGCGCATTTTAAATAAACAACTTGTCCACTACCTAGAAGAACACTCCATAATTCACGATCGCCAATACGGGTTTCGGCCGAAACGGTCAACGGGTGATCTTCTAGCGTACGTTGCACATCTTTGGGGTGAGGCTATTGACAAGCGTGGTGAGTCGGTGGCTGTTAGCCTTGACATAGCCAAGGCTTTTGATCGGGTCTGGCACAAAGCTCTTCTCTCCAAGCTCCCGGCATACGGTCTGCCTGCTCAGTTCTGCAACTGGGTCGCTGGCTTCCTGCATGAGCGCAAAATTCGTGTTATATCTGATGGATGCGTTTCGCGGCTCATGTCAGTGAACGCTGGTGTCCCTCAGGGGTCCGTTCTATCCCCCACGCTGTTCCTTCTGCATATCAATGATATGCTTTCACTTGGAAATATTCATTGCTATGCAGATGATAGTACGGTCCATGGAGGATATAACGGTCACCCAGCGGCTGGGCGGGTCGAAACCGAAGTGAATCGAGTTAATCTTGTCATTGAGCTCAATCGGGTATTGGACTTCATATCTAATTGGGGCACCAATAATCTGGTTGAGTTCAATGCCAAGAAAACACAGGTGTGCGCGTTCACGGCAAAAAAGTCACCATTCCTTCCCCTTCCATCTCTTCAGGGTACATCTCTACGCCTGCAGAGCAGTATCAACATGCTCGGTATGACGATACGCTGCGATCTGAACCAAAGGGACTACATCGAAGCTGTGATCAAAACAGCCTCACGAAAACTCGGAATTCTGAACAGAGTGCGGCGATTCTTTACGCCGGACCAGTTGTGCCTTTTGTACAAGACACAAGTACGGTCTTGCGTGGAGTATTGCTTGCACATCTGGGACGGTTCCGCTAAGTACCTTCTCGATGCCTTGGACAGATTGCGGCGTCGCGCTGAACGCATTATCGGCAATGCAGAAGTGGTAAATACTCTCGAATCTCTGCAATTGCGTAGAGACGTTGCGTCACTCAGCGTGTTTTACCGCTTATACCATGGCGAGTGCTCTGAAGAGCTCTTTGACATCATCCCACCTTCTCCCTTTCTTCATAGGAGTACACGTGCTGCTCTTCGGAGTCACCGATTCACTGTCTCAAGTATCCCATCACGCACAAAGAAATTTAGTGACTCGTTTCTTTGTCGCACCTCCAAAAGATGGAATAGTCTACCAGCACACGTTTTCCCTCCTTCCTATGATATGGGGTCCTTCAAGAGAGGCGTGAAGAAGCACCTTGTGGGCCGGCAGAGTGAAGTTAACTGATGCTACGTTTGTTTCCACGCTGCACCAGTTGTCTTCGCGTCTGGACTTCATTTCCACTTAACATCAGGTGGGATGGAGTCATTTGCCGAGCTAGTATAAAAAAAAAAAAAAAAAAATTTAGGAAAACTATAATTTCTAAATTGACCTGACCGGGAAACGAACCCGGGACCTCAGAGATGGCGACACCTTGAAAACCGGTGTACAAACCACTCGACCAAGGAGGTCGTCAAAAGTAAAATAAGATTGGATTTTTTCAAATAAACTACAAACGTTTATACGAGTATGCTGTGTAGTAAATGCTATTTGAGGATCTTCGGTTACTTTTTCAGTCACAAATAAGCACGAGGAGATTGATAATAACTGCGATCATGCACTATTTTCAACTTCCATTACAGAAGTCTAGCTAACTTGTGTGCTCACAAAGTATCTTGAGTTCCGCCATTTCCAAATTTCTTGTCTATTTCTTCCACCGAGCAGTAGCGTTCTGTATTGCTATGTTCCGATTGGTAGGGTGACATCGATTGAAACTTTTATAACTAGGATTCAGGGTCGGAACAGTTCTAGTAACACACATGATGTTGCTCCCCTTACCGTCAAGCGGAACATACTTAAATGCAAGTTTTGCAACACAATTGAAAACTCTTTTTCAGCTTATCACTTTGACCATGTTGCGGCCGTGTTCGGACAAGACTCGGCACTGTTATGCTCGTTAGTATTCTTAACAGTTTCCATAAGTGACATCTCACAGTTATGAATCATTTGTAGCTGCTTGTTTTGTAGATTGTTTTGGAAAATTATGATAAAAGTTGGGAACACAACTACCTGCGCGTGCTCATCGCTTAATCATACGAAGGCCGTGGCACAGGTCGCATGCCGCTACGGACACACGCTACAGCCACAGAGAATAGAGAAGACAGAACGTTATGTATCCCTTTTTTTTAACGTACCCACGGACGTGTATTAGTGGCAAGATCTGCTCTATAGCCTCATCATCAACTCTTTTTATGTTCCCACTGTTGGGGCACGAGCCTTCCCTATGGGTGGTAAGGGAGAATGGGCCATAAACCACCACGCGCGCGGGCCCAGTGCAGATTGGTAGTTGTTAACGATTGTTAATGCAGCCGGGACCAACAGCTTAACGGGCCTTCCAAAGCACGGAGGAGCTCGAGATGATACATTTTTGGTCACCCATCCGGTCTCTGCGAAAGTTGCTTAACTACAGCGATCGCAGACCGAGCGCGTTAACCAGTGCGCCATCGAGGTCCTCTTAAACCTATTTGGCAATAGTTATATAAACTATGATGACATTCATATGTTATTATAACAGAGGTTCCTTTCTGTTACACTTCACCAGAAGATTCTCGAAGGATCAAGGATACACTACTTCTAGCTTATAAAGACAGCACATCGTTACTCATGCTATAGTTTCAAATAAATAGAAATACTTAAACGTACGCTGACGTACATATAATACTGTAGGGTGGATGTGAAATATGAACACCACTTGCACTCAACTTTGTATATTATAAATGTTACTTAAATTAAAACTGATCTCCGAGCACCTCGGCTCTTAACCGGGCTGTAGCTCCTGTCAACGACTGTCCACGACTGTGTCAAAACGTTGCAAACCTTTTAAATTTACATGTTCGATGATTCAAATACTCATCCAGACTAAAGAGGCTTACATACAAATAAATTAAACTAACTTTTACTATGAGCTACATATAACCTCCTTACAATACCTTAGGCTGTGAGACACATTTGGTGGTGATGAATGTCATAGAAATACACCAAGGATCGTTCGCTTTGCAGTCTGAGTAGCTATCAAGGCTTATAGCAATTGCCACTCATTAGTTTACGCATTAGACTCATATTATGTTCCAATGTGTACAGACTTACTGTTATGTCAAAGTACAATACGTGCAAACTTACATCTTATTACTTAGTACTTTGTATTAGCCAGTAGCCATTCTGTTTGTTTTGTGGACACAATTAGCGACTGGGCATTTAGGCCTTTGTTTAACCGACTGCGTGTCTGACCTAAATTGCTTGGGACGTTCAAATGGCATGACATTTACCACGCATGTATCTTCAGTCATCAGAATGCATCGTTTCATATCTCCACATTCAAGGTCGTGAGAGTTAGAACTAGCCTTTAAGTCTAACACTTTAATATTGGCGTTGACTCTAACTCGATACAAGTAGGTAGATACTTAACTTGTTGACTTCCACCAAGATAAATCAAATCATTATATTTAGTTCCAAGTCTGGTTATAATTTACATCAACAAAATATGTAAATTGAATCTACAAAATTTACTTAACGTATGTTTAGTTGTAGATACTTATTATATTATCTATTATTGTAGATCTGTCATTAGTTTTCTGATGTATGCCTGTATGCAACTGCATAGCTCGTTTGTAACGGTAAATACAGTAGATAGTAACCTATGAAAATATAGTCAAATATAGAGGCATTTGAGACTAGGGAGGCGTTTGGATTTGCACTTTATTTATAGAACTGGCTGATTAATTACGACGTTGTAAATACTATTTCTTGGCCGTTATAAAAATACCAAAATGCGTTCTGTATAAAGCAACGCGTTTAATTAATTTTAAAGACAGTCTCCTTAGTCTCCTTATATATTCTGCTCTGCACAGCCTTCGTTCATAGATGTTGCTCAGTAAATGTTGTAGGCGTTAAATCTACAGCGATTTTTTTAGTAAGCTTATTAAGCGTTTGTTGCTAACTTATAATGACTTCGAAGCCATTTAAATTTCGTAATATATACAAAGTTTTTGATAATTTTCTGTTGTTTATCGTTTGCTCGTCTATAGGTACTTAGTAGAGTCATCGGTAGAACACATATGAAAGATTCCTTGTAAAGAAGTATCTAATATTACACATGTATTAATTTCAGAAAGTGCTATTTATCTTTGGAGTGGTGGCGCTAGTAAACTCCGCGCCACAAAAACCTTCAGACCAAGTCATTGCGATTGTCAAACAGGATTTCGATCAACAGCCTGATGGATCATACAAATACAGGTACCTACTAACTATTATTGTCTTTCGTAAAATCTTGTTTAATATGTAACGATAGAACTAAAAATATATACACCACTATGAGTTTTGCGAAAACCTATATTCTAAAGGAACTGGCACAAAACTGAGCAGGTTTTATTGCGACGGTTTTATTTCGTTTATATTTTAATTTTTTCATTCGCAATGCTATATTTTACAAGATTAAATTTTACTGGAAAAACACATCCAGTCTCAGAAAACTTGAATGGGAATCGATTTTTTTTTAATTTGCATATTAAACAATAAAGTTCAGATTAATATCGCCACACATTACTAATGTGTCGCGATGTTGACGAATACGAGTAGTAATAGTAAGCCCGCCATTGTGACATAAGACAATAGCTTGTAACAGAGTTTACCTTCCAAATGTTCCAGCTATGAAACGGAGAATGGGATTAAAGCAGAGGAGGCAGGCACCCTGAAAAAAGCCAGCGGTCCTGACGCAGCGGACGTGATCGTTGCCCAGGGTGCTTTCAGTTACACTGCGCCCGATGGCACCGTTATTAGCTTGAATTATGTCGCTGATGACGAAGGCGGCTTTAAGCCTGAGGTAAGACTCTGCTATTATAGGATAGAAATATATTCATAGGATTTTTTTTACATAAAACATAGAAATAGGTAATAGAAAAAAACGAAATAAAAAAAAATTGCAATACGAAATATTATAAAAAAAAAGTATTATAAAAGGTATTAAGAAGAAGTCCTGTAGAAAGGCATAAACCTCGACGCAGCAGAAAAATAAGTGATTGTTGCTCAATTTCTCAGGTTCAAATGTTGAACCATTAAATTGTACAGTCAACAGCAAAAGTAGATGATGTTTACTAGATTTCAAAATTAAGTTTCTTTAGTGTTAGTCGGTATTTTCTATATAACTGCAGTAAAGTCTGCAGGTACTAGTAGACACTCGAAGGTTTGTCGATATGCGTTTGAAAAGTTTTGATTTTCATACTGACTTCATATTTTGAAACTTGACCAATCATCAGTTACCTTTGCTGTTGACTGTACATACGATCAGATGCTTGATTAAATAATATCATAACAGTGGACGTTGAATGAAAACAAAAGTGGAATTTACGTCTCACTGATTGTATTATAAGGAAAACCATGAGCTGGGTCTATATTTGTCCTTATAATAGTTAAACATGTTTTTAAAAACAGTTTTAAATTTGTAGTAGGTATATTTTTGAAAATGTTTATTCCCTTCCTATATTAGTCACACAATACCCAAATGAAAAGCTTAATAATCATCATTATCTTCATCAGTCATCTCTTTGCTACGCGTAGTTAGATCTTCTGTGGACAAAAGCTCATGGGGCAATTGGGCCCATCTCATGACAACAATACAAGAGTCAATGTCTTAACGTAATTTTCAATGAAATGATACTGTACTTGACAATGGTATCATTTAATTTCATTTCAATGCACGAAGGATCGAGATATAACTACATTTTGTTCAGCGACCCAGCATAACAAATGCCCGGCAAGACATTTCTTATTGTTAATCTCAGCTTTTTTGAACGTAAACATTACGCGCTTATAGCCGTTGCAAAGTTGAACAAGAAGTAAGGAAGGCTAAAGACAAACAATTATTGAGTATCATGGTTTGTAAGAAATTTGTCATTCTCGCAAAGTATACTACTATTACTTAGTTGGTACCACAAAATCTAACTAGATTAGTGGCAGCAGTGTTTGACAGGCAAACCAGTGGTTGACATTTTTTTCCTCTAAAAATATAAAAAAAAGAACGAGCCTTACAGTTAGTCGCATATGATGTGTAACATTTGACATCTCACCTTAGTAATAAGCAATTTTAACATTATATTTTTCTGAAAAAAATGGGTCAGGTATTATTTGAAATGATTTTCTTACAAACCTTAGAGAGAATGCAGTAAATACTCATTAGAAGACATTTGCCATATCAAAGTGATGACACAATATGTCACTTAGAATAATAATTATGTCTTGTTCTTATTATCGGTTTTAAATTTGCGCGCGCTTCCGGCTCCGTATATTTTTTACAAATCATAAAGAGAATGCAGTAAATACTCATTAGAAGACATGTCACACTGTTATCCTATCCTACCGCGCTAGTTTCGAGAAAATAGATCGTAATGTCAGCACCTCAAATATCACAATCACAAACATAGTTAGTTGTAATTACTGCGTTCATAAAATGTGCGGCAGTATCACCCTGTCACGATCATATTTCTACGAAATTACTCCCACAAATTATTGTATATAAAGAAGGCGAGCCGATCTCATTGTTACGGATCACACTGTTACGACCCTACTTCCGTCCCTTTTCTATGAAATCACTCCCACAAATTGTATATATAGAAGGCGAGCGGAAAGATGTTGCACATCAACAATAGGGATCAGTAACTGGTTTTAGTCTTTAGCTACAAATGAATACGACCACCTGCTTCCTAGCTATCGTCCCGTACAATGTCTATGACAACTAATGTTATTTTTTGCGTTGCGAAGAAAAATATGTAAAACTCTGGGCTTAAAGTTTCAAACGTTGGTGCCACTGCCATACGGACAATCTTAAGATTCATCATGGCTGACTGTCTTGTTGTCAGGTAATATTTTTACTTTTCGAATGTTTTTTTTTACTTAAACCTAACTATGAACTATCTCTCTATCTGTGCGTTATTTCAAGGTTGTCTCTGCAGAAATTTGGTTACATATTAGCTTTTCTGAAAGCCTTTCAAGATTTTTACCGTGTCTCACTATTATTAGGAATAAAAAATTCATAGCAATATTTTGACGAGTGCCTAATTCTTATTATGTTTAACTTTGGGAAGTTGTGACATGGTGTTGTTTAAAATAAAACCCCGTTGTTTTTTGTAAGTCTACTACTTTGTGGACGCATGTCGAAATTGTGCATGTTTATTTCTGTCGCGTTTACTTTTGCCGGCAGACGTGTTTAGTTAATAATAAAAGCTCAAGGTTGTACAATGTCCCACTGAGCCTATGCGTCACACCTTAACAGGATGTAAGAGTGTCAATTACATCTTTATACCTTTCATGTCATGCTGCTATAGAGACACGTGTTATAAAATGACGTTTTTCTTATGACTGTGTCTGCACATGGTCTGCACTAAAATATACTACGTCACATGGTTGAAAAAATATTAAAATATAAATAGGAACGGCAGTTGAACAATGAATATTAGTAAGTAGTAGTAATTTGTCTTGCCCGGTAAAGCTTTTACCGGGCAAGACAAATAAGTTGTAAATTTGATTGCCTTTCAATTTTATACTAATAGCAATTAGGTTCATCATTGGATAACAACATAACTTTGATGGTGAGACCAGGGCAAAAGTTATGAATAGACCACCTAACACTAAGTGTTTTCAAAACAATATGTCTTTGTTAACATACATATAAGTTGTGCTATCTTTTACAGGGCGCACACTTGCCAACCCCACCACCGATACCACCAGCAATCCAGAAGGCCCTCGACTTCCTTGCAACTCTCCCACCACCACCTCCCTCGAGAAACTGAGGCACCAATGATCATAACCGCTGACACCATACGCAACGAGCCACGGAACGCCAATACCACCTTGTAAACGAATGAAAGCTTTCATGAGATGTTCAACGCTTACAAAGGGTAGCTACTCAACATACACAATGTATATTATGCAATAATGTAATTAAAAAAATACATAAAAATGAATGTACAATAACGACTGAACTGTGATAGAAATGTTATAAAGAAAAATGTTTGTACTATTTATTGTTTAATTTTATTAATAAAACGCTATTCAGTGCTAAAGACGCATTGCAGATTGTTGTTTGTTTTTCTGGCGGGTTTTACAGTACCTAGTACTGTAATTGATAATTTTGTGACATTGTTATTTGGTTAACACCACAAATTGCTGATCAAATGTCGCAAAAGTGTTAAGTTGTGATGTCACTTTTAAGTAATACAAGAAATAGGAAGCAATGAGTAATTGTACAAAACGGTGACTAGATTACATAAGCGAGAAGTATAAGTTGCCCTTCAGTAATTCAACATTTTAAAAGCAAAGAATGTCAACTTTTAGCAATTGGTTAACAATAATAGCAACTACGCAATATGGCAATATTTTAAATAGTACATGACTGTGGCAATTTGGGTATATGTAGAAATTTTTAAATATATATGCTTCGTACAATCGACAATCTCTCCCTTTGAAATCACTGTTAGAAACAAACAACTCTTTACATTTGGAATTCCAAATACAAGAATTAGATCTAACACGATTAATAATTTTCTAATAGAGTTACCAAATAGTGTGCCTGCCTCTACTTAGGACGCAGATTAAATCCGTAAAACAAAATTGTTGGTGCAATATCCGAATATTTTCGGCGAACTCGATGAGTTAATTGGAAAGCAAAAGTGATGCCAGCCAATTCAACGTACGAGTAGGTACCTTTTAGAACCTGTTTTAAGTGAATGTTGAGCCAAGGTCACGGAAAAACAATAAACGACATACCTATTCAACTCAAATAGGAAGGCTTAAATACTCGTAATCCACAGAAGATTAGATAGATTAGAAATAGATATATCTCAGCTTTAACCAATGGTAAATAAGTGATAGGTACATAATCTGTAGGTAAATAAATTAAAGGCCTTGATTGGTTTCTTCTCTTTGTTTTTCGTCTCTTTGCATTGTTGACAAGTTTGTATTGTAACCGTCTGCAAGCAAAGGATGTTTAATAATTTGTGTAATATTAACTTTAACAAGTATGATGCTTTGCGATTGCTAAAATTACGAATATTAATCATAAACGTACAATACTTAATTGATTTCAAAGTTTGGAAATACAAAAGATTTTGCGAAAGCTTTACAATGATCGTTTTCTAAAAAGATTATAAAATAAAAATTCTTTTAAGTATTTTCTTTAATTTAGATATTCGCAATAAAATTTTATTTCAAAATTGTGTGGTTTGGTACCTTTGAACTTTTTCCACCCAGTGTCAGAACTTGAAAGACTAGAAATGTTTTAATATTTTTTTTTATTGAGATAGTCGACTACCAAATATACATAGATTGGGAAAGACGATACGGGTTTGTTAATACGAATCGCAGGTTTTGTTTAAAGTAAATGTACTGCTTTTGTTGCTTCTGTCACCGGTTCAGGGGTAGTTTTAGTTGCTAGGTATTTGAGGGCGCGGGCGATTGCCGGTGGTATGGGTGGAGGCGTAGGCAGGTGAGCACCCACTGGTCTGTATCCATTCTCATCAGCCGTGTAAGTAAGGCCATAGTCGTTGCCATCTTTGCCCTGTAAGGAAAGGTAAGTAAGTAAGTAAGTAAACGTAATATTTTTTGTATTGAAAACTCTCAACGGCTTGTAGCCGGCAGATAGACTTTAGAATTTGTAGAGATTTAAAATTTTAGTATTCATGGCGTTTAAGTTAATTTTATAGGTAACCCGTGCTTATCTTATAATTACTGTTTGTATAGAATAATTCGGACCCTCTATTAGTGATTATGATAACGTGGCTTCATTCTTATGTTATTGAGGTAATTTTTTTAAAGGATTTTAATATAAAAATGATAAACTAGTTGGTTTCTCATGGAACCAAATAGACAAGCGTTTTGGTACGTACAATGTATGAGAAGCTTCCAACTACAGATGCGCCAACATTTGTATTTAGTGACCTCATTACACCCCTTTCGTATGCTTTAGTGCCATCGCCACCTTCGTAACTGAAACAAAACAAATGCATTAAATTAGTAGCTGCTAATATTCAGTCAGTGTTAAAACGTATTTTTTTAAATTATTACCTGTAGTGAAAGTTTCCGGTATGGGAATACACGTAATTTTCAGACTGAACTATCGGAATCACAGGAGCACGTTCACGAACTCTTTTACTGAACTTAGGGCCTGCGTTTGTTCTATTTTCGCGGTTATATTTATTTTGCATATTTGCATGAGCAGCTTCCAAGTTCTTTGTTTGACTTCGTTGCTGTCGAGGATTTGGTTTGCTTTTCTCGGAAGAAGAAACTTTTTCGTGGCTCAGTAGGTCTGGTTGTTCATCATATATTACTGCTACTGGTATTTTTATTTCTGTTTCTGAGTGCGATACATGATTTTTATCTTTTTTCATATTACCTTCAACTTCTGTATTTACTTTAAACGATTCATTTAATGTAACTGATTCTTCATTTTTCAGTAGTGCATCACTTGATTTATTGTTATTAATATCTGTGGATTCCAGTTTGTGTTGATTGGTCGATTCAGTCGTAGATAGCTCCGTATTATTTTTATTGTCATATTTAAATGTGGTCGTTGTTAATTCAACATTCAATTCATTAATCTGTATAGATTTATCTTTACGATTGCCTTCCTCATACACCACATCAACAGGTATTGCAATTGGTGTATGAATTTCAGCTGATGGTGGATGATTATAGTCGTATCTTCTTGAATTTCGCTTTGTACTTTCAGATTTTCGATTTAAGTTAACGTTGATGTCACTGCTTTTAACACAACAAAAATACACAACTGTAAATAAAAATATATTTAAATAATACATTTTTAATACTTTACAACATTACTGTGGCGCGCTTTAAAGCACAATGATGATGACTCAATCTTTGGACTAAGACTAAAGCGGTTTCGTATTTAATAATCAAAACACTAGTCTGACAGGAAATTGATTAATTATTTCGTTTGTTGATTATTGAATGATTTCCCTATAGATATGACATCAATGTTTATCTACCAGTACATGTATTGTGAGTTAATTTAAGGTTGTCATAAAGGTTTTCAAAGAAAATGATGTATACATTTATCCTTATCTTGAGCATATTCTTTTACTCGATCAGTTTAACCTTTTCTGAAACAAGTAGGTATGTATTTCGAAACTTAAAACTATTGACAACCTTAAGAAAATAAAAATTCCTGACCTACAAAAATTTTCAGAAACGTCTTCTTATTTGAATGAAGTGATTTGCTGTAAATTATATTTATTATGAACATAAAATGTCAGTAAATGTTAAACTTACGGCAATGCTAAAACATAGTTTATTAACAGTTTTTCTTATTTGGGTCATGGTACGTGGCATGCATTTGGTGTAAACGTGTGTCGCATACACGCACTGAAAATACTAGCATTGCGCTTTCAGCTTAGGCTAGCGGACCTTGTTTAGAGCGGCTAGATTTTTAATCGCAGTGGATCGTCACAGATCATATCTCATTGTTGACACCTCGGTTATTGTGCAATTTTCCGAAGAACACATCAACCAAGCGCTAAGGTTGAAATATTTAGCGTCCACTAAGGCTCCACCGGAAGGCGGGGGGAGGGTAGTGTAAATAGATGAGCCTTACATATAAGTGGTCATGAAGTCTGGAGTATCACACAACAGTAATTTTCGGGAGTGCAGACAGTGAAGATGTTTTTCAAATTTGCGTTTTTGTGTTCAGTAGCGGCTTGTGTACTCGCCGCACCATCCCCTACAAATGTAGTGCCTTTGGAGAAAGAGCAGCCTACTGTGATACCCATTGTCTCTCAATCTGAAGAGTTGGAAGCCAACGGAACTTATAAATATAGGTATGTAAATGACATACATAAATAATAATTAAAAGAGTAATTGGAATTAATTTATTAATAATTAAAAAAACTAATTTCAAAATAATATAATGTTATCAAAATATTTTTTAATTAATTTTATAAGGTTAAAGCTATTCAATTTGTTATTAGTTACGAAACTGCAAACGGCATCAAAAGAGAAGAGACGTCTTACGACAAGATTTTGCCAAAAGCAGAGGGTCGCTCTGCCGGGAGCGGGGATGGCAGTGACAGTGATGAGAGCAATGAAATCCACGTCCAACAGGGCTCGTATTCGTACGTCGCGCCCGATGGCACCGTCATATCTGTCAGGTAAGAAAAAAAGGAAAATATATAAGACAATTCTTTTATAAATCCTGTAGCCAGATACTATTAAAACTCATAATGATGATAATGGAATACAGTTGCACTACCTATTGCATTTACTTGAATTTAGGTTTAATCTTAGTGCTATAGCTAATTTATAGTCTATTTAAAAAAAAGTCAATCAAAAAAAAGCGAAATAAATGTCACCTATTCTTTCAATATAATTATTGTGTCAGTGTCACCCCGTAATTTTTGTACGTGTTAAATGTTTAAAAATACCTAAGGTGTTTTATTGTGTAACTATAATAACGGTGACTTAAAGAAGTATGTTATACACCATAGATACTGAAACTAAAAGCTATTTATTTATTTAAAGTTTTAAAAGTTAAGATTAGGAAAATTTTTAAAAACTTTGCCTGTTTGCTAAATAAATCTTGTTTTAATCCAACTAAGTCCATTTCTAACAATTGTATGGGAATAATTTTGACAAAATTGGTATAAATTAATTATCTTAATTAATGGCTTCGCGTTTAGCATTTAGCTGATTTCAAGTATTTTTTATTATTAGTGGTAAGGGTACAAGTACGGTAGACAGAAATTAAAATGGAGTCTCACAACACGTGTAAATACGGGAAGAACTCGGGTGAAACTCCCAAAATTGGTATAACTCATATTCGTAGCTTATCAATTGACAGGGTGTTAAAGTTTGAATACGTTTTTATCCATCGTAAACCCTGCTGAAATTGATTATAAAGCGCGTAAAAGTTAAAGTATTAGAAAATTTCTTAGAAAAACGTTAAAGGACAAGCCCTAGCTTGTCCTTAGCTCATGATCCTAATCATGAGCTACGTATATTGGCCTAATTATAGATTTTTTTTTTGCACATTAGTCTACCACAAACAATCAAATTTCCTATTGAGGAAATTTGATTGTTTGTGTTTCCTTTGAACTCTAAATATATCCCAAAAACAAAGTTGCGTCCTCCTATTGACTAATTTGACGACCTCCTTGGTCGAGTGGTTTGTACACCGGTTTTCATGGTGTCGCCATCTCTGAGGTCCCGGGTTCGATCCCCGGTCGGGTCAATTTAGGAAATATTGCTTTTCTAAATTTTCTCGGGTCTGGGTGTTTTCTGTGTATAATAAGTATGTATTTAAGTATTTGAAGTATGTTTATCCGTTGTCTAGCAACCATATAACGAGTTTCATAACGAAGCTTCTCTTGGGCTAGATAACTGGTGTGAGTGTAGAAAAATTTTATTATAAAAAAAAAAAAAAATATCATATAATCCTGCGTCGGCCGCAAAATTGCGTCCGTATGCGGACGCAATTTTGCAATTTTTTGCACGGACGCAAAAGTGATTCCTGAATAAAAAAATGAGAATAAAAAAAATTTTGGTGGACTCAATTTTGTTCCACATGTGAAAGTTTAGTACAAGTTACAAAAACGTGCATCCGCCGTTTATATGATAATTTAGTCAAATAGGAGGACGCTTTGTTTGTGGGATATTTGATATATTAGCGTTTATGTTTTCAACTACAGACGCATGCACATCAGATTTTCTCAGATGACATGAACAAAGTTTGATATCTATTGAGAAATTTGGAGGAGCTCGTTGGCGCAGTAGATAACGCGTCCGGTCTGCGAGTGCTGAGGTTAAGAGCAACTTTCGCAAAGGCCGGTCATCGGATGGGTGACCAAAAATGTATCATCTCGAGCTCCTCCGTGCTTCGGAAGGCACGTAAAGCCGTTGGTTCCGGCTGCATTAGCAGTCGTTAACAACGTAGTTTATGGCTCGTTCTCCCTATCCATCCATAGGGAAGGCTCGTGCCCCAGCGTGGGGACATAAAAATGAGCTGATGATGATGAGAAAATTATACAGTTTTATAGTAGTATAAGTGCAGGCGTGTCTATATAATTATATCTGGAAAACTAACAAAAATGATTTTATTTTAAGTAGTGCAACATTTTTAATTTATATGTTATTTTATCTTTAAGGTTTTTCCTTTCCACTAACTTATTAATTAAACAAGGTTGAATAAATAAGTTAGCTTACAATGTCCCAAGCAAAGTATGATTTGGCAATCTTGGAGCTAAGCTTTTAGTTCAAAAACTTCCATGGTTTTTAAAACATCATGTCCACTCTAAAGTTATGCCACACGCATGAAAACTCACTATATTATTTAATAAGATAAACGACTAAGAAACCATACAACCATTAGTTTATAAATAATTTAACATATATAACAAATATTGGTGTTACCGGAACTGGTATAGCTATGAGACAATAATACAAATAAATTTGGGACCACCCACCATTATCAATAAGCTATGTATTATCAATGAGTTAAAATTGTCATTTTAAAGATCTTTTTATGTACATAAATTTATTATATATTCGATATTCCCAATACATTTTCGTTGATAACGTCTTCAAAAATCACAATTAAAGGACAGAATTGGTAAATTTAAAATAACAAACGGCAAAATTATTGTTATTAGACTAATTGATGGGTGGGGTTTTGACCCTTTATCGTCTTTTTTTATAAAACCACAACGAATATTTAAAGAATTAAATGTCTTTAACCGTAATCAAGAAAAAATTTAACAATCAATTATACGACCTTCAAAATTACTAATGATAATTTTAAAATATTTGTAATATATTATTGGTTGGTAGTAGTGTTGCAGAACGATAGCAAGAGTACTGACAGTTAAATCGATAGTATCGATACAGTCGTTACAATCGATAATTTAGTCTAGTATCGTTAGTAAACGAAATATGTTTATAATAAGTAACTCTAATCCTACTTACTTACTCTTTAGACGTCATTGTCAAAATGCTTAGAAATTATGTGTATTTTTCTTAGTTTTCGTATAACATTGCTTTAAAAATCATACCTAATATTAGTGAAAATTAGAAACTATCGCTAGGCCATATCTATCGGTACTAAAGACACTAACGCTAACTCTTCTATTGTATTGTCACGTTTCGAACTATCGATATTTTCGATATGCCTGCCTATCGAGAGTTTGACTGTTTTAGATGAAAACTATTGATTGTAAAACTCGGCTACCAACTAGTGGTAGACATCAAGAGTAGTTAATGTTCTCTTTCGATATACCATACAAACTTAAAAGTTTAATGTTCTTAAACTAATTTAAAAAAGTCTCTAGTAGTTTTAGTAGAAAAAAGTTTCTAGTAGGTAAAAATTTTTGGACGATTCAAAAGCACTTTTCTAAAGTTTATTTGAATAAAAATATTTGACTTTGACTTTGACTTTAATAAAATGCTTTAGGAAAATACAGGGCACTGGTTAAAATTAGACAACATAAAAAAGTACTGTTCAGTTATATTTATGCCAATTAAGTCCTCTATGACGTCAGATTTTTTTAAATTCTATGTTGTTTAAAAAAATGTTATGAATGCGCTAATAACACATAAATAAATAACATTCCTGTTAACTCAACTATACAGCTGATATGCTTGTGGGCATACATATGGGTTCACGTCAGTAGCCTAACAGAGCTATTACGATTGAACCACGACTTCTCGCATTCAACACGAGCATCTAGTCGTTCGGCTACCGACGACACTTCAATGCTTTAAAATAAATGTAAATAGTTAAGCAAGAAAATATAAATTTGGGCAATTGATGATCATAACTGTCTATTATAGCGATGTGTAGTAGACCATGATTAAGCAAATCCTTTTTCCTTAGTTATATCTGGACGTCGCGACAGTACAGTTGCGAACGCCCGATCCTCTAAATGCCACTACACATTTACAGAATACACTAAACATGCACACTAGTTTAGGCCCAAGACACGATACTCGTAGAACAAGGGTACGACAAGCCGGTTCACACGCGCTCTATACCAGGTACAGATATGTACCTGGGCGCTTCTCCCCACCCCCATAACCCGGTTAACCCAAGCTGAGGTCCGAGCCTTTAAAGGCGCCCTCGGGCTGTTCCACTCCCTGATCCGATCCGAACCCCTTGGAGAATCTAGCAGGGCACGGGGACACGCACTAGTGCGTGATGCCGTTCTCGTTTTTTACGGCTTGAGAAACCCTTGAAGTTCTTCACTGCCTCCAAAAAAGCTCAGCACAAACGATTTATTATATCCATATCATCAATTCGTCATGGTCTCACCCAAAATCTAGTTTTAAATAAAAACTATAAAAAAAATATTATCTGAGTTAAGTAAGTTTGAACTTATTTTTAATTTTACTTGAAAGATTTTATATAACATTTAAGTATCACCCATGTTTAAGCGTAACCTAAGTTACATACATAATAATATATCAGAGAAAGTTTAACTGATAAAAAAGTTTTTATGGTGATATATTTTACTTAATAATGCATTTTGTTTGTTTTTTAGGTATATTGCTGATGAAAATGGCTTTCGTCCTGTTGGTGATCACCTCCCAAAAGCTCCAGTTTTAGTACAACAAGCACAAGCTAATGCTAACGGAAAGAAAGGTCGTGCTTTAAACACTGATAATACTGAATCTGGTTCTGAAGCAGTAGCAGTAGCTGCAAAAGCTTCAGCTGCTTCTGAAAACAAGCCTAAAGAGACTGCCAAAGATGGCTCTGCTGTTGATGTGGCTGAAAGGTCAGGTTTTGCCTCCCAAGAACCAACTTCTACTGCTGCCACTGGAGAATTGCCATCTACGTCATCTCCTGAGGCTTCACAGTCTACTACGGTAGCTGCCTCTGATGCATCAACTACAGAAGCGGTGGCAGCCTCAGAAGCAGCATCAACTATTGAGTCAGCATCAACCAGCGAGTCGGCATCAACCACCGAATCAGCATCAACCACCGAGTCAGCATCAACCACCGAATCAGCATCAACCACCGAGTCAGCATCAACCACCGAGTCAGCATCAACCGCCGAGTCAGCATCAAGCACCGAGTCAGCATCAACAACGACAGTGTCAGCGCCTGAAGCTTCTGAAGCTTCAACGTTAGCACCAACGGCTGAACAACAAGCGTCTACCGAAGCGGCTTCTTCAAGTCCTGATGTTTCAACGACAGAAGGCACAAGCCCCAGTACTGCAGCTGCCTAAGTTAATCTGAAGGTTTAAAATATTACGTGCCAACACTTATACAAATGGCCCCAAGTCAACGAACTTCCTATGTTAACTTATGTTTAAGTAATTACTCACTTACTAGATAAAACTATTCTATACGGGTGAAATTGAGCACTTAAATTGTTTGCAAAAAAACGAAAAAACATGTGATATTGCCTAAGTTTAATTCCACATTATTGTATTTATGTTATATGTTAACCCTTTTTTAATGATTACACGTTCTATTGTAAGACTATAAACTTTAATTTGTATTTTTTTGAAATATAATCATCTAAATACTTATAAAATACAGTGAATAAATTAAACGCCTACCTGACCCAGCCAGAATTAGAACCTGGGTCTTCCGCAATGTAGGCGGCTGCACTGATTGCTATGCTGACGGAAAGGCTGACTGAATTTTGAACTGAATTTTGTCACTGCTTTTTAATTTTTTTAATGCTTTTTAGCAGCAGAGTGCCATCTATCCAACGGTCATTGCAACCGATGGCAATGTAGATTCATCTTTGCAGATGAAATACCACAAATTTTATATAATTATAACATGCTACCGGGAATTCAGAGCTTACGTCAGCCTTCCCGGTAGCATATCGGTCAATGCAGCCGCCCGGATTGCGGAAGATCCAGGTTTAATTCCTGCCTGGGTCGGGTAGGCGTTTAATTTGTTCACTGTATTTTATAAGTATTTAATTCAGCTTCTGTGCAGCAATTAGCACTTAAAATAAAAAAAGTAAAATATAGTCATCTGTTAACAGTCAAAATTAAAATCATCTCAGTGGCTTGATCCGGGTGAAGTACACTTTCATCTTCGGCCTTATCACTGCGATCCATATCCATCAGGTGCGATCAAGGCACTTCCCCTTAGTAAAAAACGATTGATCTAGCTGTTGTTACAATACAATCTGTAACTAGCTTTCACTTGAGCATTATGTTTTAGCCTATTGAGAAGCGTTTGAATGCAGTGTTAGACTATTTAGGTAAGAACAGGGTAACTTTATTTAATCTACAAAGTCAATAATTTTATAATCTAATATTTAGCATGAGCGTCGATTAAATGGGCAAAACAGTCATAGAATAGTTTCAGTGAGTATATAAGTCTCAATGTTAACCAGTTTAAGAATCAACTTGATGTACTAGTTTAACTATTCATGTCTTAATAATAATAATGATTCAGTTCCTCACTAGTTGAGGATCCCGGGTGAAGTGCTTCCATCATTGGCCTTATCATCACTTAACATCAGGTGAGATCAAGGCACCGTGCTAACACGTAAAAAAAAGAATTATTAATTTACTGACAATCAACAGTTGTTTGAATTGCTTGCTTGAAACTATTAATCTTTTTAAATGATCGTGGGCACTAACGTTAGTATAATTTATAATTAGAAAAGATAAGTTAAGGTATCCTGACTGACTACAGTCAGGCCGTCACCTTTGCCGGTGAAATTCGGTCGAAGCGTTGGGTATAAAGGTATGCCTATGATACCTACGAGTATACTGGATCCGCGTGGTGGTTTATGGCCCGTTCTCCCTATACAGCCATACGTAAGGCTCGTGCCCCAGAATTAGGGACATAAAAGAGCTGGTGATGATGAAAGTAGTACGTAAAGATAAGAAAAGAATCTATATATATATAATGACATGTCCTGACTGACTGACTCATCATCGCCGAGCCTAAACCGCTGAAGCTATTTAGATAAAATTTGGACTGTACGTTAATTGAGTGACATAACCAGCCACTAAGAAAGGATTTTACGGAAATCACACCATAAGGGGGTCAAATAGGGGGTGAAAGTTTGTATGAAAGTCCGTCAGTTTTTAAGTCAAATACATGAAAATTGGTAATTCTTTTCAAGAACCCAAAGTTCTTGAAAAGAATTAAAGAAGGACATGTCTGGTATTTTGTTTATTTTTCTTTAAATGAGTAAAAAAGGAATAAGGTTTTTTTGGAGAAATCGTTATTTTTAAAGTATTAACTATCAAAATGAATATTTTAATCGATTTTCAACAAAAATAAAGAATGATGTATTTTAGCATTTTTCGAAAAACCTCCCCTAGAGAGGTGAAATAGGGGTGGAAAGTTTGTATAGAAATCGCGCGCAAAACATCACGCGTTTACTGATTCCTACATATGCCCACGTGAGTAAAGCCGCGAATAAAAGCTAGTAAGTTATAATAAGAAGAAAAGAAGGAATAAAAATTATGAAAGCATTAGAGGCAAGCACTCCACCTTAGTTTTATTTGAATTGAAACGTTTCGCACTAAATGTCAAGATCAGGTCACGTCTCCAACGCACGGCAGCGTGGAGATGTTCGTTCCTCCTCTCACTTTTATTGGGAAATCAATGACGAGCCTCAATATAATACTAGTAATACCGGTGTACTTCAACAAGAAGGGTTAAATACCTTAGAATATCCGCTTATACGGTCCTTTGAGATTGTTGCTATATGCTTTGCATATTTTAAGGCTTATGCTTTTTACATCGGTACAGAAAACAGTGTGTTAAAAAAAATAACAGTGAAAACAAAAACCTGGATTAACATTATTTTTTCAAAAGAATGTCGCTTTTATTGAATTATTTCATTATTTCTTACTTAAATTATAGGAAAGTTAAAGTAATTATTATGTTAAAGAAATTTTAAAAATTTGTATTTGTCATACTTATTAGGTAAATATGGCGATTCGTAGAATAGGGTTGCACGATGTGTCTAAAGTAAAATTGGCTGTCGTAAGCTGTCGACCATAAGTTTGCTTATAATTATAGTGTTGGGAAAATTAACTGTTTCTTTAAGCTCGTAATTTCTGATTGCCATACTTGACTTCAAACTACTTTTTTATTTTAAAAACAAATAAGAATCGTAATAAGTCGTACTACGTGAGTAAGTGATTTAGATTGACTCTAAATTGACGATTAGCAAAACAAAATGTATAAAGTTTTAAATTACATTAAATATTGTAATCACATCATCATTTGCTCGTCGACATTTACTTCACCCAGAATTTATATCCTCCGCGATTTACACTTAAAAGGTGGTGAAAGATTCTAATTAACGTTGGTAATATCAGTTGTATGTTATTCTAAAACGACTCTTCACATCAACTTCAGTGCAATCATCTGTCTATTACCGTTAAGCTTGACTTTGCAAACGCAACTACTCCATCACTAGTGACGAACAACAAATGCATTTGCTTGATGAGCCGTTACGTCAGCGAGGTCGCTGACTCAAGCGCGTGCCAGCCGCATGGCAAGAGCCTCACAAAGATATATGGCGGTATGAAACATTAATATTAACGTAAGATATTGTATGACAAGGCAAAACTCGTGTTTTATTTTTTTGGCTATACCGTGTTATATAATTAGCAAATGCCCATGACTTCATTTGGCTTAACACTCGCATCCCATCTCTTGCCTTGCTTTATATCATGAAAGAAAGAGTTCTGGTTCCAGTGGTTTGGGCTACGCGATATTGATCGTTCTTCAGTCAGGACTTTCTTTTATACGTATCTAGCGATTGCTCGCTTCTTCTATATTAAATTTAATTATATTCCCACAACATGAGGTTCTTTAAACAAGGTCTAATCTTGAAATGAAACAACTTTTACGGATCTACTCGCGTTTATTTTACACATTACTTATGTGTTTATCCTGTTTCGAACCCTTTTGCAGGGTCCGTGGTCACAGGGAAACTGAGGTGTTGGTCGTCTCATAAGTCATAGTGTTCGCGTAAACTTTAGAAAACAATAAGGTCTAATCTCTTCTTTTCGTGACGAAAATGCTGACGCTGACGCAGGGTGACGACAGCTTGTGCGATAGAACCCTACAGTTCCTAATTAAACAGCTGTCTTCGCATTTGGTCTCAACGTCAGGCGAGTTGGAGTCATATGCCTACTTATCTTTATAAAAGAAGATAATGTTCACCACCAGCCCATTAAAGGGAGTTAAAAAAAAGAACCGCAGAAAGAGGTAATTAGATAACAAGTAGTTTAAAATGACTTCATCATACTGACACTTTATGGACAAAAATAATCCTAAAAACAAAATATTACCCGAATTCAACTTAATTTATATTATACTGGCTACGCTTTAGTCGTAAGCTAGTATGAGCATATACGCTTTTTAATTTTAATTACTTTTTATAACATATAAGCAATTTCAACATTTGAAAAATCTATGTGTGCTGAAAGTATTTTTTTCGTAGTCGTAGTAATTAGAATGCGCTAGACATGTTGGTGTTGTGCTGTAAGCACAAACCAAATAGACCTGTGGCTGCAAGCAGTGATTTCAAACAGTTTTAGGACAACCGGTACCTACCTAAATAATTTAATTTTCAATCATTGTTATTGCTTTATTATTTTTTATAAAAATTATATTTATTTACAATTTTTTATAATTATTCCACAATAGGGAACCAACCAGTCGTTAGGCCGCAGGTGGAAGCGCACTTGACCAGTGAAATTAACTATCTTTAACTATTGCAACGCAACAATGCTCGAAAAACTTGCAAGTAGTCATATTGCATTAGATTGGGTGGGTGAAACCCGGGACCTCTGGTGCTGAGATTGATGGTCTCATCACTAGATCACAGAGGCAACTTTGAAAGCATAAGAATAACTTCGCAGTAGGCTATTCGTCACTTGGTTCGATCATAAAGCCCCAATAAATAATCAAGGTTATACACATACATCAATATATAATACATTTCATAAATACAAAACATATGGTTTTATACACATCAATATATAATACATTTCATAAATACTAAACCATATTAAGCCACAAGTAACACAAATATTACTTATATGTTTCTGGTTTTAGTTATACGTATCTGTGTCAAATTGTCAAATTATCAATTGTCAAATAGTGCACGAGAAGAATAAGCAAGACATAAGCTTGCATTGTCTCAAACTCCATTTCGAACATTGACAAATTCTCATTTAAAATTAAAAATAGTTGAACTCAATGAAAAACGCAAAAAAGGTCGGGACTGCGCTTAATACTGTACGTTTAGGTACTATCTTTGAATTTCTTTTGATTTTACCCAAATCGCATTATTATGTAAACTAACTTTTAAATCCATACCTATATTACTTTCTAGTGCTAGTTTTAATATTTGATTAGTAGAATAAAAGGAGATACATAATGTTCTTCTGTAGTAGCTAATATTATTGACCTTGATATTCAGTAGCACGGTGAGTAGAAATAAAATTTCAGCAGCCATCTTAAAGGTATACAATAAACTGTGAAATCTGCTAAATTTCTAACACAACTACAGACCAGTTTCCATTCTATTCCCAATACTAGAATAAATAAATGAAATAAATAAATAAACTTTCCTACACTCACACCAATTATCTAGCCCAAGAGAAGCTTCGTTATGAAACTCGTTAAATGGTTACTAGACAACAGATATTAAAACATACTTAAAATACTTAAATACATACTTATTATACATAGAAAACATCCAGACCTGAGACATTTTAGAAAAACAATAGTTTCTAAATTGACCCGACCGGGGATCGAACCCGGGACCTCAGAGATGGCGGCACCATGAAAACCGGTGTACAAACCACTCGACCAAGGAGGTCGTCAATAGAAGTAAACTTTGGAAATATTCCTGGAGATAATGAGATTTAACGGCTGCTATATAGCAGCGTGTGATATCACATAAACAACCATGACTAATAGCTTAACGTGGTTTCCGATTTTTTACGGCCTCTTTGGTCTAGTTGCCTAGACCACCAGTTTCAGACCCGGAGGGTTCGATAACCAGCGATACATGTTGGTGTACTCGGTTTGGTTGGTGGTAGGGTTTGTTTGTCCGCCTGGCTAGCTTCTATCATCTTATTAATATTTATTTATTTATTTATTTATTTATTTATTTATTTATTTATTTATTTATTTATTTATTTATTTATTTATTTATTTATTTATTTATTTATTTATTTATTTATTTATTTATTTATTTATTTATTTATTTATTTATTTATTTATTTATTTATTTATTTATTTATTTATTTATTTATTTATTTATTTATTTATTTATTTATTTATTTATCTATCTATCTATCTATCTATCTATCTATCTATCTATCTATCTATCTATCTATCTATCTATCTATCTATCTATCTATCTATCTATCTATCTATCTATCTATCTATCTATCTATCTATCTATCTATCTATCTATCTATCTATCTATCTATCTATCTATCTATCTATCTATCTATCTATCTATCTATCTATCTATCTATCTATCTATCTATCTATCTATCTATCTATCTATCTATCTATCTATCTATCTATCTATCTATCTATCTATCTATCTATCTATCTATCTATCTATCTATCTATCTATCTATCTATCTATCTATCTATCTATCTATCTATCTATCTATCTATCTATCTATCTATCTATCTATCTATCTATCTATCTATCTATCTATCTATCTATCTATCTATCTATCTATCTATCTATCTATCTATCTATCTATCTATCTATCTATCTATCTATCTATCTATCTATCTATCTATCTATCTATCTATCTATCTATCTATCTATCTATCTATCTATCTATCTATCTATCTATCTATCTATCTATCTATCTATCTATCTATCTATCTATCTATCTATCTATCTATCTATCTATCTATCTATCTATCTATCTATCTATCTATCTATCTATCTATCTATCTATCTATCTATCTATCTATCTATCTATCTATCTATCTATCTATCTATCTATCTATCTATCTATCTATCTATCTATCTATCTATCTATCTATCTATCTATCTATCTATCTATCTATCTATCTATCTATCTATCTATCTATCTATCTATCTATCTATCTATCTATCTATCTATCTATCTATCTATCTATCTATCTATCTATCTATCTATCTATCTATCTATCTATCTATCTATCTATCTATCTATCTATCTATCTATCTATCTATCTATCTATCTATCTATCTATCTATCTATCTATCTATCTATCTATCTATCTATCTATCTATCTATCTATCTATCTATCTATCTATCTATCTATCTATCTATCTATCTATCTATCTATCTATCTATCTATCTATCTATCTATCTATCTATCTATCTATCTATCTATCTATCTATCTATCTATCTATCTATCTATCTATCTATCTATCTATCTATCTATCTATCTATCTATCTATCTATCTATCTATCTATCTATCTATCTATCTATCTATCTATCTATCTATCTATCTATCTATCTATCTATCTATCTATCTATCTATCTATCTATCTATCTATCTATCTATCTATCTATCTATCTATCTATCTATCTATCTATCTATCTATCTATCTATCTATCTATCTATCTATCTATCTATCTATCTATCTATCTATCTATCTATCTATCTATCTATCTATCTATCTATCTATCTATCTATCTATCTATCTATCTATCTATCTATCTATCTATCTATCTATCTATCTATCTATCTATCTATCTATCTATCTATCTATCTATCTATCTATCTATCTATCTATCTATCTATCTATCTATCTATCTATCTATCTATCTATCTATCTATCTATCTATCTATCTATCTATCTATCTATCTATCTATCTATCTATCTATCTATTTATTTATTTATTTATTTATTTATTTATTTATTTATTTATTTATTTATTTATTTATTTATTTATTTATTTATTTATTTATTTATTTATTTATTTATTTATTTATTTATTTATTTATTTATTTATTTATTTATTTATTTATTTATTTCCACACTTACATCTATCATTACAGGATTAACCCAATACAATAGAGTAACTAATATGTGGCTATAACATCAATGTTAGTAGGCAGTTAAAGATAAGATAGCCAGTGTCTCAGTAATTGAGGGTTCCGGCTAAAATGCGCTTCCACATTCAGCCTTACCAGTAAGAAATTAAAAATAAAATAAAATTTGCTCACCCATTCGATGACCCGACATTGCGTAAGTTGCTTAACTTGGAAACCCTCAAACCGAACGCGCAAATTGCTAGGCTATCAAGCTCTTCATAAAACGTGTTACCATCTTTTCATTAAGTTGTGGCAATGACGCGCTCGCGCACCCTTTTGAACTTATTGCACAAGCTGCCTTGATAACTGATACTAACACGTTGCTACACAGACGAGCGTGCACTACGCCTACTTTTATGTAACCACCGAATGCTGGATGTTAGCAACTTACCGGTCGATCGGAACATTTTCTTTTATTGCGATGTTTCGAATTGTCTGTAAAAAATTTACGAATTAATGTGTGCCTTATATATCGTTGTGACTATCAACTGGTTTTGCACCGACATAACAAAAATAAATCATTTGCTCACTTTTCACTTGTCAATTTGTGGTTATAATAATAGTGACGTATAATAAAGTATAATTATATTTTATTAGTATTATAAGAGGGCATTAAATGTTGCTAATAAATGTTTCTCTCAATAACTAACTTAATCCGATTGATTGGTCGATCGTCAAATTATTTATTTCAAAATAATTTCAATTATATATGAGCCTTGGGAATTTTTATTACAGTTTAGCAGTGCATCTGACATTATTTAAAATCGGTTATGAAACGCGCTTAAAAACAACGTTTTTCAAACTATTGATATTTAAAAAAATATAAAAACTTTCTTGGATCAGGAATATACAAAATAAAAATATAGCATTAAAAATATAAAGACTGACAAACTATAAAAAATGCCAGTATTTAATTAGCATAACATTTAATTTAATTTGAAAACATACCGAAGTTAATATTGTTTAATTAAAAACATACAATCTTAAAAACAAATAAAAAAAACAAAACAAAACAAAACATAATCTGGATGAGAGTAGCCGCGAATCATGCTCGGTGGATGGCGTGCACTTGGAGAGGTCTATGTCCAGCAGTGGACTAGTATAGGCTGCTGATGATGATGATGATGATAACTCTTAAAAACTGACAATCTTTAATAGAGTTTACTAATTATTTTTTGTATTTCTCTAAGACGGTTTAATATTAAAAAAAAAATGTTTCCTTTATACTGTGGCTTTAAAGACCACATAATTTATTTTGCATTATTCATTTATCGTGGAAAGGTTGTTTTGGATACTTTTATTATGTAATTATTTTAAAATATTAATACATAACGTGACATATTGCAAATCATGTGCTTTACAATATATCACCATATGATGTCATAAGAGATGCCATTGTAATCTTTATCACCGTTGCCAATTGGTTCCGGTCTAATAGAAGGCCATAAATCAGATATCATTGTGACAGATATAATACAATTTAATGGATCCTCGAACAATGCCGATGCCGTGCAATGTCATGATTTTTTGATATCGAAATTGAAATCAAACGACAGTGAGACGAGCGTAGATCAGTTGCAGCGGCTGGTATGAAAGTATGGAGGCAGAGCATCGCGCCGAGTGGCAGGGGTGCCGTATATAAGCCTGCGCTTTACTGCCACTCTGACATAGTTCACAATCTCCACGTGCCCTCACGCCGCACGTCCCCACACATACAACAATGAAGCTGCTGGTAAGTTCTAGTAGTGGAAGTTTAACTACATTTCTTTTAGCCCTTTTATCAATAATGATCCCGGACTTTTTCCTTGAATTAAAAATTTCGTGAAAGTGTCAAGGATTTGGGTCGGCGGGATGGGTACATCGGCTGTTGAACTTTGATATATGGAAGCTTCTCTGACCTTATTACAACATTGGTATTTAGAACGGTTGGGTGTAAATAACGAATGATCTATTACTTTTGGATTTTGATAAGCCATGATATATGTATTAACTATATGGTTATTGTTGAAAACCTTTTAGGTTTTTGAGGTTTGCGACTTTTTGATTATGTATACTTCACTGTTTACTTCTTAACTTTAGTCTCTTCTTAACTTTTTTTTATTTTCAAAGCAATTAGATTTATTTTTTTAATTATAAAATCTAAATTTTTATTTAAAATATACCTAACAATTATATATTTTTTATTGGTATAAATTCAAATTTATTAAAAGAAAAACTTTAATAACTAATTTCTTTTGAATCTTGAACTGAAGTTATCATTAATATTATTTATTTGTTAGGTACTGGTTATGACTTTTGTTAGGATTTAAGAATGAAGGAAGGATTAGGATTTATAGGGATAATAAAGGCTTTTTGGTTAGAATTGGAAAGGACTGCTTTTTGGTTTGAAATAACGATTGCGGTACTAGTGAGTACCGTGCTAAATGTTTGTAATTAGAGTGTGTAAGCAGTGGCTTACACACTCTAATTACAAACATTTAGCATTAGCGTTTGGTTATTTTCATAACAAATATAAGTATTATATCCAGATGCAAGTCGTAAGCTATGCTAATGACCATAAAAACATACTATGACAGTCATTTACTGTGAGTAACAGTACATGAAACCAGTATTTATTGTAGCTCATATAACCTCAATATGTTACTCAGTCTGTTATACAAACAATATTGTTTTGGAGAAAATATTACATAACTTAGTTTGGCCTATTCGAGAATATTGCTAGATACGTGGGTATCATTTGATGCAATATCTTATGACATAAAAATCACCTATGGCCTTGTGTTATCGAAATATAGCGATGATATTTTCCACAATTATATAATCATGAAAATGTAACATTCATACATGAAACCATGACGTTTCCTGACAAGCTAGTTAACCGGTATTCGACGCTAAGTGTCGGATTGAAAAAACAGTAAATATCACGGAACAATTGAGTCGTAACTGGAGTTGGGTAATTGGCTTATGATGCTAATTCTGTTAGCTCATCTTCATTGCTGCAGGTCGCGTGATAGTATCACGGTAATGTTACGTAAAACTCGAATGTCAACTTATCATAAAAAGGTTAGATTTGACATGTTGTTAATTAGTTCACTATTAGATACAAGTTGAAACAGCTACCGGTGCACTAGTTCCATTGGATCCAAACGAGTTATTACGTAAAATCCCATAAACTCGTCAAGCTAACGAACCATGACCAAAAGTCAAGTAGATCTCAACGAAAACAATGGAGTATTTGTAGACATGTGAGTGCCAATACATGTTATGCTGGAGCCCACTTTCGCCCAACCTGCGTGTCGAATGAGCCGGTTTCACAAGATGCAGTCCATTGTGCTGCCTCATCTTAAATTGCGACATAGCGAATATGATTAACTCCTTTAGTATTCATAATAAAAGGACCGTCTAGGCCACAACTTGTAATTTAAAATCAATATGTTTTCGCCAATTCTGGTATGTTGTGTCGCAAATTTTTCTGATTGCTTCTATCAGTTAACGTATCTTAGTTATCGAAGTCTTTATTATAATGGTCATTAATTTAGTCTATTCAAATGTTCTTTATTTGACGAGTCAATATCCACTTTGTTTTTATGATTATATCGCTGTATGTATTACAAAATATATTTTACTATTCAAGGTCGTTACCTGTGCCGTGCTGTCTCTTGCGACAGCTCTCCCTCAAAGGAGAGTGTCGTTGAAACCCGAGCAGCAAATAGAGGAAGACCAACAGCCGGCTGAGCAGAACTACCAAAACTACCAACCCCAGCCCCAGGACTACAGGCAACAGCAGCAACAGCAGCAACAGCAGGAGTACAGACAGGCCAAGCCCATTGAAGACTTCAGGCCTAAAGTGCAGTTGGATACCACTACCTTCATCCCTATCATCCGCTTCGACAAGGAGCAAGGCACCGATGGAAGCTACAAGACTGCGTAAGTTAATGTGATTTATACGTATCATGTATTATCGTAAACAATGTAATTGATCTATTACACAAATAGATAACGGTGTAGTTTCGTGGAGCTTTGTTTATTTATGATGAATAATTTCGCCATTTTTTATTGCAAACATTGTGTATTTGTAAAAAATATTAAATGTTCAAATTTGAAAATCTAATAATGTAACGATAGTTTTTGCTTCTTTATCCTTTTAATATCTAATACCGATACTTTTCTCAGTAGAATGACATTCGTCAGGTGTACGTGTTACATACTCGTAATTTTAATGATGTGCGCTATATATTCATAAATAGATTCTTCTAAAAATATCGTTACCTGATATATTTAGGTGCTAATTCAATATCTCAAAACATGTCTGCATGAAATTGATCCAACTTTTTACTTGTATATTGCAAACACCTCAACAAAGGTGTTAAAAAGTGACTCACATAAACTTTCGGTTTTCGCTTCTTTCAAATACAATAGTTTTTTAAATATTATCCTCTACGGTGATTTAATTTTACATGTCGTAGTCCGACTTGTCGGAATACAATAGACAATAGATACAATAGACAATAGATCAGACTGGCACAGGACAAAGAAAAATGGCGTAAAAAGAGTAGGCTTATACTTAGCACTGGATAGAATGTAGGTTGATTAGGAAGATATTCGTAGACATAAAATGTAGGTAACGAAATAAATAAATAAAATAAATAAATAAATAAATTTCCTACACCCACACCAATTATCTAGCCCAAGAGAAGCTTCGTTATGAAACTCGTTAAATGTTTACTAGACAACGGATAAACATACTTAAAATACTTAAATACATACTTATTATGTTATTCTATAACACCCAGACCCGAGACAAATTAGAAAATCAATAATTTCTAAATGACCCGACCGGGGATCGAACCCGGGACCTCAGAGATGGCGACTCTATGAAAACCGGTGTACTAACCACTCGACCAAGGAGGTCGTCAAATAAAAACAAACTTAATCACTTTTCTGACTGATCTGAAATCATTTGTCCCTTTAGTAATTACAACAAGCTTTGAAATTGCCATTGACTTAAATAATTGTAGATTAATAATACTATTTTGTTTATCGATCAATAAATTTTCCGAAGTATGTTTTAAAATTTACCAGGCATACTTTTCTAAAATCACATTTAAAATGTATTCCAGGTATGAAACCGGCAACCATATTCAAGCTGAAGAGTCGGGATACCTGAAGGCAGTCGGTGACAACCATGACGCCTTAGTGCAGACCGGGTCCTACTCATACACCGCCCCAGACGGCCAGGTCATCACCGTGGAGTACACCGCCGACGAGTTCGGCTTCAGGGTTAAGGGCGACCACATCCCCACCCCTCCCCCAGTGTCTCCCGAAATCCAAAAAGGTCTTGACCTTATCTACGCCGGAATCAAGGCCAACCAGGTGAGATATTTCACTATTTACTTAACGTAAGCGACGTTCTATTTCTCAAGCAATGGTATTTCTATATACTGCTTGTTGTATTCTTCGTGAAATGATGTGTGCGAGCTTTAATTACCTATCAGAAAGTAGAAGGTTAAGCATAGGTTTTTTATGGGGTAACTTTTGAGTCTCCTAGCTAGACTAGCCTTACAAGTATGGGATAAAGAAATGAAGAATTGTGAACATATGGTTGTAGACTATTACAAAAAGCATGTCGGTTTGTTTGATCGCGATGAGTATTGTGAAGTCTTGACTGTTTGTAGTAGGTAGTGGGCATCTTTAGGCATATGCTCACTGGCTGGCTGACTACAGTCAGCTCTCGCAACTCGGTAGCAACTTTAGGTGAATCCCTAGTATACGTAGGTGTTATACTAAGTAGTTTGCTCTGAAGCCTTTTAAATACTTTGTTTATGATGGTGTTAGAAAAAGTATACTTACAAGTGAAATCAATCTGAGCTAAAAGTTATATTATGGAGAAAGAATTTTCATAATATTTTTGATCCGATTGATCACTATTAATTATACTTTTTTTCTATCATCATCATCATCATTAACAAAGTATTTTTTATTTTTTTATACGTAGCACGGCAAATGACTCCGTTTCACCTGATGTTAAGTGAATATGGAATCCAGATGCGACGACAACTGGTGCAGCGTGAAAATAACGCAGCATCAGTTACCCTCACTCTGCCGGCCCACAAGGTGCCTCTTCACGCCTCGTTTGAAGGACCCCATATCATAGGAAGCATATTTAACATGGTTTCTGACATACTCGCAGTAGGTTTCGACTGAGTTACACCGGCCGTGCATGGTCTCGGGCTGACTGTAGTCAGTCAGCCTGTGACTCTAAGATAAGTAGTCTAAGTAGGGTAATGGCACCAGTGTTCGACGCTTCAAGCTCAGTCTTCGATACAACTTTCTTCGCCAAAAAATAACATAGATCATTGTTTTTAACAAGATGACAATCAGGAAGCTGGTAGTTTGTAATCACTTGATGCTAAAGTCTAAGATCAGTTGTTGACTATAACTAGACTATACCTAGTTGTCGCCCGCGACTTCGTTTGCGAAGACTACACTATCCCACAGGAACCTGCTGCCGGTATAAAATGTATCCTATATCCTAGTCCGGGTTATGGTCTGTCTATGTGCAAAGTTTCATCAAAATTCGTTAAGCCATTTTCACGTGATGCGTGGTCAAATAAACAGACAAACAAATAAACAGGTAAACAGACAAACAGACAAAAAATCTAAAAACTGTTGGAACGTATTCTGTTATCGATTCTAAGTATCCCCAGCCAACTTTTTTTTGTTTTATTATATCTTCCATGTACATACTTTCGACCCTCTTTAGCTTTATTACTCGCTCTAGACACCCTGGTGACAAACAATCACAGCATCACCAGTTCATTTTATGTCCTCATTATTAAGGATGGAAACACCACAATGTATATTTATTTTTACTAGTGGTCGCCCAGTGGTCGAAATTCGACCGTAATTTTATTGAGGCTGCACGGATTATACCCTAAGCAATGAAAAAATAAAAAAGATAGAATGTGAGTTTGGATTGGCATTGACAGATTTCGGCCGCTCCTCTTCCATTTTTGAAATTTTTGAAAAGAGTATTTAAGCGTGTGTGTCAAATACATGGTAGCGTGTGTAATGTTTGCTTTATTGATTTAATGTATTTTTATGCATAATTTAAAAAAAATATTAACATCCTGTACTCCTTCTCTATTTCATACTCCTCCGTCCGCGCAATTTCCGTAAAAAGGGGTACAACGTTTTTGCTTCACGTATTAATATATAGATAATGAAGAAAGGAAAATAAATTTCAATCACTGATTTCTGTCGAACACTGTGCCATTACCTGTGGTTAGGAAACAAATTAAACGGTTATATTATCACCATCATCGGCCTTTATACATCAGTCTACACTAATGGGCCTTCCCACATGTACAATAGCACAATCATGAGATGATCAGGACACCACGCTCAACTCGAGTTGGTCGATAAACGACTACCACCTTACGATAATTATAAGGACGGATAATTTTCATTGAAAGGTTCTGCAACCTACCGACTTTTCCTACAAAAAAGATTTTTTTTGTCAAAATCTCAAATATTATTATGGTTATATAGTTTTACGCAAACTTTGTTGCGAACAAATATAGCTTGCCTAATTCTTAACTGATCTGATATTTATCTGATATTTGTAAAAATATTAAGATCGGATGTCGATGACGTAGTTGTCGACATTGAATAGGGCTCCTTTGGCTTACAGAGTAAAAGTAGATAGTGTTGAATAATTTCGGCGAGTTGGATAGATCCACGATAGCATAGCTGGTAGTGCACCTGACCCGGCATGTCATGGGGTGCGGGTTCGAATCCCGCTCGTGGAATATTCTCAACATTTTGTCTTTTTTCAAAATTACAAATATAAAAATTTGTCAAAGTAGTACACGGTTGTAGATTATTTCAGAATTGAATAATTAAGCCAATTTGATAAGACTTTCTCACATGGACATTAGTTACTTTACTTTACGTATCAGTGTCGACAAGATGACTGGCCCATACAACACTATGATGGCTCAATTCAGGGTTGGTGGGTCTAATTTATCCAGATACCAATTTCTACATTCCAAAAAAGTGCAAAAAAATCTGAACCTAAGATTAAATTGGTGTTTATCTATTTTTTTCTTATTCAAATCAATCTTAATATATTTCAGGAACGCGCTGCCATAGAATCTAAGAACAACCCAGAAGCCGCCCGGGACAACGAAGAGAGGGCAGCCCTTGACTACAAAGGTCTCTACTATCAACAATAGACTCCACGCAATGCTTCATGAAAATAAACTTCAATAAACTTATATTTAAATTAAGTTTACTAACTACAAAAAAGGGAAAAACGACAAAAATTTTAGTATTAAACCTGTTTTGTAACTGAGAAGCAATAGAATAGGTATGTCTTATTCTGTCTCTAGTTACGTTTTGATAAATAGCAAGCTTAATTCAAATGTAAGTTTTAGTCATGTGACATGTTAACAACACATCGGTTTTGTGGTATTATTACCCAGATTAGTTTTACTCTGTGAGTAAAGTATTTTGTTACCAACATTTTAAATGCAGACAGTATTTCGATGAGATTCTTTACAAACAAAGCCCACAAGCTTTGAGACATCGTCAGTCATGTACACCTTTTAAATTTACATATAAACTTACTTGTTAGCTTTGCGCTTTAAATAATCCATCGGCAAACAATAGAAATACTCAAACCTATGTTTCATGCTAACACAATGAGACTACGACAACTACCAATTGTAGTTATATTCAGGTAGTGTAAGAGACAAGTGCTATATAGTACAATAAGATATTTTGTCTACAAATCTTCAGACTGAACTATTTGATTCCTTAGGTAAGAGTAACCGATTGATTTGTTGCACGTGTCTAAGTAAAATTGTGATACTGCTAGCATACAACGATGTGAAAGTTTAGTGAACATTTTTTTTTACTTTTGTAAATACCTTCATAATTTTAAGTTATCTCTATTTTTTATACGAATAAAATGTTATAATAGTTGTATACAAATTATTTACTATTTGAACCCTAATAGCTCACCAGATATTGACTAATGGTCGTAGTAAAACCTACACCTCGGTCTTTTAGGTCTGTGGATTCCATCGAGTATTAATATAGTAAAATAATGTTTTGTGTTTTTGTAACAAAATTTGCGTTAAAAATGATATAAACATTTATAAATAGCTTGCCTACTTCTTAACTGATCTTTAGTATTTGTAAAAATATTATGATCGGATGTTAATGACGGTAGTTGTTAACATTGAATGGGCGCCTTTGGCTTTCAAAGTAAAAAGTAAATAGTGTTGAATAATTTCGGCGGGCTGGTTAGAACCACGATAGCTCAATTGGAAGAGCACCTGACCCGGTATGTCAGAAGGGTGCAGGTTCAAACCCTGCTCGTGGAAATTTTTTCAACATTTGTGTTTTTGTAATTTGTTCGCAACAAAATTTGCGTTAAAAATTATATAAACATTTATTATTTCATCATTAAATTCCGAAAAAATATTATAGTAATCGCTTCTGTGTGGTGGTTCTATGGCAAGATTGCCGGTCAGGCCAAGAGAGTTCGATTCCTAGCGGGGTTTGTATTGCTCTCGGCTTGGTTGGAACCACCGGTTGTTAACCGCCTCTGTTATCTAGTGGTTAACACCACCGGTTTAGACCCGGAGGTCCCGGGTTCGATACCCATCGCGGGGTTACATGTTTGTGTACTCGGCTTGGTTGGTGGTAGGACTTGTTTGGCTAGTTACCGCCTGGCTAGTTACCATAATCTTATCTAAACATGTCGCCACTCGCCATAACATCAATGTTTGTAGCATTTTTGTGTTCTGACAGCTAGAGATAAGATAGCCAGTGCCTCAGTAGTTGTAGATCCCGGCTTAGTTTGCAAAGCTAGCTGTCTTTATGTAGTCTATCGCTGCGACAGTAATGTTAAATCCTGAAGAAAGTTCAAGCTGTAAAATAAATAGAAAAACATTTTAAAACAATTAATCAGTAAGACATTATAAACTTGTTTTAATTGTACTCAAATCATAAATACACATGATTTGAGTACAATCAAAACAGGTTGTACATACACTTTTGTTGCCGATAGCAGAGTAAATGTAGTTCGTGCTTCATTATGTTATGTACAATATAAGAGCGATATCTAGATTAAAGTTTTATGTAGATATAGAAAATCTTTTTTCAAAGTATAATAAATATATACGAAGTTCCTTTACGACCTTTTGTTAATCCTAGCGCTAATTATAAGAACATTTACTAAAAAAAACATTTATGAAAAAAGGCGAAAAAGACAGCATAATGTTCTAAGAATAAAACGTTTCCAATGTTTATAATCCACGCATGTATGACGCAAGCCATTTAGGTGCTACTGTTTTTATGGATAACTTTAAAAAAAACCAAATGGAATGAATTTGAAACAAGTGTATCATTGGTCGTAGCTGTCCATACGTGGGTAGTCACTGAATATGATGTCAATAGAGTAATTTACTAGGGATCATAGCGGACGTTCAGTCTTTAAATGAAATTGGGAAGTATCTCCGTTTTTCCGTTGATGCTATTTTGCTGACAAGCAGGGTAATTGATTCTTTAGTTAGGGCATATAAGGGTAATTGAAGTTTATTATCATTTCAAGTTAAAAAATGTTTTTTTTTAAATTTTATAATCTTAAAAATTATCGTTCCAGGACTTTATTGTTCCCGCTTTACAACATGGAGTCTTAAAGAAGTATTTCGCGAGTCGGTAGTTGAGGGTGCTTAATGGTGCATACCATACTACATTGGCAGCTCTCGTCATTACTTTAAAGTTCTTTAAGAAATAAAGAATTTGATATTGAGTAGTAAAAAGCAATTCTAACTTTTTGCGACATAAGAAACAAATTTTCAATCGCTCATAATTGAAATGTACACCGACTCTAAGATTATATTAACAAAACAGTCTTCCCACAGCCGAATGGGAAATCCGCACATTGGAGAGTCTAAAATAAACTTCATACGTTATTGGTGGATATTTCACTAGAACTTCAAATGCCACACGCAAAACTAGCTTCACAAGGGTCAGAGTTGGCGATGTGCCACGTGTTTCACAACCTCCCCCCTTATCGGACGTGAGTCTGTCCAGTTTCTGTCTCCCTAATGTATGTACTTGATCGATTTACGCAAGTTTAATTAAAGGTGTACAGCTTATTTGCGAAGCTTTGCGGACGCCGGCGGCATGGCGGCGGCGTTGGAAGTAACACTTTGTATATTATGCATATGGATATAGTATTTACCTTCTGCATTCATGATGAATTTCAAATTTGAGAAGTTAAGTATTGTACTAACGTTTTAAGTTTCATTTAGAGCACAATTCCATTTTAAGCTTCAGCTTCTAATTATTAACCTCTGACATTTTATCTTTATATCTTTATTGCTTTCCCATATGTATTACAAGGATCTTAAAATAATGACAGGCACAGCAAAAAATTAGAGGAGAGGAGGACGTTTCATGTGCTTTTTAATTTTATTTAAATTTTGACAGTCTCTTGAAATTATCTAATATACAAAATCACAGTAAGTATTAAAGGGTGATGGTCACTCTCGTCCAATGTAATTAGAGACGTTGTCATTGATTACATAAGTATTATTTTAGGCTTAATCGAGGATCGAACCTTCTCAGACGCTCAACGGTTTCTAAATTCAGTTACAACATCTTAGTGTATACAGCAAGACCTGGACCACCAAGTAATTCATTAGTTTTTATTCGTTCCTTCATTTTTAACACACTCACCGAAGTTATAATTGCTATGTGCAGCCAAAAGCAAACATAATTAAAAATACTATTTTGTAATTATGCAAAGTGAAATATTGATCATTAACTGCCTGATTAACTGACTGCTGTTTGTTTTTTTTTATACAGTGAAAGGCAAAATTCTAAAGCTAATCCTTGAGAAGGTCATGGATCCTTGAGCTTTTATGAGCTGGCATTTTCATCCAGGTTATGATGCGTGGAGAACTCAAGGACGCCTCTACACACTAGGACCTCGGCTAGGGTCATTCTTGTCGTTGGGTACATGTCTGTGACTGGCATTCTGGTAAACGGTTACGAGTCCTCGTACTAGATGTAGACGAGTCCGGTGACTTTGTTAGTAGCAATAAAACATATTGCCAACATAAAGCTACTCGTATTTTCAATAAGTCACAATCTTTCGTTATTGCATAGGTAAATAATAAAGTCTGTAGAGCCACGATAGCATAGTTGGTAGTGCACCTGACCCGGCATTTCATGGGGTGCGGGTTCGAAACCCGCTCGTGGATTTTAATTTTGATTTTATTTTTAACACTGTCTTTTTTCAAATTGTAATTTGTTCGCAGTATTACTTTGGGATGCAACCTGTGCTGACACTGTGGCTCCCTCACATGTACGCGCCACCTCATTTCATGTGGGGGCTGCTGCGGTAAGTGCTGAAAAACGCAAACGGCACAAATACGCAAACCTGGGTCCAAATTATTTATTTGTTCCGTTTGCGGTGGAGACATTGGGTCCATGGGGGCCGGAGGCCAAGCAGCTTGTTAAAGAGTTGAGTGCTCGCCTTATTGAAAACAAACCAAACAAACAAACCTCCGGTGACAAAAAGGCTGGCAGCTACCTCTGCCAACGTATTAGCTTGGCTATCCAAAGAGGTAATGTTGCCAGTATCCTTGGAACCCTTCCCATGACCCCACAGCTGGAGGACATTTTTTATTTATAGGTTTTATTTTGTCTTTAGTTATCTTAGTTATGTTATGTTTCATTACATTATGAATATAATTACTTATATATAACCATAATCAAGTCATAACAATTGACTATGTCACTTACCTATAATTATAAACCTTAATTTAAAGGAAATTAATTTTAGTACTTAGTTTTGCTTAACTTTTTGTCGTCGTTCTTTATTTCTTACTTTTTTAAATATATATTTTAATTTATCTAGAAAGTAAGCTTTCTCTTCCTATAATGCATTTAGTTGTAAGATTTTTATTTACAGATATTTTAATAAGTACAAGTATAAGTACAATTTACAAGTATCTTCTACTGGCAACACAATATCAAGATGATAGTTTTGTTTGATTGTAGAGCGGACCATTTATTATGGGTAAACTAGGAAGGTAAAATGTTGTTGGTTGTTATCTTGAATGTCATTTGTCAACACGTTAACAATTCATATTCTGAACATGTGAGCACCTTCGACTGCAAATTATGGCTTGATGCGATAAGAAAAGATTTTGTCAGAGCCGCACTTGTTTTGTGCATGTAGTAAATTATAAATAAATGATAATGTTACTTACTTAGTGTATAATCTCAGACTTAGTGGCCCTGGGTTCGAATCCCAGCGCGACATATCATAATTATCAGTTTGGTTGGTGATAGAGCCTGTTTTTACTATGAAAAACAAAATATTTATAGATTTCTAGCAGTTATGTATATCATAAACTGGTGGTAGGGTGCACTCTAGATTGCTACCACCCTCATTCTCACAGCGCAATTTTAATCTTAAAACTATATTGTATGTTTAAAGGTTCGAAAGAGATCACTTTTAATGATTAGGCAGATAATAGTGTACAGAAAAGTATATAAAATTTTATTTTATTTTAGAACGGCATGGCAGTGCCCTGGTCCATTTTGTATTTTTTTATATTTTAAAACGCCTTTTTGTAACACACTATGGTCTGTATTACATATTTTATAACAGGTAACTTATTACTGCAGTCAAACAATACTGTCTCGAATTACAATGTGTAACAGTTTAAAGGGTCCAATCCAATGACTGGGCATAAAGACGCAATAACTAACACCGCGGATTCGAAACCGAGCAAGTTAAAACCGTATTTACAAGCGTTAATAACGTTAATAAGCGCTTGTAACTGTAGCTGGCTATAGACGAACCGTATGTAGACTAAGTCAAATAAAAGACAGTTAAAAATATAGCATCGCCCTTTTTATAGCATCGTACAACATAGCATTGCAGAGAACTTTACTCATAGCGTATCTTCAAAAGGGTATGGGTGTATCTGTGGTGTTTTTATTTCTTAATTTCTCTTTAGCAACAGTTTTACTTTTTTTAATTTCTTTTATTTATTTTAAAACAATATTCTTACGTATTGTTTTCTAAAGTTTACGCGAACACTACACATTGAAATGAAACAACTTTTGCTCTCAACTCTTGCAGGGTCCGTGGTCCAAACGTCAGGATAAACATTAAATAAGTAATGTGCAAAATAAACGCGAGTAGATCCGTAAAAGTTGTTTCATTTCAATATTCTTACGATGAAACTGAATGTGAAAAGCAAATAATGACCTTAATTTAAAACATTCACACTTGCTTGGATACAAAAAAGAGTGTTTTGGAATTGAAAGAAGTACTTAAGTACTTTAAATTAAGGCGACGCATTGGAAATTTACGTGGCGGGGATCTTGATTTTTCCCAACAGTTACAAAACATACGAAAGTGATATTTGATGACATGATATTTCATTTTGCTAGTTGCAGAAACACGATTTGTTAACTTTTATAATAGAGAAAAAAATATCAAAGTAACCTCTTTTAAAACTTAGATTTGCATTTTACAGGCAAACCAGACCGATTTAAGCATCTAAATTTTCTTAGTAGATTAGTCTTAACACATATAGCTAGTTCATTTTTTTAAATTTATTTGTAGTTTTAATTAGAAAGAAAAAACAGTTTTTCTTATGGTACGGGGCGCAAACGCGATTAGATTAATTGTTTAGTGATGCGTCGCCTTAACGTCATTATTCGCTATTGATTTAAAGAAGTTTATTTTTAATATGGATGTTGACAACAACAACAGTTAATTCCAAAACATTAATACTAGTTTCTGTAGTGCTGTGAGATAAACCAAATTTTGATGTGCCAACCAAGTTCATACTAGTATGTTAACAAAAGCTTAACTTTTAAAGCCTCCAAACATTACATTGATCAAAAACACTAAAGTTCCTTACAATATACACTTTGTCGTAAAATTTAATTGAATGAGAATGGAACGTTTGCTAATTTAAGTATCAACTTACAAAATAGTTTAGGCACTGGCAGCAAAATAACCAAAAGCGTTGTGAAATCTAATTGATTAAAATAATATCCATGAGATTCCAATCTCAGTTAAAATTATTATAATTTGTTTTGGCATTTGTGTTCATTATTTTGTGATGGCGTACGTTTGACTTCTATGCAAGCAACAGTATGATTCTAAATGAAAATGTATGAAACTTACCTATAAGGACACTGAGCGGTTTTGCACCAGCATTATCCTATTGTAATATGGATAGAGACTTGTACTTTATTGACGGAGTCATGATCTCTATTGATGCCAATTCCTTTCATATCACAGTCTGTCTGTCTCAAACATAGACGGATGAATAGCTCGAAACATCACCCTTCAAAGGAAAGGCCCCGGCCGATTGCAGCGTACATGAAGTTATTATTATAGTTGACAGAAATACGAGTACATACCAATATCAACAATATCTCTCGCTGTCTCTCTTACTCACTGGCTGGCTAGTCACGAATTTTCAGAAACTATACAGTCACTTGAAATTTGGTAGATAAAGTGGTGTAGAAATTGGTGTAAAAATTTTGTTTCGATCTCACGAATACGGGTGTTTACGCGGACGATCACTTATATAGAATGAATATTTATATTTGTAAACAATTTTGAGCCTAAGTGTAAACCGACGATTTTTTAATGAATAAGACAAGTATTTTTTTTCTTATTTTACTTTTTCTGTAAACAACTAAACAACACAAATTTAAAATTTAAAAAGTGTATAATAATACGATTGACATCAATCTGTCCAACCATCAACCATCATCAACCCCATCAACTGTCATGTTGGGTAAAGTCACAGACCTCGGTAAAGTAAAGTTTTTACCCATAATCGATTACCGAAAGTCTTCATAGCTTATTAGTCGATATTAATCGATAGTGTTGATACACTATTACTGAATTTAAAGGTTATTTAACCGATTGTCAAATTCCTTAAAGACCAACTTTCGATACTACATCCAAAGTTCTAGTCTACAAAGTACAAATATTAGTTTAGATAAATTCTTGATCATAATCTTAATGTGCAGTCCATAACTAACCCTCCGGGTATCAACTTGTAAGATTATGTACGAATATGTATATAAGTGATTGTCCATTGCGCACGTTGTGCCGTTCTATCTATGTAGGTACGGTGCATGATGCATCAGCGAGCATCGTGAGATGAATCGTCGGGATGCGCTTGCGGGTCGCACGAAGTTCATAGGTAAACAAGCCAGTATATAAACACCATGCAGTGTCACCGAGCACACACCTATACTGCCTGTGACTGTGGCTGCACCCCAGAAGCTCTTCCACATTACGTAAAGATGGTAAGAGAACAGGATTACTTATTATCTTTAAGTGCTGCTTAAAAGTGATGCAGAAGGAAAGTGACAATATATTCCAAAATAATATATGCTAAAAAAAAACAAAAATGTTGAAAAATTTCCCACGAGCAGGATTTGAACCTGCACCCTTCTGACATACCGGGTCAGGTGCTCTCCCAATTGAGCTATCATATTTCTAACCAGCCCGCCGAAATTATTCAATACTATTTAGTTTTTACTTTGAAAATCCTACTCGTGGAAATTTTTTCAACATTTGTGTTTTTGTATATTGTTTCGCAACAAAATTTGCGTTAAAAATTATATAAACTAAACAAAAACATTTTATAATAAATTCTTTTTGGTATTTTCCATTGGGTTTATCAAATTATGTTTCATAATGATATCTCATCCTCACCTTGATATTTGTTGTGAATTACTACAATGTTCAATAAATATCAGAATTGTTTTTGTTTTTATGGAGATTAGTTCTGAAAATGTTTGTGGTGTTATCTAATAAGTTTTTTCAGCGTACTTATTTAACTTCGTTAATTATACACATTATACTAACTTTCAATAAATTGCATTCGTTGACTATGAGTCACTAAATAATGTCAAGATAATAATAAAGTAGGTTCAGTGCATCAATTCCTAATGTCTCTCGCTAAACTTCGTGTTTCGATTTTCGTCCGATTTCTATCAGTTATCTATATACATATAATGACTTGTCCTGACTGACTCATCATCGCCGAGTCGAAACCGCTGAAGCTAATTAGATGAAATTTAGACTGTAGGTTAATTAACCTAAGTATAAGTATAAGTAAGTATAAGATTTACCATGTCACTCAATTGAGTGACATGGTAAATCTTATACTCGTAATTAATGAACATGTAATTTAAAACTGAATTGCATTTGGAATTGCGATGATTACCGAAAGACATAAAAGCACGTGCAAGTCAAGTACTGTTTGCTAAGTTTTAAGTTCCGTTTTCAGCTTTAAAGAACCACAAACGGTTTTTAAATTTATATTTTTAAATTAATAATGATTTTTAAATTTCATGAAAGCTTTCTGATTTTGAACAAAGATAAAATTTACCGCTCAATTATTAATTTCATCGTTGGTTAAAGAATTTACATGTCGAAAAATCACGCGACAATCTACATATACAGCTACATATGCACTTCATTTATTTTGCGCGGTCAAATGTCATCTCGTGCATAAGCCAAGTGCAGTTTGAACACAAATGAGATTGTTGTCGAGTCACGGATGTCATTCTTCCGCCCATGTTCTCTACACTCCTTTGTCACGTTTCAGCTGCCGTCAGATATGACTAATACCTTAAGTTTTCCAAACTTCCTTTTGTCACAGCTGAGTTGTGAGCACGTCCTCAGACGGATGAAAGTGCAGTTTATGAAGTCGTTTTATGATAAGATCTTTATGCAGTTTGTCGCGTTTCCTTTACGATAAGTTGCAAAAATACAATTATTTTTAACAGGCTCTTAAGATTTATGTTAATCACGCAATAATTTTCTTTCAAATTATTTACAAAAAGCTCATTTTAATTTAGATTTAAAATATACTTATTTGCGTAACCGAAATTGCTAAACAATATTTACGCGCATTGACAAAACTCTGGAATGACCTTTTTCCTTCGAATGGATCATCAACTAATGGCTCTTTACAGTGAAACACAAAAAAAATGTGTTCTTTATAAAGTTAAATTTTCTTTTTTTCAAATAGTTTACGAGTGTACAATATAGGTTAGTATTAACTAACACTATTTATTTTTTCAAAAAAAACAGCAATGTTACTTCTAAACAATAATTAAAAGTATTACAAACTAGTCACCTAGTTTGTGTTAGTTTTTATTCACTTTACATATTATTATTGGAGTAGAATCGCTACACGCCTTAAGAAAACAGTGTGTGACATTTCCACTAAAACATTTCCCAATGTTTCACTCAGTGCTTATGCAAAATAGGTTCCCTACAACGAGCTTAGAAATTTGTAATTTGCTTAATAAACGCCACACATGTGCTAGTTTTGTACTCGTGTTACTAAATGTAATTATAGCGATCACAGAAAATGTCAGCTAAGTTGCACGTTACTCATTTGAGCGAATCGTTGTTGTCAGTCGATTGAATAAAGTGCCGATTGCCAGATAAAGCGGAGCCCATACTTTATTGAAACAGTGAACCTGCATTTAACGATAAAGTGCGTCATATTTGATACTATAAAGGTTACTTAGCTATTACAAAATCATTGATAGTTACTTATGAAATATGTATAGTCGACCATGAAATTGCTTTATCACTTTTGACAAAAACTTCCATTACAATAAAATGTCGCTAAGGCTCATTGTCAATAATGATAACGTATCTGTCACTTGGTCTTTTAAACAAAAATAGAACTTGTTGTTTTATTATATGCAAACAAAATTCACTTCTAAGGTGGTAAAGCAATTTCATTGTCGACTATACAAACAAATTATGATGTCTTTAAAGACTGGGTTATTTTCGCGCCATACTGTTTATATGACTCGCTGACGTTTCGGACACATTATTTTCGGAAACAGTGTCCGAATTGACACTTTTTAATTTTATTATTTTTTTCACTGACGATTCGGACACCAATAAAAATAGCTGCTTTGTACAGTCAGATAAAAAACTTCTAATGATTTCTTTACATTTTTTGTCAATTATACATAAATACTATCGATATAATCGATTATATTGGGCATTTAGACAATATCATAATTAGAATTTATAACTTTTTATAATAGCCATAGCTTCATTTTGTGTTATCAAAAGTGATATAGAAGCCAGTTTTAGCTTTTAGTTTTTGATATGTTTGTACCTCGTATAATAATAATAACGCTTCGGTAGCTAAGTGACTCAGCGATCGGTCCGATACCCGAATGTCCTGGATTCAACTCCCAAGTCGAACAAAACGGTTTGAGATCACCAACCCGCATTTGGCAAGCGTGGTAATTAAGCCAGTACCTATTTATTGTTACACTAACTTGATATCAATGATAGAGGCCTTTGTCCCAGCTGTGGGACAGCTTAACAGCTACAAAATTAATTCAATAATGTAATAAACGAGTTACTGAGGCATTACGTTACGTGTGACCTGATTTCAATTTATTTTATTCAACTTTAGCTTGTGATTCTAAGAATTAAGAATTATTTAAAAAGTTACAGTATGCATTTAAATATGATGATGATGATGATGATGCATTTAAAGTTTATGTTCCAACCAGAGACGAATGGAAACGAGGGCCACCGTCTCCGGAAAAAGACAGCCTAATTTGGTATACCGACGGATCAAAAATGAAGTCGGGCACAGGGGTAGGCGCCTAAAATAACAACTTCAAGCATAGTCAAAGCATAGAAAAATTTGCCACTGTTTACCAAGCAGAAACTTTTGCAATATGTACTCCTATGCACAAAGCAGAATGACAGCCAAGCCGCGCTTAAGTCACACATGTCGCCTCGAATCGACTCTGGCCTTGTTCTGTAAACCACAAAAGCTCTGAACAAGCTAGGTGGACATAACAAGGTGCGATTGATCTGGGTCCCAGGCCATATGAGAATCCACGGCAACGAGATGGCGGATGCACTTGCCAGGGAGGGCTCAGAGACCCAGCATATTGGTCCTGAGCCGTTCGTGGCACTTGCACAAAGTACTATTAACAAGGCCTTAAAAGACTACATCGAAAACAGTCACGGCATCGAATGGAAAGTGGAGCCGGGTATGAAACACTCCAAATCCTTCCTAGGCGAAAACGCCTTAGGACGGAGTAAGTTCATATGCGGAGGCAGCAGAAGGCAGGCCCGATTAACCATCGGTGCCTTGACAGGGCACTATGCCACAAAGCAAGTGCTTCACAGAATGCACATCTCAACAAATAGTTTATGTTGGGCATGTGGAGAGGAAACGGAGTCAATGCAGCACCTACTGTGTGACTGCGACTCTCTGGCTAGGAAAAGAATGGGACTCTTGGGGTCGGCCTATCCTAAACCGGAGGACTTCAGGCTCTTTGCTCTTAACCCTATTGTTGGCATAGTATATTAATTGAGACACTTAACTTACATTACAAATTCGAGTAGTGAAAAAAGAACACATACTTATTACCTATACAAAATACATATACATATATATATTTCCACAAAAAAAAACTATGCCAAGTATGGGGTTAAGGACGTTGCCAAACTTATGGCATCTATCTTTAGAGAGGAAGAAGAGTGAAATAATGGGGTTGCACAAAAGATCCCGATGGGTCGAAGTGTTACTGATAGAGGGAAACCTCAGCAGGCCCCACTAAGATAAGATAAGATACAGTATGCCTTAACTACATGCATACATTAAAGACAGAATTTTACGCTGGTAAAGCTGATGTTAGTATATAAATATAAGTGAGATAGTTGCTGTAGCAACAGAAACGCGTGCGTATGTAAAAGAGCGAAAATACATGCATATGCCAAGAAATATAATTTCAAATGTTGTCACATAAATAATATTGTGTGTGGTTGGCGGTTTCGCCACGATTCCTTTATAGCTATTTCATTGTTGACGAAACAGTTTCAACTTTCGCTCTTCCGTAAAAGCGAACTGCATTTCCGTGTTAAAATGCACACGCGTTACTGTTACGAACGCGGCTTTGTATAAATTATCGTATTCTTATCAGCTGTAGTTTAATTTGTATAAAGAACCATTGAAAGTGCCTTTTAATAGACTATAGGTAATAGAAAGGTTACGAGCAATATATATATTTTATAATTCTCGCTTACCGGAATGACTGAATTAAAATATTAAAACTTTATTTGAACGCCTAACCCGCATTGTACGCAATACTCTAATTAGAAATCATTGCTAAGAGATTTTTAAAACCACTTGTTTACATATCATTATTCGTTACGTTAGCTATAAAACTTCGTGAAAAAATAAAGTTACTTATTTGTAATATTTTCTGTTTTAAAAATATGATGAGACAAACAAAGATAAAGCATTTAATTTTGTTTGTTAATTAATTAACATAGTCATAGTAATAATCTTAATATATATTTGTCCCGTACGTGTGCATGTCACTGAACTCCGAAAATGGCTGGACCGATTATGATGAAACTTTTTGTGCTTTTTATAGCATACTCGTGAATTCATTGACGGTAGGTGGCTTTGCAATAGGGTTCTAGGATTACTATTTTTTAAACCATCGTGGAATAAGGGTGTGTTCAACATAATAGGTATAAAATGTTGTTTAAAAAAGAAATTCTTTGAAATAATAACATAATGTAATTTTCGAGTTTTGAAATACATACCAAAGAACATTAAATTGAAAGCATTATAAAATAGAATAGATAATTCAATTATATAAATTTGGAGAGCACCTGACCCGGTATGTCAGAAAGGTGCGGGTTCAAATCCTGCTCGTGGAAATTTTTTCAACATTATGTGCTTTTTTTTATAGAACATATACTTCTTCTTCTAATTTCTATTCTCGCTAAGATCTTTTTTTAAACGATATTTTAATAACAATTGCTGAATGAATAGAGACCTTCAATCAATGATGTACTTGATCGAAGATGGGGACGAAGATGGAGAGTTAATCGGACACTTTTTTGTGTTGAGCGAAGCAACATCTGGCAGTTATTATTATTTATCTTTTTCAGATCTCATTTGTCTTCGTAGCAATGTTCGCGGGAACATGGGCAGCCCAGGCACAGCAACAGCAACCGCCGGGGGACCAGATACCAATCATACGGTTTGAAACAGAAGGACCTAACGTCGATGGCTCTTACAAATGGTTGTAAGTATTTAATCTGGATTTATTTGATATAGTTTAAAATAGCGTACTTATATGGTATAATGATTGACTTGTCATTAATTTGAAATACTATCAGGTTTTATTTGCGTTAACGTTACGTTCTGGACTTTTAGTTTTTAGAAAACTGTTGTTAATGATATTACTCTTTTAGAAAAAAAGTACAGTTGAAGAGTTTAAATTCTTGTGCACTTAAAAAACTTTTTGTTAGTAAGACTTATTAAAACTTGTACACTCTTTATCATGAAAATCATAAACAAATACTTACGGAAATGTTAAAAATGATACTTAACTCAATATAGTTTAGTAAGAAAAGTCACTAGGAAATTAAGTTTAGCACATGTTTTTAATTCCCACGGAACCTTTGCGCTACGTGTAAATACAGTAAGTCACTTACCTGCCTAACCTAACCTTTTGAAGTTACAAAAGCAACTATCGCGAAGGTATTTGCGATAAAGTTTGGAAAGCCAATTATTTGGTACAATCAACCTACTAACAGTCGTAGTAAAAATATTAAGTACTAAGATTCATATTCATATTAATTTATTTTACATATCACATGTCATGATAGTAAAAAGATAGTCATAAGAAAATTAATTAAGTACAGAAGACACCGCAAAGTGTTAGAGCACTACTGTTTTCTTATCTAGATACCAATTCTGACAAAACGTTCACTAATTAGTAACAAGAAATACCTCTTGTAATTTATAAAAGGCTTTACTAATTAGGTACTTTTTGAATAATTCTACAAAGTAAAATCACAGCCCGTGATTTAATAAAAAATGATAAGACTTGTCGGCTTATAAATATACTGACCTTATTTAAAGTATCAACTTTGTATTATCAGTATAATGTGACTACATACATATTGAAAAAGTATTGAAAAAATTGTACACTCGCAGGATTCAAACCCAAATCTTGTGAAAAAAATTTCAACACTTTTCCGAATTGTAACTTGTTCGCAACAAGATTTGCGTACTTTGCAAGTATATTAACCATAATTACATACAGTATGCTTGAATATTACAGGTACGAAACTGGGAACGAAATAAACGCAGAAGAGACCGGTTACGTTAAAAACTTCGGCAAGGGCGAGGGCGAGGAAGTGCAGGTGGCAGAGGGCAAGTTCAGCTACAAGTCGCCTGACGGAAACCTCATAGCACTTACGTACATCGCCGACGAGAACGGGTTCCAGCCTCAGGCGAGTACTCGTTCAGTTCAATGAATATGGAGCACACTTTTGTTGTTGGTCGCATAGGTAGCAGTGCCTGTGACTGTGACAGGAAATTTTAAAATGTATTAAAAACAAACTTGTGCAATCCAATAATGAAATAATTCAAGCAATCACATATTCATGAGAAATAATAATATGATCCTTATTACATTAATCATGAGATACAAAAATGTGGGTGCGTAAAACAAAATTTCACTTTTAATCTGATATATTTCACACAGATATGTACCTATTTCATGACATATTACTATATTTTCTTACAGTAAAACTATTATTTTAACTTTCAAAGCCGTTTAACTTTGCGTGAAATACATTTTGAAAGTAGGATCACGTATCTCATAAGTGCATCGGATTCATTACGTACAGATATAAAAGACTTCAACGCGTTACAATTACAAGTTTCTAATTATTGGTCTAATATATCCACACATCAATTACTTTTTCCATCTTATAATGTTTAGATCCACTTTGTTAGAAATTTTGAAATAACCACTTCCCAGAGGAATGGCAAAATAATTAGCCTATATTTTTCGTTGTTGCGTTGTTAGTGAAGTGTTAAGGTGTAATTAAGGTCAGATTTATCTAAATGTTTAGATATACAAGACCTTGTAAAGAAACTTTAGTTTATTTGTCATACATTTTGGTACCAAAATATCAAGTTAAAGTGGACTAGTATAGGCTGATGATGATGATGATGATGGTGATGATGATGATATCAAGTTCAATTACAACCTTAATTTTAATCGAATTATACTGTTTTTGAATTAAGTTTCAATTTAACCTTTAATTTAGAACACCACAACCCCAGGTGATCTATAATTGAAGTTATTTTCTAATTATCGATAGCTAGCCGCATTTTTTTTGAGCTTCCCAGCTCGTGTTTAGTCTTCCGCTTCCATTTCGCCAGTAGCAAAACCAGATACGCTTTCTGAAAATACATGACATATTTCCTCATATTATCTTAAATTTTAATTAGTAAAATGTATGAAAAAGAAAAAAAAATTATAAATGTCTATTTATTATAATGGTTGGTATATAACGCCTATCATTTTAGGGTAACTGCTGACACGTCCGACTATTGACCTTAGCATTTTGGCGCGCTTAATTAAAGGTTATATGAAGTATAAAACTTAGTTGTAATATTTAGCTATAGCTTTAAGTATAGACTTAGTTAAAAATCAATATGTAAAAAAAACTGGTAAAAGCAAATCATCAGGATGCGTGTGAATTCCGCATTAGATCACTTTTGTGAGAAATATTTTAAACGAGTTGCTTAAGTTTAAAGCACTAAGTAAAACTTTCTGATGAAATAGAAGTGCAAAATTCGAAACATTTAAAAGATTGCTTACTAAGTTATGCTCCATTAAAGTAACGCATAGCAAATCTGTAAAAAGTTGGACAATTGTAGAATTAAGCGATTCCCATCTTTTTGAAGACCTCCTTGGTAGAGTGGCTTGCACACCGGTTTTCATGGTGTCGCCATCTCTGAGGTCCCGGGTTTGATCCCCGGTCGGATCAATTTAGAAATACCTGTTTTTCTAAATTGTTTCGGGTCTGGATGTTTCCTATGCATAATAAGTATGTATGTAGTATATTAAGTATGTTTATCCGTTGTCTAGTTAACCATTTCTCAAGTTTCATAAGGAAGCTTTTTTTGGAGCTAGATAATTGGTGTGAGTGTGAGAAACATTTATTTATTTATTTATTATATTTGAACTTCAAGGTTATGTGGATTTATGAACATCCGTTGTGTGTGAATGTTATTTTATTACTTGAAATTTCACTCATCATGTTTTTTTAATCCAGAACTAAAAAATACTTAGACTTTTTCTTACCTGGTGGTACTTTGAGCTGATGGTGACGATAAAGTCAAAGAGATCGATTCAGGACCTTCAATCAAACATTCAAATAAAAGTCGTTTAAATAAACATATAAGTATAATACTTATTTAAGAGTCTCGCTATGATCCATCAAAAACGTCAGACTATTGATATAATAAAACATATACATTAAACAATATCATGTTAAACAAACGCAAGTAGAGTCATATAAAATATTATTTCTAACTGTGCAGTGGTCGCGTAAGCCTTAGATAATAATACTTAAAACATACTTACCTTACCTTGTGTTATTTATTAAATTATTTCAAGTTTAATAATTTTAACCCACTACTAAATGATTGAACTAGTAAACACACTAAACTTTTTACTAAGACCGTTTTCAAATTGAATAAGGCTTCTTTGGCTTGCAAAGTAAGCGTAGACAGCGTTGATTAATTTCGGCTGGATGAAGAGAGCCACGATAGCATAGATGGTAGTGCACCTGACCCGTTACGTCATGGGGTGCAGGTTCAAATCCCGTTCTTGGAAAATGATTCAACACTCTTTCAAATTGTAATTCGTTTCCTGCAACAACAAAATTTTGTGTCTGAACATACAAATATAACAACAATTATAAAAAGACAATGTTTTATCGTCTCATCGACAACAGCATTGTGTCACTTACTCTTTTAATATGTCAATAAAATGTTTGAGAACGGTCCCGAGTTACGATCGCTGAGCCGTATAAGGATGAGACATCATTACTGCGTTTCAACAATTGAGTAATACACATAAAACTGAACAACTTAACAGCACTTGCTAAAATGCGGTTAACACGCCCTGCGGCTGAATAGAGGCCATGACATCTTTGTCTTGAGAATCTTTGTGAAGACAGTTATAGATGAGTCAATACGCTTATGAGCGTTTACGCCGCACACTAGCGCCGCCAATGAAAAAAAAAACGTATCTAGTAATTAGAGATAGAAAATCAAATTATGCTCAACAAACTATTTGAATGTAGTAATTTAGAATTTTTACGTCACCTAATGAACACCTAACATGTTATGGTTTAGTTAAATATGGCGTTATAGTTAAAAGTGGCCGTAACGTCTTATTTAACTAAACCATAACATGTGAGGTGTTCATTAGGTGACGTAAAAATTCTAAATTACTTCATTCAAATAGTTTGCTGAGCATAATTTGATTTTCTATCTCTAATTACTAGATATGTTTTTTTTTTCATTAGTGGCGCTAATGTGCGGCGTAAACGCTCTTAAGGTGGATGCTATAATAGCAATGAAAATTGATTACATTTGTCATTTGTCAATATCAAAGCCAAGAAGCACTGAGCTTTATTAACTGTATTTTATTATTTTGTATATTACTAATTTTTTATTTATTTGTATGTTGATGCATTTTCTTATTTTTTTCATATCTAAGCAATTTTTGTTTATATTAAGTTAAAGGTTTTATTTATACCAATAGCGTAAAAGTGCAAAACCAGAACTGATTTTCTTGAACATTAAGTTAAACCATTTAGTAAATAATATTCATGATTCCCTAGAGCATAATATACGAGTAATAAGAATTACAGAATTTTAAATGGAAATGCGTAATAGACTATTGTACATATAGTTAAAGCCGCAAACCAGCAAATAAGGTTAAGTCGATTAATAATGTGTAGTGCCGTCTGCCCATACATAAAATCTATGACTTTTATGTCTTTAAGTTTGTAAATACTATCGTTTCTCAATTTTTTACTTGTTCATTTCGCAATCATCTTTATTTATATATACCGCAAATATATATCATATTTAATATAACATTTCTATTTACAGTAGTGCAGAATGTTGTTGAATTTAAATTAATTAACAATACATAAATGATTCCAAACCGTGAACTTAATGATAATCCTGGTTATAAATAATTTTGTTTTAGGGAATAAAGGCTTAAACATCAAAATTAAGATAAGTTGTAACAGTTTTTTACAAGATAATTATCATTATATTGCACTATTAACACAAACAATATTGCTGTTATCTAGATAGCAAACACGATTAAGGACTAGAGTCTTCAAAAAAATAGAAGCAACTTAGTTTAAAAAGTTAATACAATATTGACTTATTTTTTGACATTATTTTTAAATTTTGCATTCTCAATGCTAATAATACATGCAACAAGCTACAAGATAAAATTTTACTAGAAAAAATCAACCAGCCTCAGGAACCCGAGTAGGAATCGAATCCACGACCTTTGGATAACCGATCCAATGCTCTGACCACTGAGCTACCGAGGCCCCAGAAGACTCGATGTCGTTGAGATTGAGGCTTGTCAAATTTTATCTTGTAAGTTTATACAAGTTTCACTAAAATTCTTAGCTCAACAACGAAAAATGTTATGGTTTTATGCTTTTCCCATACATAAAACTTTGCCTTTATGTCAAAGTTTTATGATTTTGCTTGAGCCAAAAGCCTTGAGAGAAAAGTGACAAATAAACTATAAAGTCTCGTTAAAGGACACGAGCAGAGCGACGCGATGCGGCAAATGAATTTCTAGAACATTGCGCATTTTAATAAACAAGTTTTACTCCATGATAAAATATAGAACGCAATTAACAGAGAAATTGCTCAAAGCGCTGCTAAACTTCAGGACTTTAATTAAGCTATTGCAATGAGGTTTCACTATTGTGTCCATAGCCTGATCCTAACTAGGATTTTGGTAAAATCTACAAATTTCAGGCCGATACACGATTTTAAAAGTTTTAAAATAGCATTATCGTTGATCAATAGTAGGTAGTACCTTTGTTTTCAAATAAAAATTATTTTGAAAACAGAGTTACATTAAAATTTGTTTTGTAGGTCAATGTTGATTTCGTTGGTATTGTCTAGATTTAGAGTGAAGCTTAGACAAGGTTAAGCACTAAACAAAGAACTCCTCTTGACAAAACGCCCGTCTAAAAGTTCTGAACCGGAGTGCTCAGTTATTCTAAACTTTTGACACCTCAACCTCACCTCACCTCATAATGAAAACACTGAACGTAAAGTAAACACAAACAAAACTTATGAAGTAGTAGATTTTATTGTAACAATATATAATCTTTACCTTTTTTTTAAATATATTTTACGGGTAAGCACAGTGCCTTGATCTCACCTGATGGTAAGTGATGATAAGGCCAATGATGGAAGCGCACTTCACCCGGGATCCTCACTAGTGAGGCACTGGTTCTCTTATCTCTAGCTGCCGGAACACAACAATGCTACAAAGATTGATGTTATAGCGACATATTTAGATAAGATGGTGGTAGCTAGCCAGGCGGACAAACAAGCCCTACAACCAACCAAACCTAGTACACAAATATGTACCCCCCCGCCTGGAATCGAACCCGGGACCTCTGGGTCTAAACCGGTGGTCTTAACCACTAGACCATAGAGGCGGTAAAATCCTCAGTGGCAAAGTGAGAAAGTGCTTCGATCGTTATACAGTCGGGCAAAGTGTGTTTCAGATTGTAGAGCCAGGGTTCGTGATTACCGATACGCATTTGGTATGTAAGAAGTCATTAGTATTTTGTCTTTTTTTACTTTTTTTTGGTTTTTTCAATTACTTATTTTATTTAACTTATGGAATGTAATGAAGAAACAATGAAGTCATCGGACATATCTCAGTCAAATCACAATGCTTCTTAATTAGATGTACTGCAGTGCTTTATAACATATGTGCTAGTTTTCAGTTGACACTTCATGTTTGACCAATAGTTCATGGAAGATTGATAGCACCTCTGCAACACGGTTATGTAAAATGTCAAGTTATTTGATAATACGATTTCACGCCTAGGCTTCAAATTGCTGACCGCAGACAATCTTTAAAATAATTTAATATTTTCCTGTAAAAGAGGTGACATATTGCATTAAAGAATGTCGTCGAAAGTTTTATGATCAAGTTAAATGGCGCAAGTGAAGTTTTTGTATATATAATATTAGAGAAACAATTATTTTGTAACAGATTTAGTACAAAATATGTATTTTTTTTAAATAAAGACAATATAGTGACTGTTCTATCACACACAGAAACTACACAATACAGATATTATATTTTTAAGATGGCATATCTACAACGCTAGTAACATATACCTAAAACTTTACTAGCATCTACAAATCTTAATGCCGAGGTCAACAGGTGTGTCCTTAAATATAACGCAACGAAGTAAATATCAACTTCACATCGCCAACTTAGATCAAAGACAGCTCCCATTAATATGAATAGCTTTTTTATTGTGGAATATTTTGAATGAACTTAATAACAATTTTGATTTTTACCTAATAAAAAATACTAACCCATTATCATACTTATACTCTTGAGACTTCTCACAATTATGAAAAATTATGTAGAATTATATGTCGGGCGAGCAGCGAGTAGTGTTCCAATAACAGTAAATTAGGAATCGCTATGCCTGCACAGTATAATGTAGAACTAAGTCTGAATCATCATTGCGTAAAGTTACAGAAGAACTAGGTATGTCTTTAGCCTGGTATGAGTTAGCCAACGTACGAGTATGAACAAATGTCTGTAAAATATCAAACGCCGCCGATCTTCTGTTTTGAAATGAGAATACTTTTGTAGATATGCATCCCCGTATGTCAGTATAAGGTCAGTATACGTTGCATTTGTATCTCTATTATCTGCATAAACTTAGTTATACTCGTATTACACGTCTGTAGAATAATAAAATTTTAAAAATTATCTCAAAGCTTACATGTTCTGACTCTCCTAATTATTTGTGTGCACATTACAGTCAAATAAACAAATATAACTAACTTACTAGTAGCATCACTGAAAAAAAAAGTGCTTCATAACAAACTAACACTTGACTATGTACACACAGCGGCAGATCAACCTAACCAAAACTGTCAAAATTCTACAATCAATTTTGAACTTTATTGTTTAGCTATAAGGTTCAATATTCATTGGAGAAATTTGACAGGTTTTAGTAGGTTGATCTGCCGCCGTGTGTACTATGTACTACGTATTTACGTATTTTTTAAGGTTATTAATTACGTGCTCTCTGGAGGCACTATAATAATTAACCCGTTAATATGCTTGTGTTAGGAATGGAATTCTCCTCCACACTGTTATACTAAAGTTTATTATTGTACGTACAGACGGCTGCACATCAGACTATTCAAAAGTTCAAAACCTGAGGTTCAACCATATGCCATAATGTACATAAAGTTCAAAATCTATTAAGGATATTTGACAGTTTGTGGTAATCTGATGTGCAAACGTGTGTACATACATATTCCATTCCCGCATACATAAAGCTTACAAGTTCTAATCGGAGGGGCCACACCTATCGTTCGCTAGTATTTCGTCACTTTAACTGAACAAAAGTTGGATATTCTTAGATCCAAGAAAACAAAAGCCTACATTGTAAAGATACTAAAAATGCGTAGGTATCATAAAAGTAGTTATATAACTATTTTAACTGAACAACCGGCTATTATATCAAAATATTTATGAAATAGTAGATCTGTGATTACAATTATATTTATATTATATGTATTCATTATTTCAATATAAATTATCTACACTGACACAGTCATATCAATATATTAGTCATGAATATAAATTATTGTCTAAACTTAATTGCTTGTATAAACTAACTAACTAACTAACTTGTATAAACTTAAGCGAAAAAGGTTATTTTTGAAGATTATTTTCGATAGCTCATTATCAACACATTATCAAAAGTCCTTTTAACCCATCCAGAAAGATAAAACCCTTGTTAAGAGGCCTATTACATCTCAACTGTGATTTTTGCGTAAAATGCCCATTTTCGCATATTGTAGTAATTTTCCAGTTGTATTTATCGTTTTTATCAAAATAGGATGATAAATTCATGCTTAGTATTTCAAATTTCCACTCTGCAAGAAAAAGCTGAGTTCGGACTGCCGGCGCATCGCATTTTGTAGTAATTTTGCAGTTGTATTTATCGTTTTTATCGAAATAGGATAATTAATTAATTATAAAATATTTGTTCCTCATGAAGTAACAATTATTTTGGTATAAATTTTGCTCAATAATATTATCGTAGATAGGAGAAATTCACAGCGATCTTAAAGCGATTTTCGAAGTTTTTTGGTTTAGAATAAGATTTTTTTTCTCTGTAAAATCAATGATATTTAAAAATTCCGAGGCCGCTACGAACTATTCGACTATATAAGAGATAACATTCAATTTTTTTTATTTTATTTTTTTAGAACAGTAGTTCAATCTAGGAGCTCAAAAAAGTGCCTTCGCGCATTTTATGAAAATCTTTCTCTGCTTTTTTGGGTTTCATTAAAAAGTTAGCCAAATTTACAAAAAGCGAGGCCGCTACGAACTATGCCAATAGCTATTCTATATTCAATAAGTCAAAATTGTCAATGTATTTTCGTATCTGAGATCGAGAACGCCAAAAATGGCCATTTTACGCAAAAATCATAATCAAAATGTAATAGGGGCCTTAATAGGCATTGGGTCACGTCAGTAGTCAAAATGAGGTATGGGGATTGAGCCACGATTACTCACATTCAACCAGAGCATCTATAATTTTGGCTAACAACGCTTTTATTGAACCCTTCATCATCAGCTCATTTATGTCCCCACTGCTGGGGAAAGAGCCTTCCCTATGGATGGATAAACAGAACGGGCCATAAACCACCATGCGGGCCCAGTGCGGATTGGTGGTTGTTAACGACTGCTAATGCAGCCGGAACCAACGGCTTTACGTGCCTTCCGAAGCACGGAGGAGCTCGAGATGATAAATTTTTGGTCACCCATCCGATGACCGGCCTTTGCGAAAGTTGCAAACCTCAACACTCGCAGACCAAGCGCGTTATTCACTGCGCCATCGAGCTCCTCTATTGACCCCTTTTTGATGATTAAATTAAATTTTTTTTTCAGGGTGCTCATCTACCTACTCCACCACCTATCCCACCAGCAATTCAAAAAGCCTTAGAATACTTAAAGACATTGCCGCCTACAGTCGCTGGAGCCTCTTCGAACGTCCAGTCTCAATACCAAGCCACACCCTTTAAGCCCAGGAGGTTTTAACACCGGTATCATAAGGAGGTTATTTGCCGTTATAATAAGAGTTTTAAGATTTTTATTAAGTTCAACATTTAGTTTTGTATCATAAAATGAAAGAATAAATCAGTTAAGTCCAGAATTTGATGTTTTATTATTATCGAGATGAAATAATGACAGATATGTGAAATATGTGAAAATATATATGTGAGATATGTGAAATATATCAGAATAATTATTGTTATTTGTAATTTGTAAAAGTTTGGACAAAGTTAAAACATTCCTTTAGATTTAGCATCGTTTTAGGATACACAAATGGTTTGTTATTAAAATATGTAGTATTGCAATAAAATAACAATTGTTTGAAATTTAAGTCATGTTATTTTTGAAACAGGTCTGACTGTTGTTTGAAATTATCTATGATCTGGGAACATGTCTGTGCCAACCCATATAAAATGAACAGCCCGTGCGCCGATTTTCTAGCTTGATATAAATAAATAAATAAATAAACTTTCCTACACTCACACCAATTATCTAGCCCAAGAGGAGCTTCGTTATGAAACTCGTTAAATGGTTACTAGACAACGGATAAACATACTTAAATACATACTTATTATACATATAAAACAGAGACCTGAGACAATTTAGAAAAACAATAATTTCTAAATTGACCCGACCGGGGATCGAACCCGGGACCTCAGAGATGGCGACACCATAAAAAACCGGTGTACAAACCACTCGACCAAGGAAATCGTCAGGTGATATGACATTCATTAATCAAAAACACATCCAGGATTATAAAAAAAACATTTTTAATACATTTTCAGGTGTGAATATGCCACTTGCGGGTAGGTACGGTAAGGTACAATCCTGCTCCACTAGGTGTCCTCGCTTCTGAACTTTGCTACTGCTTAATATCAGACTGAGCAAAATCATTTGCCAACCTTATTTTTTTTTTTTTACTAAATAATAACGTTATTATTGGCAAACCTTTCATGAAGGCTTGCTTGAATAATTCTTTAATCAAGACATCATCATCATCATCATCAGCTCATTTATGTCCCCACTGCTGGGGCAAGAGCCTTCTCTATGGATGGATAAAAAGAACGGGTCATAAACCACCACGCGGGCCCAGTGCGGATTGGTGGTTGTTAACGACTGCTAATGCTGCCAGGACCAACGGCTTTACGTGCCTTCCGAAGCACGGAAGAGCTCGAGATGATACATTTTTGGTCACCCATCCGATGACCGACCTTTGCGAAAGTTCCTTAACCTCAGCACTCGCAGACCGGACGCGTTAACCACTGCGCCATCTAGCTCCTCCATACTCAATACATCATAATGAAGACATACTGTCATGATATTTATTTCAGCAAAATTTATAACACAATTAATTATTTAATCGTTACTTTAAATCAGTAACAGTACGTCAAAACACAACAAAAGTCAATAAATTATCAAAAAAACACAACAGATATTTTCTAAATGTTGTGTCATAATGAGAATAAGCTACATTGTGTCTCATTCATTTTAAAAACAAAGTGGCTGTGATCGATTTCTTGAGGCAGATTAAGATCACCGTGATAATCTGACTTCGAAGCCGTTTATTGCCAAACATGATCAATCGTTTATTGACACATCTCCATCTATGCCACCGGCCTTGTTACCGTTACCCAAGTATTAAATTTATGGGCATATAGATAGGCAGATTTTTGAAAATTCACAAACGCATAATCATTAACCTTACTACAACAGCTTTTCTACAGTCATTCATTACAATGAAACCATGATTTCAATCTTAGCAATCTAAGTTAAGCAAAATTAAATTAAAGCTTTCAATAACCTTACGGAACATCCAGTGTAACAAATGGTTAATTCTTCTATCCATGCATTGTTAAGAAAAGTTTCCAAATAAAAAATAAATGTTACTACGAAGGCTGTTTTAAAATCATTTGTACTTGATAGTATTTATTGTCCTGACCTTTGTTATAATAGAACATTTTTAACAAGTTGTAGATGATAGCTATTTAGTAACACTTGGTATTAGATACTGAATTTAATTACGACCTAAAAAAAAGTTATTGTATTTGTTTAAAATTGCATTTAAAGTGATTCATTTGGTTCTGTATATATGTGTGGAATGGAACGTAAGGAGTGAGTGAATGTGACAGCAAGCCCTTGATCTTTTATTGAATCCCACATATATAATCCCAGAAACCGCTTAAAACTCGAAAAATAAATGATTTATGATAGCGTTCCATATGAAATTTATATAACAACATGTGAGTATCATATTTTGTCAGAGTTACGTGTTGCATTAAAAAACTAGATCACGTGCGTGTTTTGAAACATAGCTTAATAATGATTATTTACATATAATTTTACGCAAATATTGTTGCGAACAAATTACAATTTGAAAAAAGACAAAGTGTTGAAAAAATTCCACGAGCGGGATTCAAACCCGCGCCCCTTTACATGCCGGGTCAGGTGCACTGCTATCGTGGCTCAATCCAACTCGCCGAAATTAATCAACACTATCTAGTTTTTATCTAGTTGTTAGTTTCCGGATGAACTTGGATAAAACCAAGGTTATGTTCAACGAACATGCCATTCCGGGACCGATTGCAGTACAAGGCGGTGCTCTCGAAGTTGTTAAGGAATATGTCTACCTCGGGCAGAGTTTGCAATTGGGTAGAAACAACTTCGAGAAAGAGGCTAACAGAAGGATACAGCTAGGCTGGGCAGCATATGGGAAATTACGTCGGGTCTTTACGTCGCCTATTCCACAAAGTCTAAAGACGAAAGTCTTCAACCAGTGCGTCCTACCGGTCATGACATACGGAGCTGAAACGTGGACACTCACGGTTGGGCTGGTTCACAAATTTAAAGTCGCTCAGCGAGCTATGGAAAGGGCTATGCTCGGAGTTTCTCCGAAGGACCGACTTCGGAATGAGGTGATCCGACAGAGAACGAAAGTAATCGACATAGCCCATCGGATCAGCAAGCTGAAGTGGCAGTGGGCCGGTCATATTAGCCGCTGAACCGACAACCGTTGGGGTAAACGAGTTCTCGAGTGGAGACCGCGTATCGGCAAACGTAGTGTAGGACGCCCTCAGACTAGGTGGAGCGACGATCTTCGCAAGGTGGCTGGCAAGAGCTGGATGAGAGTAGCCGCGGATCGTGCTCGGTGGCGTGCACTTGGAGAGGCCTATGTCCAGCAGTGGACTAGTATAAGCTGATGATGATGATGATGATGATGATCTAGTTTTACTTTATAAGCCAAAGGAGCCCTATCTAATGTCGACAACTACGTCATCAACATTTTTCAACACTGTCTTTTTTTCAAATAGTTAAAATGCTTATTTAAATATTATTATTTTATATTTCGACGATCTTTGCAAGGCGGCTGGCAAGAGCTGGATGAGAGTAGCCGCGGATCGTGCTCAGTGGCGTGCACTTGGAGAGGCCTATGTCCAGCAGTGGACGTGTATAGGCTGATGATGATGATGATGATGATGAAATACAAATATTCTTTTATTTCGTCTTCATGTAGTGTATCTTGGAACTTGGGAATAACTATTGTGCGGCACATACTGTGGTTTTGATTATCTGCCAATTAAATACTTATAAAATACAGTAAACAAATTAAATGCCTACTCGACCCAGCCAGGAATCGAACCTGGGTCTTCCGCAATCTGGCCGGCCGCACTGACCGCTATGCTACCGGGAAGGCTGGTGTTGCTTTTTTTTTGTTAATTTTTTGAATGCTTTTTTAGCAGCAGAGTGCCATCTATATAACGGTCATTGCAACCGATGGTCATGTGTCAAAAAATTAAATGCCTACCCGACCCAGCCAGGAATCGAACCTGGGTCTTCCGCAATCCGGGCGGCCGCACTGACCGCTATGCTACCGGGAAGGTTGACGTAAATTCAGCGCTTACGTCAATTAGCACTTAAAATAAAAAAGTAAAATTTATCTGCCAATTGTGAACGTGTCATTGACCAGCGACACGTACACTTCAAAGAAAGTGTGCTATAACACAGTTGTGGAAGGTCAAGGGTTTTGTACGAGCAACCGCACAGTGAAGAAAGCAATTTTAGAGTATAACTGTATGTCTTTCATCATCATCATCAGCTCATTTTATGTCCCCACTGCTGGGGCACGAGCCTTCCCTATGGATGGATAGGGAGAACGGGCCAGAAACCACCACGCGGGCCCATTGCGGAATATATGTCTTTACTTAACTTTATTTTTAAGTTTACTTGAGTTAAGTAACTTAAGCTAACTACACTAATTACTATTTATAGTTGGTAATAAACTAGTTTAGGTACTATTTATAGTTACTAATAAATTTATAATTATAAATAACTAGATTGGAAGTGCGGCTTTTCCTGGATTTATTAACTTCAAATTACACTCTCAACATTTATTTCTGTAGTAGTATATTATTACAAATAAATGAAAATAATATATTGTGCTTAGGTATTTATATTGTATTTATCATCATCAGACTATTAACATCTCACTTCACCTACATGGACATAACATTTGGATGATCACTTATATTTTGTTTAATTCGAAGCCAGATAAATTTAAATATACGCTGGCTAAATCTTGGTTTAATGGTTCTTTATCTGTTTAGTTTAATATATTTGTTTAAATATATTAATCCTAGTGGGGTGTAAGGGGTCTCAACTAACACCATTCGAGGCCTTAGCCAACCTCTCCTGCGCGTGGTACACCCTGCTGGCCAACAGACGAGGCTCTGGCGACCGACCGATGGCGGGATAACCATCACAAACGAACGTAGCTACAAGTGCACAGACCGGTGTCGGGCAGCAGCGACATCCGGTGCGATTAGCTACGCACTGCGATTGCCAACCCGCATGCCCAGCGTGGCAATTATGGGCAAACCCTCCATGGCGACACAGAAAGGACCGTGGCCCCCAGTTCCCGGCCGCCCTGCTATTCCTGATCACGGCGGCGGTCACGGTAACGGCAGGGCAAGGGGTGCGAAGAATCCCCGGGTTACGGAAGGCCGCCACAAACAACTGACCCTGGCAACTTACAACGGACGCACGCTACGGCTTGACGAGCACCTGGCGCATCTCGAAGAGGAACTCGTGAAGATAAGGTGGCATATTCTTGGGTTAAGTGAAGTCCGAAGAGAGGGGGAGGACACCGTAACCCTTGAATCAGGCCATCTTATGTACTATCGAGAGGGAGACCAGCTATCCCAGGGTGGCGTAGGGTTCCTGGTAAATAAAGCCCTTTGTGACAACATTGTAGAAGTGTCGAGTGTGTCGAACAGGGTTGCGTACCTTGTGATCAAGCTAACTGAGAGGTATAGCCTCAAGGTTGTGCAGGTTTACGCACCGACCTCAACATACTCGGACGATGAAGTAGAATATATGTTCGGGGACATATCCAAGGCCTTACACTTCACCACCAAGGCCCACTACAACGTTGTCATGGGGGACTTCAACGCTAAAGTGGGAGTACAGAATCGCCACGAATTGGTAGTAGGATCCCATGGTTTTGGTAGCAGAAATCATAGGGGGCAAATGCTCGTCAACTTCCTCGAGAGGGAGGCGCTATTCTTGATGAATTCGTTCTTTAAGAAAAAACCCCAAAGGAAGTGGACATGGCGAAGCCCCGATACTGTGACTAAAAATGAGATCGACTTCATAATGACGGACAAAAAGCATATATTCAGAGATGTCTCAGTGATCAACAGGTTCAATACCGGCAGCGATCACCGACTTGTCCGAGGCTCTCTGAATATCAATTTTAAGCTAGAACGTGTCCGTTTAATGAAGTCTAGGCTCCGTCCTAACCTGCTCCAAACTAGTATAGGGTCTGAAACGTTCCAGTCAAACCTGGAGAACCGATTCGTTGCCGTGGAAACCACAAATGCTGTTGACGTCAACCAGGCCCTCGAAAATGTGGTCGGAATCCTCAGGGAGGAAGGTGTGAGGTTTTGCGAGATACAGCGTAAAGGTAAAAAGTCAAAGTTTTCGGAAGAAACCCTTAGGCTCATGAAGAAACGACGTGAAGACCCCCCTGTCACTTCGTCCGAACAACGGGCTATCAACCAGAAGATTGGCAAATTGGTACGCTACGACCTCCGACGCTCCAATACACACTTAATTGAACGAGCGATTGAGCAAAATCGGGGGTCGAAAGTGTTTGTCCGGTCTCTTGGAAGAAGCCACTTGACGAAGTTGACTACAACCAGTGGAGTAGTCGTTGCTTCGAAACCTGAGGTTCTTTCGGAAATTGAAAAGTTTTACAGCCAGCTATACGCTTCGCATGCATCTCAACCTGATCCCGAAAATGAAGACATCAGGGCCACATTGACCCGCCACTTTACCGAAGACTTACCCGAAGTCAGCCTGAGCGAAATTGAGATGGCTCTTAAACAGCTTAAAAACGGAAAAGCCCCTGGCGAAGACGGTGTTACATCTGAGCTCCTTAAAGCAGGCGGTAAACCTGTGTTAAAGGAGCTCCAAAACATTTTTAACACCGTTCTCTTCGATGGGAGAACTCCGGAGGCGTGGAGTAGGAGTGTCGTCGTGTTGTTTTTCAAAAAAGGAGACAAGACCCTATTGAAAAACTACCGACCCATTTCGCTCCTATGCCATGTCTACAAGCTGTTTTCAAGAGTCATCACAAACCGTCTGGCGCGAAGGCTCGACGAATTTCAACCCCCGGAGCAGGCCGGGTTTCGAGGAGGATATGGCACCATAGACCACATCTTCACAGTGAGGCAGATTATACAGAAGACCGAGGAGTATAATCGGCCCCTGTGCTTAGCATTTGTGGACTATGAGAAGGCATTTGACTCTATCGAAACCTGGGCTGTTCTAAAATCTCTGCAACGATGCCAAGTCGACTGGCGATATATCCAAGTGTTGAGGTCTCTTTATAATGCCGCCTCCATGGCCGTCCAAGTACAGAACCAGCAGACTAAGCATATCCCCTTGCATCGTGGTGTGAGACAAGGGGATGTTATATCCCCTAAATTGTTCACAAATGCTTTGGAAGATATCTTCCAAAGCATTTGTGAACAATTGTAAACATATGTCTAAGACGCTGGACTGGAAAGTACGTGGGAATAACATCAACGGTGAATGCATCTCACACGTGCGATTTGCGGACGACATCGTCATCGTGGCCGAAACGTTGCAGGATTTACAGTACATGCTGAACGGCCTAGCTGATTCTTCTCTATGCATCGGTCTCCGGATGAACTTGGACAAAACCAAGATTATGTTTAATGAACATGCCATTCCGGGACCGATTGCAGTTCAAGGCAGTACTCTCGAAGTTGTTAAGGAGTATGTCTACCTCAGGCAAACTCTGCAGTTGGGTAGAAACAACTTCGAGAAAGAGGCCAACAGAAGGATACAGCTAGGCTGGGCAGCATATGGGAAATTACGTCGGGTCTTTACGTCGCCTATTCCACAGATTCTAAAGACGAAAGTCTTCAATCAGTGCGTCCTAGCCGTCATGACATATGGAGCCGAAACGTGGACACTCACGGTAGGCCTGGTCCACAAATTTAAAGTCGCTCAGCGAGCTATGGAGAGGGCTATGCTTGGAGTTTCTCTGAGGGACCGGATCCGAAACGAGGTGATCTGACAGAGAACCAAAAACGTCGACATAGCCCACAGGATTAGCAAGCTGAAGTGGCAGTGGGCCGGCCATATTAGCCGCAGAACCGATAACCGATGGGGTAAACGTGTTCTCGAGTGGAGACCGCGTATCGGCAAACGTAGTGTGGGACGCCCTCAGACTAGGTGGAATGACGATCTTCGCAAGGTGGCTGGCAAGAGCTGGATGAGAGTAGCCGCGGATCGTGCTCAGTGGCGTGCACTTGGAGAGGCCTATGTCCAGCAGTGGACGTGTGTAGGCTGATGATGAATCCTATTTGTTCACTGTTGTTTATTTGTTTGTGCCAATGAATTGGAATTGTTTTTTTAGTTATAGGAAACATGTAAATAGTGCATAGTGTCCATTTAGTATTTGTTAACAGTTAATCTTCACTGTATGTTTTTCAAATAAAGCAAAATAAAATAAAGATAAAATAAATTTTATACGTATACTTACTTAAATAATAGGTTCTATGAAATTGGAGTTTTGTATGAAGATTTTTTACAAAATTTTATTTTTCATATTAACGTTTTTTTAATCTTATAGCATCTATTTATTTTTACACTATAAAAATTGTAAAGTAGCGTGTTTGTTTCACTAGCTAAATATAGCAGATGAATAAAATCAAGTCCCTTCAAAGCTACAATGAAACAAAAGGACAAAACCGCGAACAAAAAAGTTAGTTAATTTAAAAAAACTTTGGCGATAGAGACACAAAATTAATAATCATTGTTATTACTGAAGCCTTAGTAACATAGTCCAAATTAAAGGTGTATAATAATATTAACAACCGGTATTGACTTTTAAAAGTAATACACTTATTAATAAGTGAGAAAAAAACTCCAAATTCATAGGTAAGGACCTATTATGATCTTAATGTTGTAATTTTATTATTAAGAACACATTAATCATACTGATATATTTTATACAGCAATTGATTTAAATTACTCCATAAAGAGCCTTAAGTCATCTGTTTGCACGAACGCGACAGTAAAGGTCACTCGAACACAAACAAAAGCAAATAAAAATTCCTTAGAGGTTCATCTACTTAAGAGGCTTTGTGCATTTTGTTATCCGATAAAAACTTAAAAGTTGAATATTTTTATAGCAATCAGGAAACTTTAATAATACTTTCTATGCTTAAGAAAACTATCAAGAACTAGGGAGCTAATAAACAAAATTTTATTTTATTTATAACTGTGTTTAAGTCATTTAAAACTTACTATAATGGAGTTTACATCGCACTCACATAGCTTAAGAAATATTATTAGAATGTTGTTCAATATCTTATAATAAACTTTGATCATCGTATTTATTTAAGCAAAGAAAGTTTCATTACAATTATTATCTATTCTTTTACAACTAAGTAAACTATTTGTATTTTTTTTTACTTTTAAGTTTGTATGGGCTGTATTAAGTAAAACCTCTTAAATAGCTCAGGTGATGCTCACTCAAAGCAATGCGGAACATAATTTGTTTCTTAATTTTATCTCTTGGGCTATAACCATCAATTTGCCTATAAACGTAAGCGTTACCTATTGTTAGTTTTATACCATTTACCTACTTCTCTATGGTTAAATGCTATTAAACAGATAAGTTTTTGTTTCCGTCGCGTCTCAATGGATTGTTATGGCTATATTATTTTATATGATAATAACAATTCAAGTTATTTTTTATTGATATGAGCATGAAAGAATTATAGTGTGATAGTTTGACTTATAGAACGAATCACCTGGCAGAACATTGTGTTTTGATTTGGTTTAAGGCGGTTAGTGCAACAATGTTTACCCAATCCTTTTTTTTTATCCGAACTCCTCGGAGAATCTTGTAGGGAAAAGGGACACGCTTGTGTGATGCATATTCCATCTAGAGACTCTCTGACGGTGTTTCGATCAAACAGCTCGAGGAACCCCCACAGGTTTCTCACCGCCCTTAAAAAACCCAGTGACGCGAAAAGGTCGTATAAGGTTATCAGCACACTGTCTTTAAGAAAATGTCTTCCTTTTCTCATTTATTTGAATTCGGGTTGCCATCTTTTACCTATATACAGATTACCGGATAGATGACCAAAATAAAAAAAATTAAAGCTCCTTCGTGCTTCGGAGACGTTCTTTTTCGGAAAGCACGTGAAGCCTTTGTTACAGCAATATGGATGAAGGAATATGTTAAAACCTACGAACCGCATTGCACCAGCACGGTATCTTATGGCCCGATCTTCCATTAGATATGCCATCATGTGGGAATGCCTGAGCCCAGTATACGATATTTGGGTTTATAGGCTTTTAATGATGATTTATTTGATGGTCTTCAGTGTTCACACTTACTGTTTCAAATTAATCCGTATAAGCTTTATTATTATTTAATTAAAGAAGATTATCAATATCCGAGCTCGATGGCGCAGTGGTTAACGCACCCGGTATGCAAGTGCTGAGGTTAAGCAACTTTCGCAAAGTATTTATCATCTCGAGCTCCTCCGTGCTTTGGATGGCACGTAAAGCCGTTGGTCGGTTGGCCGGCTGCATTAGCAGTCGTTAACAACCACCAATCCGCACTGGGCCTGCGTGGTGATTTATGGCCTCCATCCATAGGGAGGGCTCGTGCCTCAGCAGTAGGGACATAATATGAGCTGATGATGATGATCAAATATCCACACATGCGAAGCCGCGGGCTGAGGCTAGTGCATCATAAATGTATGTAGATGTACAATTTTACACTTGAGTTGTGCCGATGACATACATACATCTTCGCGACACCTACATTTCTCACGACAATTGAAATATGGACAATGTAGAATGGTATGAGACAAAATTTGAGATACACATCGCAGTTGTTAAAATAAAAACTTATCCAACGTACAATCTACATTCTCGACACTTGCCATACAACCTGTGAATTATTGTGGTGCTTAAGTGGTTATTAATTATTTTATACTGCCTCATTGATGAAAAGCACACTGGTAAAGTAGCTTGCTCATTCGAGTTTCAATCGCGAAAGATAAGGAACTTTGGTAAGGTCGGGTCCCAGAACGGGCTACCAAGTTTAATACGGTATAGCTCCAGCCTATAAACATCTTCCTGGTCTCAGGAAACATGAACATTAGCACGTCAGGCCATAACTCACCATGCTATCACAATGCGACAAGCACTGGGAACGACGGCTTATTGTACCTTTCGAAACATGAAGACATATTTTTCTAGATCTTATGATCATGAGGAATGACTGATAACCAGTAGGATAGAAAAAAGATTATGATTATGATGCTCAGTGAAAGCAGTTGGAATACCCATTTTGACAATGTCTCTCAATAATATTTCAAACTTTAGTAATTATGACTGTTTGTGAAAGATCTAAGAGCAATAGAGGTAAAAAGAATTTTGTTAAAAAAATAATTCTTTCAAACCACTCACATCTTTTTCACATTCTGAGACTCCTAAAACGTTGACCAACATTATTTTTCGGTAAAGTAAATATGTGATCTGCATTTTGTTAATATTGTTTCGAGTCACCTATGGGTATCTATTTTCTTAGTCTATAAAAAAAATTGATAATTATGAATCAGAAGCAAGAATACCAAGTACCTGCTAAAATATTTCACATAAACTTGCATTTACGAAATATTCTTCTTATGCCAACGCCTACGTTCACTGACTTCTGAGCAAACACTGCACAGTTATTTAACATACCAATAATGAGCAAAGATGAGGCGTAATTAATCATGGGAATTAATCCAGGATCTATTGACGTCAAATGTACAATCAAAGACTTAATTGTCCGACAATATGCATCTTTGACGGCACATGTATGAAATGCGAAAAGTTGAATGGTCATACAAATATCTTATTTGTTACAAAATGACCGAGCTAAATTAACATTTGGATACATAACGTAAGCCTGCTCTATCACTTTTATTATGATTGGAAACCTAGATAGCTCTAGTCATTGATTTACGAGATGTTTTTTTATTGGATTCGTTTTTATATTTACGCACTTTTAAAATATATATTTTTTAGATATGTTGGATATACTTAAATTTGTAGCAGCAATTTTATTGCTGATATATTTTAATACAAAATAATGAAGAGTTCTCATAATCGCAAAGTGGATAGGTATAGCGCTAGAAAAATAAAGTTTATTAGGCGCACAAAATAGTCTGTCTAGATGGCTACCCTCATACCAATTTTAATCGCCAAGTAAAAGTAATTTTGCATTAGCATTGATATATTCCGATTTAAAGTAACTTTAGGTATAGTAACGGAGGCGTAGGAAAAATGAAAGTGGACAATGTAAAAGGACAGAGGAAAACGAAGTACAGTGCTTCTATTTTTTTAATTTCTATCGGTAATCATCGCACTTTTGAATGCAATCGTATATTAATTTCCATGCACATTAATTATTAAATTTATCATGTATGGTAATTTGAATTCAAAACAACGTACTTTGTTGTTGTTTTGTTTTTGATTTTCGTGTGAACTACGAGTATATAGAGCTGGAAAACTATAAATCGTATATCAATTAGTGTTCATGTGGATTCGAAAATGGTTTAGATTTATAACCCGGACCCGGTATATGGACCCGGTAGGTGGCGCTGCTATAGGGGTCCATCATGAAAGTTATTATGAGCACGCCCGTAAAAGTTTCGGAGTTCAAAACATCACGGAAAACGAAGCAAGCCTCTAGTAATAAATGAAATATAAACAATTGTTTAAGCCACTGTACCTATTGTGGATTTGTTCTGAACAAGCTTAACTGAGATTCATACTAAATTAAACGATGCCTGGAGGCACGAGAAGATGATTGACATTTGAATCTTCACGGTTAATCCATATAGAAATAAGCATAGCCTGAGGGTACTAAGAAACAACACTATTATTTTTAATTAACTTTATTCTACTATTTCTTAATAATCAATTTGTCATAAAACTTTATGTCTAAATACACCAGTATTGCCACCAGTAAGCCACCAGGCTTGGTATGCTGCTCCTTAGTACTTTGAAATGCCACTCAATTAACATTGATCATTACTATGTATAATTAACCTCTTACTTTAATGTATGATTACTTTCTAGTAACATCTATTAGATGCATAAACATTTCTATAGTTTATTGTTTGTCATATGTGATAGTTATAAAAATACATGTCGATTGTTGTCATCATGAGAAACAGAAACCACGGTACCTATTCTGTTAGGTGCCTTAAGGTTTCTATAATTTTAATGTGTTTATAAAATTAATTGCATTGCCGAGCCTCAACTACAGTGAATAATTTAGGTCCATGTTTAGTTAAATAGTATTATTACTCATTCTATAAATAACGATTATCAAAAGGATGATTTTAGCTTTACCATTGTAATCAATAGTAAAAACCGACATAATAATACGTCTTATACATTACGTGAGTTAGATTTTGTAAATCCTATTTGTAAAAAAAATATTTT